>CM076941.1:5289495-5792951 GCA_039566165.1 Maruca vitrata | reverse complement strand
T
The DNA here is from genome assembly GCA_039566165.1 of Maruca vitrata. Taxonomy (NCBI): domain Eukaryota; kingdom Metazoa; phylum Arthropoda; class Insecta; order Lepidoptera; family Crambidae; genus Maruca; species Maruca vitrata. The sequence continues at coordinate 5,792,950 of CM076941.1, read as the reverse complement.
AGCCTCTCGTAGCCCGGGGATTCTTAGCACCCGCCGTCCAGTCGTAACCATGGTCGCCACCATGACCAGGAATAGCGGCGCTGCCGGGAACTAGGGGTCGTGGCCTTTTTAAGTGTAATTTGATAGTTTTTAGATAATTATGTTGATTTGTTATAGTAGATTGATAGTTCCTTAAAGATAGATATTGTTGTTTTGTTTTTTATAATACTTCTTTTAAAATCAATAATGACTCTAAAGAACCAAAATTAAACCAAAATACTGGTAAGTTTAATTAAAATAAACGATTATTCTATACAAAATGTTTTTATTTTGATTACCCTGGCATCTTATATTGATTCCCCTGGCACCAAAATTTTAAAGTCATATATCTTTTTATCTAAACATGTGACAGTGATGCCTATTAGAGAAATATGTTCACAATGAGGTGTTATGTAGCCTTATGATAGTAAAAGTTTAAACTCTTATGTTTTAAAAAGTGCCAGGGGAATCAACCAAATACGTCCAATTTCAAGATTGACCCCTATAATATTTAGACATATGCTGTCGCGACACTTTTTGTAGATAATGGAGAGTTCTGCAAAGTCGTAGTAAATGATTTTATTCTATCATCAATAGTTTTCGCAGCGCACGCGACGTAAGTAATTTTTCAGGTCATTTTTTTACACCTTGGGTTACATTATTGGAGTTTTAGTAAGGATCCCTAATTTTTAAAAAAATATAATATAGCCTATGTTACTTCTGAATAATGCAGCTTTCTAATGGTGAAAAAATTATTGCAATCGGTCCAGTAGTTTTTGAGTTTATTCATTACAAACATACAAAAATATAAAAATACAAAAATACAAATCTTTCCTCTTTATAATATTAGTGTAGATATTACACAACATCACATACATTAACTTGATCCCATGGTAAGTAGCTTAAGCAATTGTGTTACGGGTATCAAAATCACAAGTGGATACACAATATACTTAAATATATTTAAAAACACACCCAGACTCTGAGTAATTACATCACCAATGTTCATCACACAAATTTTGTCCCGGGTGCGAATCGAACCCACGACAATTGAAACCGTAGGTAGATCCCTGGGTCACTAACCAAGTAACCACTGTTCCACCGAGCCAGTCCCTAAATAGAGCCTTTTAAAAAAATAGGTGATAAATGTTTTTATTCTAAAACTGACAAATTACATGTAAGCTATTGTTTTCATACAAGGTGTAACAAGAAAACTGTCATCCACGATATGAAATCAGCCCTTATGAATGAGTTGGTCTCCATGGTATGGTACGATACGGGATATGTGTTTTTTATGAGCCGATGGCCGAGTGGTTAAGATCGTGCGGCCAAGCGAGAGGTCGCCAGTTCAAACCCCGCCACGTACCACTGTGTTTTTCAAAATTTTAATTCATTTTCATTGGATGCTTTAACGGTGAAGGAAATCATCCTGAAAAAAACCTGCACACCTACGAAGAAATTCTTAGGATATGTAGTCAACTAATCCTCACTTAGCCAGTGTGTTCCGTTCCAGACACGGAACAAACACCGATGTTCATCACACAAATATTTGTCCCGAATGGGAACGAACCCACGACTCTTGGAAATGCCAGTCAGGGTTCTAACTAACTAACCACTGTTCCACCGAGCCAGTCACGAAGAAAAAATTCGACGATATCAATGCATAGCTGCTGTTTGAGAGTTTCAGTTGAATTGTTCCCCCTTTTGGAGCTAACAGCACCCATTTATTCAATTTTAAATATTTTATTTGAAAATTTTATAAATTTATATTTGTCTCTTATTTTCGTGAACACTCAAATTTGAAATAAATCAAATTTTACTTATTAAACTCGCGTGTATTGTTATTCTAAACATATTACTTAGAGACCCGACGTTTCAAGCCCTTTACTATAGTTGTCATCATAAGAAAAAAAAATGTCTTTACTAAACGATTAATAAAGACAGAGCATAGATAATGCATAGATTTTTAAAATGTCAAAAACACGATGTAATTTACTAGGAATATATTATTTTGAGTCAATTATTAAGTTCACATAACACAAAACTTCGCATTCATGACCCCGCCTGAACGGGGACTTGAACCACCGGACCTCCCAATTTCACGTCGGTTGCTCTAACCTCTGAGCTATCCAGGCAATGGAGAATGCAACTGTGTATCAATTTTACAATGGTACATTATGTATTGGCATGATTAATATATTTTGTATAACGAATTTATATCTTAGAACGTGAAAGTACAAAATTTTACACATATCGATTCGGTTTATCAAAGACAGCTTTGAAAGCTGCATAATTACCTTAAATAATGAACAATCTCTATTGCGTCACCAATGCGAATTATTCCATCACCTTTTACCCGTTCGTTACAAAACTTTAAAACAAATTAGGGGTTGCTAGTTTAAAACAACAATGGAAACGCGTCCGGCCGTGATTTATGTCCCGGGCCAGTGTTGCCGCGCTATGGAAATATTTAATTATTCCGACGGTTCGACGAGTCACTGTCGGGGTTGCTTGTAGGGTGCATATATTTTATAGTTCTTATAAGTACAAATTCTGTTAAAGACTTCCGCCGCATTTGTATTAAAACTATGCTTAAATTATTTCGTAGTATAAAAGAAAGTCGCTTCCCGCTGTTTGTCTGTCTGTCCTTATGTTTGTCATGTATGTATTTGATCTTTAAAACTGGTGAACAGATTTTGATCTAGTTTATTTTAAATATATTAGAATTCAAGAGAAAAGTAAAATATCGTATCAGAAAAGTGAAGGCGGGTCGCTAGTTATTAATGCGACAGCTTATTTATCTTTTCCAAAGGTTTGGTATAAAAATACATAGCTTCTTACTTGGGTAACACTAAACAAAAGGACGCAGGCAAAAATAGTTTACCTAGCAAATAACTTGTGGTATTATGCCAAATAGTACATTAAAAATTTGAAATGAAAACTTGAACCTTAACAGAAAAGGTTACACTCTAAGACAAATAAAGACATGCTAAAATAAGGACTAAACGATAGATTACTCTACTCTAATCAATTATTTTCTAAATGCAAATGTATTTAAAAAAACAGGAAATGTCCGAGAAATTTTCAATATCACGGAAACCCTACTTCATCTGCGAAATACTGCCAAAATGGTGTGATAAAAAGAAGTGTGGTTTCATGCGAAAGATGATTGACAATTTTAATTATGGTTTTAGAAAACATTTATACTTGTCATTCTGAAACATTTTAGCCTACACAGTGCTTAGCATTTAGGATGAGGATAGTTTTAAAGACATTTTGAAGAAAGCTCAAATCAAAAGCACACGGTATTCGACGAGCATGCATGAAGAGATTGATGGATGTGAAAGAAGCAAAAGTGGTGTGCCAGGACCGTAGCACATGGCAGGAAGTGATCTCTGCCTACCGTTCTGGGAAACAGGCGTGATTCTATGTATGTTGAAAGAAAAAAAATACTGCCTTATTGGTCTATTGGTAGCAAGCATTGCGAATGGACCGAGAGGTTCCTGTTTCTAGTACTGGGTTGGGCCAAATCTGTGTTAGTTTTTCTGTTAAGATGTGCGCCTGTCGCTCGAAAAGCATGTTAAGCCGGTGGTTCTGCGCCTGATCTGATATCTCATCGGTCATATCGGATGGCCGTATCTACGCCGAACTATGATAGTGTGCGAGTTGGAAATGCTAAGGGTCCGAATAAAGCAATCTCATAATAAAATTGTTCAGTTTATCTTATTGAGATCCAAATGGCTCAAATTGAATGAATAAACTACTGAGTGAATGAGTGTTTGAATGAAAATGCAATCAGCTATTTTCCTATTAAATAAAAATTTATAACTATAAAAGAGTCAGAATTGCTAACAGAATAAAGTAATGACTGAGTGAGTGAATGAATGAATGACAGCTAACTGTATGAACGACAACATTTTCCTTTCAAACATGCAAATGTTTGTAAAAAAAACTGCATCGCGATGTATTTACTTTTGTGAACGATACACTTTGTGCGGATAAAATCAATCGAACTGAGAATGAGCGGTGTGCGGTCGCGCCACTTAATTGAATGGAAACCAGACGCGGACAAAACGCTGTGGAGCCGTACCTTCATTCAATACTTTATATTTGACAGGCTCGATAGGTTGGAGACAGAAAAAAAAATGCTTACAAGCTTTGACAAACATGCATTTTTCTGCATGCATATGTCGTGGCCAAATCGATGAATTGATCATTTCATGAAATGGTTGGCCATTTCATGAAGTGTTCACGTTTCATGAAGTGGCCAATCAATGGTGACCAAATCATTAAACGATAAATGTTTAACGATTTGGCCACCCACGTTTGACCATATCGTAAAAAGAGGGCGACTATAAAATATTTCATGAAAACCAGGATCAATTTTGATACGTATTTGTTTATTTTTAGTTGTTACATACTTTCAAAATAAAAAGGTGCATTTAATGATTTTTTTTATTGTTATAAAAAATGTACATTTAGTGAAATTTGCAAGTATTTTAGTACAAGCAGTATAAAAGTCAAGTAAATAGGCTAAAATAGGCAAACTTCCGACAATTCTGTCCTAATTAAAATTAAATGTACCTACTTTAAAAATAACATGAATTTTATAAAAAAAAAGTTTTGATAAAAATATGCTATTCTAAAATAAAAGATAAAATAATATGCTAAACAGGAAGAAAATTTAGAACATTGTGTAAATTTAGCATATTTGCACAAAGTGCTTAACTGGTATGGCAACTCTGGCACTCTACCGGTAAAGTCAACGAAACAATTCCACGATATGATCGATTGAGATTGATCGTTTCATGAAATGGCAGTGCATCTAGTTGGCCCAATCGTCAAACGATTTCTTATCATTGATCTGACCTGGCCACTTCATGATATGGCCAATGGACAGTGAAATATTTCATGAAATGCAACCATTTCATGAAATGGCCAATCATTTCATGAAATGGCCAATTCTACGATGTGGCCACGACACATACATGTTTAAATTAGTAAAGCGATTCAAATAGATTTTGTAGAGATAGACTAGAATAAATAAATATATTACCCAACATCACATACATTAATCCGATCCCGTGGTCGGCGGGGCCCATGACTTCGACCGCGTGGAAATGTGGAAATTAAAATAGCCTATAATGTACCTTAAAATTAAAATTGGCTATGTATTAGTAAAAGCCCAGTCGAAATTAGTCCATCGGTTTTGGACTCAGACAGACAGACAAAAAAAAATATTTTTTTTACTTTTAAAACAACAAATAAAAATGTTTTTTTGTCATTGGTATCCGACATAGATTCATACCCATTCAGTAAAAAGTCCTTATTATAATGTTATAAACAGACACATCAATTTTATTTAGTTGTATGATTCTAAGTTTATTTAAAAAATTGTATCAATATTATTCTGAATCGTCTCCACAGATATCTCTGTTCTGACAGCAACGGAATAATTCATAATTTCGGTTGTCCTATCACTACTCCGCACAACAGGGAAGAATTAAAAACATACAAGCGCCCGCACCAGGCTCTGTCTATCGATCAACGTCACAACAACCCTTTAGAGGTACTTTGGATGTCGCTACCCTAAGAGAAGGGTGTGTGGTTTTAATTTAACAATTTCACCCCTTTTAATTTGTTTTAAAATTGTTTTTTTTTTTATTTGATAATAAATATTTTACACTTTTGACATTTTGTAACGGGTGGACCGATTCTGACGGGACTTTCACTAATAAATAGTTTATTTTACAAGGGATATTATAGGCTATTTGTAATATGGCTATTATTATAAAACCATTTCCACGCAGACGGAGTCGTGGGCGGCCTCTAGTCCTTACTTCCTTACTATAGTATTTTTCAGCTAAGATGATCCCTGTGACACTTCATTGTGTTCTGAATCACGCATTTTACGTTTGACAAACGACAATAATTTTATTGCACACTTTTTACATTTTATTGCGGCGTCATTAATAAAAATATTAAAATGAATATTTTTATAGTTTTAAATGACAAACAGTATCGTTTAGTTTAATTTAATGTAATAGAACATTTAAAAAAAGATTTATTTTAACATTTTTCCTAATGACGCCGCATTAAAAATTGTAAACAAAAAAAAAACCGCCTTCAAAAACCCGACTCACTAAAAATTACAAAATAATATAATACGAACATTAATCTGGGTATGAATTTGATATGTTGTTGAAGGCGGTGCCAATAAAATTTTTGAGGAAAACTGTGTGAAATATAAACGGCACCGCCTTCAACAACATATCAAATTCATACCCAGATTAATGTTCGTATTATATTATTTTGTAATTTTTAGTGAGTCGGGTTTTTGAAGGCGGGTTTTTTTTTGTTTACAATTTTTTTCATCCTTTTTAGTGTTAATTTTTTACACCCTATTAGTTAAGCTCACCTATAATTCTACTGATATTATAACCAGTAGTATCAATATGTACACAGATTTGAAAGAATAATCCCTTTACTCCCAACTATTAAGGAGTTGACCTTCCATCATCAGCTCAGCATCATAACATTATGATTGCCAGAAGCAAATGCCAATATAACTTCAGAAAATATGTAAAACGCGGTACATGTGCCTATAAAATTTGAGGGTTGCCCTCGATTTCTCCTGGATCCCATCATCAGATCCTAGACTGGTCAACCTAATAGTTTAGCTCACCTGTAATGCTACTGATATTATAACTAGTAGTCTTAATATGTATACAGTATTAAAATAATTATTCTTTTACTCATAACTATTAAGGAGTTGACTGACCTTCCATCATCAGCTCAGCATCATAAAATTATGATAGCCAGAAGCAAATGCCAATATGTCTTCAGATAATATGCAAAACGCGGTACATGTCCCTATAAAATATGAAGGTTGCCCTCGATTTCTCCAGGATCCCATCATCAGATCCAAGACTGGTGAAAATGGGACCACCTCGGAAGTGAACTCTATCCAACCAAAAAAAAATTTTTGAAATCCGTCTATAATTGACGAAAATATCGGTGAACATACATAAAAAAAAAAAAAATATTATACATACAGACGAATTGAGAACCTCCTCCTTTTTTTGAAGTCGGTTAAAAATGAAAAAAGTGTGCAATAAAATAATTTTCGTTTGTCAACCGTAAAATGCGTGATTAAGAACACAATGAAGTGTCACAGGGATCATCTTAGCTGAAAAAATATTATAAATGCGACAGTAACTCTGTCTGTCTGTTACGCTTTCACGCGTAGAGTACTGAACCGATTTAAATGCAATTTGGTACAGATATAGTCTAGAGTCTGTGAAAGGCCATAGGCCACTTTTTATCCGACTGCGCTATAAAGAAGTAATGTTTTACCCGTTAAACATATCTTCACGGACGAAGTCGCGGGCGGGAAGCTAGTAAAATATAAATGTACCTACTGAGTTACAATTAAGCTGATTTTATCATTATCAGCGATCATTTAGATAACTTACCAAAGCACCGGCTTTCCTTCCTAATAACAATTACTTCCTAACAGTTTCCATTTCACTTATAAGTCAATTTAAAGAGTAAAAAATAACAGGAAAAGAGCAAGTAGGACTCGCGCACGAAGTGATCCGTACCAATATATTTTTTTACGAAAAAAGTTTTAGGATGACCTCACTATACTTGACGGTAAGTGAGCGGGTGTAAGGTGCATATTGGAGGACTAAAGGCACATTAAAAAATATTGTAAACAAAAACAAGTTTTTTAAGCTATTGCATAGCTTTTATCGCGGGCTTTGAGCGCGGCGACCGAACCAAGAAATTCCGTAACGAAAAATACCTCACAATCGTCTAACGTCGTTTCAGTTCGGTAGACTCGGCACGGTGTTTGTGTGCGTGCGGTTAGACGTATTGTACGACTCTACGAAACTCGCACGAATCGAGACGAGCTGCTCCGAAATCGGACGATGCTATGCAATAGCTATACCGCGGCAGTCCCCGAGTGCCACACGTCTTTTTTATACAAAGATTTATTCATATTATTGTTAGTGACATTATTTTTGCAATTTTGCTGACATACATACAGTTATTACATTTTAACAACCATTTCACGTTTTTAATTTTAAAGGAAAAATCTAGTAGTTTCCTATTTTTTTTTATCCTGTGATTTGATTAAGATATGTACAAGAAAATGACCAATATTTTATTTTGAGGATTTTCATTTTTCTCAAAAGCTGTCATTGCTCAACTATTTATGGGAGCCCCCTTTAAATATTCATTTAATAGAAATCCATCATCTGAGAAATTTTATATTATCTAGCTATTTTCATCAGTCTACCACATTTATATCTAGACTTATCTCACATTGCAAGTCGTGGAAACCTGTAATTGAATCTGCACTTAGCTCTTGTTCTATGTCATGTATCTGTTGTATTTGTTTAGTGTAAGATTTGTCAGTTGTCCTTAATAAATAAGTAAATAAATCACCGCTCTTGGGATATAGCCTGGTGACCTTCGACAGCGATATTTCACTAATAGGGTCCGGTTTTCACCTACGCGTACGTAACACTAAAATACAATCCCTAGACCGTTCCCCTCAAATGCGTGGCTCTATGATATTAACACGACTCACTTGAGTAGGTACGATTGACCTAAATAAGTATTAAAACTTCTAAACACGCAAATATAGGACCATCGTAACTTGAGCTTTTGCGTCGCACTTTTGAGAGTAAAAGTTGTAATAATTATTCGGAAGCAAGTGTCAAGATAGATTGGTATGTTAGTTAATTTTTTAAATGTGTAGCTTGGCCGGAGCGTTATGGTAGATTTCATTAAAAGGAATTGAATAATAAATAAATGATAAATATTGCATAACACATCCATTGATCTGATCCCGTGGTAAGTTATAAGTACTTGTGGTACAGATATCCGAATCTGCAGTGGATACACTAATATACTGAAATATATTTGAAAACACACCCAGACACGGAACAATGTTCGTTCGCACAAAACGATGTTCGTCACACAAAATATTTGTCCCGGTTGGAAATCGAACCCGCAACTCTTGGAACCGTAGATAGTGACCATGGGTCACTAACCACTGTTCTACCGAGCCAGTCAAAATTAAATACTCAATTTGATATTTAATGGAAAAAGAGAAGATTTTAATTTAATGGAAAGAGAGAGAACGATTGAAAAAAACTGCTTTGTTGATTTTAATGGTTCCGTACCTACAGTTTCATAAAAGAACATTATTACTAAGAATTCGATTGACAGTTGAAATGTTCACAAATAATGTATATTCGACATACAAAACGATTTTTAATTAATCACTTAAAGAAGCATGTAACAATTTTTTTAAAACTCAACTTAATGAATTAAATGAATATTATGATACATTTTTGACACTGTCGTCATCAATTGAATTAAATTGAAATAAAAAAATATAACCTCAAAAATGTTGTTGACGATTCTTCGCAATGACATGACATTCTGGTCAAGCTACAAAACACCCTTCCTTCCAAACACTAAATATGGGCAAATTTACTATTATTAGCACTTTTTTTATTCAATTAACTCCGTAATTTTATACAAGGTTTCAAAAACTGAAAATTATAACCGTCCAATAAGTTAGAGCCACGACTCAGTATAATCAAAGCTATGATCTAGGGTCAGGTTATATTGGATAGTTCTGTATTACGTTTACTAAATAATGGCAAGTGTTTTTCCAGTAGGAAATTAGTATTTTTTATTGTTTTTCCTTTCACTTTTAGAAACGAAAGTTTTCAGAATATCGGTCAGAGCTAATTCTGTTGAACACGGACTTTAAAAAAGAGGTTTTTGATTGCTAAACAGCATCATTAGCACATAAACAAAAAAGATATATAAATTTTCATTTAATATCTGTTTTCGTATTGAACAGCAAGAGGATTTTTATTACCAGTTTCTTGCACATTATCCTTACTAATATTATAAATGCGAAAGTAACTCTGTCTGTTACACTTTCACGCATAGAGTACTGAAACGATTTAAACGAAATTTGGTACAGATATAGTCCAGAGCAGAACAACCCTTTAACCCGAGTTAAAAAAGGATATAGGCTACTTTTTAACCGACTGCGCTATAAAGAAGTAATGTTTTACCCGTTAAACCTCTCTACGCGGACGAAGTCGCGGGCGGAAAGCTAGTAATATATAAATTGCATGTCAAATATAAATTAATGATTTCTAACTTATTAAACATAATAATTCTACAATTTATAAAAAAGACGTGTGGCACTCGGGGACTGCCGCGGTATAGCTATTGCATAGCATCGTCCGATTTCGGAGCAGCTCGTATCGATTCGTGCGAGTTTCGTAGAGTCGTACAATACGTCTAACCGCACGAACACAAATACCGTGCCGAAGTCTACCGAACTGAAACGACGTTAGAAGATTGTGAGGTCTTTTTCGTTACGGAATTTCGTTGTTTGGTCGCCGCGCTCAAAGCCCGCGATAAAAGCTATGCAATAGCTTAAAATGATTGATTATGAGCTTAACTACATTTTTGTCTTCAATCCAGGTAGCATCAAAACATAATGTCTTATTTATTGACAACGCTCACAAACAAATTACATGACAATTATCGAACTAAAACCAATTAATATCTGAACATATCACGAAGCCATATCTGGCTAATATCTGTGGACAGATTTAATCTCTTTTTGGTGTCAACGGGCGGTCTAACCGAATTAACTTGTTTGACAATTTCATATGAGGCCGTGCGTCAAAACGGATATCTTAAATTTAATAAATAAATAATAAATATCTGAAACATTTCCACACACGGTCATCTGACCCCAAACTAAGCAGAGCTTGTACTATGGGCGTCTGATATACATTCATAGATATTTTTAAACACATATTTAAATATATAATCACACCCAGACACGGAACGAACACCAATGTTCATCACACAAATATTTGTCCCGAGTGGGAATCGAACCCACGACGCTTCGAACCGCCAGCCAGGGTCACTAATAACTGTTCCACCGAGCCAGTCAATTTGTATTCTTTATATAAATAAAAATTTTAAAATTTTTTACACTTTTTACATTAGTAACTGTACTGGTTCCTGCGATACAGACCTAGAGTCTAGTGCAGTGGCCGCTGCCTAAGTGTACACAGTTAGTTTGTAAGATTTATTATTTCAATTACCTCAAGATATTATTATTTAGTATTTTGTGATTAGCATATAGTTTGTATTAAGTGTGCAATACGATACTAACTTATGATATTTCTTTTTGAATTTTGAAACTTCCCTTACAAGAAATGTAAGGGAAGTGGCCGTCATGTAGTATTTTGTTTAATTAATGAGAGATTTATCATTAATTAATTTTGGAAATTCTGAGATAGTTAATGTCCAACCTAATGTGGTCTTCATTGCACATGTATTAAACAATCAGAAAGACACTAATAGTTAATAAGATTACATTACATTTGATACAGAAACTTCGAAGGCCGAGTAGTTTTAAGTTTGTTGCTTGCAATGTGACAGGTCGCCAGTTCTAACCTCCCCACGTACTACGAAATTCATATGCTCTGAATAAATTTATTTTCCTTCTTTTATATGTACGATTATTTGACGCTTACACGGTGAAGGAAAACATCGTGAGGAAACCTGCACGCCTGCAAAGAAATTCTTAGGTTATGTAGTCGACCGACCCGCACTTGGCCAGCGTGGTTGCATACATGCTACAGACAGATGAGGGAAGCGAATCTTTATACTATGTAATGATAACACAATTGAATTTACTTATATCCGTTAGATAAGTAATAAATAAATAAATAAAACCCAAATACAAAAAGCGGGTTGACCGGTTTTCCCTTGCAACCGCTAATAAGATTTCATAAAATAATGACAAATAAAACAATATATCATCGCTTAATTACCATAAACATAAGATATAATGACATAATAATATTAATATTCAACAATGAACAACTGATAATGTATAAATATGTCAACGATTTATGGGGAAATTATTCATTAACATAATAAAATAATTCTGGTTTGGTATAAGTGCCACTTTTTATTCTTGGCGCCTTAGCCTTATTCTAATGTAAGAGCTGATAATATTTCTTGGCGATTTTTGCATAAATATAATTCATTTTACGTCTTAGAAAACTGAAACTGTCCGGGATATTTACCATGTTGTTTTGTTTTAATGAGCTCGCGATATTTCGGCACTGTTGCAAGCGCCATGATCACGGGTGAACTGTAGGACTGCGAGAATGACGGTAGGTCATTTTACGTCGTCAGGAAATCTGCACACATGAAATTTTAAGGTTGTGTAGTAGACCAACCCGCACTTGGCCAGAGTGGTTGACTAAGGCCTGACCTACCTGCCCTAGTTTATGGTAGGCCCTCGGTGGGGACATGGGCTGATGATGGACTAACTCGATGGAACAGTGGTTAATGACCCTGGCTACGGTTCCGAGAGTCGTAAGTTCGATCCCCATCCGGGGCAAACATTCTTATGGTGAATATTTGTGTTTATTCCGTGTCTGTCTAGGTCAGATTTTGTATTTAAGTATTTTAGTATGTAAGTAATATAAGTTTGTATGTAAATATATATGTTCCTATGTATATCAATCCTTGACGTCCATATCTCTGTATAATATATAGCTGTGCCCGCGACTTCGTTCGCATGGACTACAGGATTTTTTTTTAACTTAAAAGTAGTCTTAGTTACTCCATAACATCAGCTACCTGCCAATAAAAGTCCCGTCAAAATCATTTCAGCCATTCAAGAAGTTAGTCAACCGGAAGAAACATTAAAAACAAAATTATTTTGGTATTTATCACTATACTCTGTCTTTTATCGTGTAATAAATAAGTATATTACACAATTACACAACAATGTGTTATATACTTATTTATCATAGCGACCCGCCCTCGCTTCGCTTCGGGGATATCTCTATCTCTATGTAATATATTATTTTAACCCCGTACGTAAGAGAAATCGATTTTTTTTTATCTAAAAAAAGCCTATGACACTCAGGGATAGTGTAGCTTTTTCCAACAGTGAAAGATTTTTTCAAATCGGTGCAGTAGTTTCGGAGCCTATTCGAAACAAACAAACAAACAAAAAATCAAACCTTTCCTCTTTATAATATTATTATATTACATTACATTGACTCTCCCGTACCCCAGTGACGCTTACATGGAGCCTACATCGCATGCTGGCTAGCTGAGCGCGGTGGCGGCAACCACGCGACTTTTTTCTAATACTTGCATTTTTAAACTCGTGATATCTTCCGCATTAAATGTCCGAATTGAATAATTCAAAAAGTAATAAAAAGGTATTAAAGCCGCCTTGAATATAAAGTAATTTATTTTGATAAGGATTAATACCAAGGTACAAATAAAGAGCCCTTTTAAGCGGCGGCATATAAATTAAATTTTTAGAATAAATAACCGCTTGCTGTGACATTACTATAATATTTAGACATATGCTGTCGCGACACTTTTTATAGATAATGATGAGTTCTGCAAAGTCTTAGTAAATGGTTTTGTTCTATCTTCAATAGTTTTCGCAGCGTAGGCGACGTAAGGAATTTTTCAGGTCTATTTTTTACACCTTGGGTTACATTATTGGAGTTTCAGTAAGGATCCCTAATTTTAAAAAAAATATAATATAGCCTATTTTACTTTTGAATAATGCAGCTTTCCAATGGTGAAAAAGTTATTGCAATCGGTCCAGTAGTTTTTGAGTTTATTCATTACAAACATACAAAAATACAAAAATACAAATCTTTCCTCTTTATAATATTAGTATAGAAGTATAGACTAGTGACCAGTCCTCGCTTCCCTTCGGGTATTATTATACATAAAAACCTTCCTCTCGAATCCCTCTATGTATTAAAAAAAACATCAAAATCCGTTGTGTAGTTTTAAAGATGTAAGCATACATACATACAGACGGACGCGGGAAGTGACTTTGCTTTATACTATGTAGTGATTTTGCTTTCACAAACTCATTTTACTGCCATCGTATATATCACCTGTAGGTTTGTATATATTTTTAGACTGAACAGCTACTTATAACATACTTTTCCGGAAATAATTTGATGGATGAAGTTACTTGTCTAATAGTAAAAGGAGATATTTCCTTGAAATTCCTGGAAATTAAACAATGTTTCTTAATTCGATTTCATCATCAGCCCATATACGTCCCCTCTGCTGGGGCACGGGCCTACCCTAAACTACGACGATAAGGCCTTAGTCGACCACGCTGGCCAAGTGCGGGTTGGTCGACTACACAACCTTAGAATTTCTTCTTAGGTGTGCAGGTTTCCTCACGATGTTTTCCTTCACCGTTGAAGCGTCGAATGATGGTACATATGAATTTCAAATTTGAAAAACACATTGGTATGTGGCGGGGTTTAGACCTCTCGCATGGCAAGCAACGACCTTAACCACTCGGCCATCGACGCTACCGATCGAGTGATCGAGCGATCGTTAATTCGATTTACTGTATATGTTTTTAAAAAAAGTATGATAAACAAAAATGGTGACCAGTGTTAATACGATTTGTTGACCCGCAAATCCTTCCTCTATTTGTTTTATCATAACTGACATATACGATGATGGCTTGGAGTAGCCTCGTCATCATCGCTGGACTTGTGGGGGAGTGGATGGCTCTGGCTACTCAAATAAATTTTAAGACTTAATCATAACATTAGTCTTTATGGGTCTACACGCGATATTAGGAGTAGCAAATTACATAGCTACTTACTTACAGTTCGCTCGCGACCACGATTGGCGTAACCCAGTCGAAACGTCGGGCAGTAAGTAGGTAGCTATGTAATTTGCTACTCCTAATATCGCGTGTAGACCCATAAAGACTAATTTTAGTATAATGGAACGCGAAAGTCTAAAATCTTACAAAACTTAATCATTACAATGATTTTAATTTTTTTTAGGTACCAAATAAATGGCTTTTCTACTCTCAAATCATTTCTCTTACTATTTTAACGTATATTTAAGGCTACACATCTGTAAGACGCTAACCTATTTCCATAGATATAATGCCAAGATGGATGGCCACAAAGTTATAGTTGTCCAGAAAGGAAAGGAAATACAGGAAAGAAAACTCTTCCGTCATAATCGATCATTGAACTTATGACTGACACACCAATGTAGGTAAAAGGGTGCTTATATTAATACATCGTTAGTTATTTCCTTATGCTTTTGTTATATTTTTTGTGGCTGTCCTTTTTAAAAAATAAAATATAAGAAAAAAATATATATGAACCGTGAAATTTTAGAAGTTATTTTCCCGTAGCAGAATGATTTACCTTTAGTAGTAGTAAAAGCCCTTATTTTGATATAAACCGACACCGACAATTTTGTTTAGTTGTATAGATAAAAAGCGTCGATGGCCGAGTGGTTAAGGTTGTTGCTTGCCATGCGAGAGGTCGCCAATTCAAACCCCGCCACGTACCAATGTGTTTTTCAATTTGAAATTCACATGTACCATCATTCGATGCTTTAACGGTGAAGGAAAACATCGTGAGGAAACCAGCACACCTGAGAATTTTTTCTACGGTGTGTGAAGCCATGTCAGAGACCGGGCGGCTTTAACTCTGACACCAGGTTGTTCATCAACCACACGATAAGAAGAAGAAATTGTATAGATTTCAATAATTTTTGTAATAAAATATTGTTTGATGTCTAAATTCCTGACCTCATTTTAATTACTTTAAACTTTAATTCATTTTACACTAAACCCCAATTTTTATTAACATAAATCCTTAACCTTAAAAACATAAATAAAAATGTTATCTTAATCAATTTTAATCTCTAACTTCGACAGATTATAAGGGATTACCGTAAAAAAACCTATCTAACAATTTTTCAAAAACAAATATTGAAGAAGAAAAAAATCAGGCAGATCGAGCGATAACTCAAAATATTTGCATTCATTAAACATACGTATATAGAAAGTTCGTTCGGCCACAACCTAAAATCCTAAACTCAACCATAATGTGTAAGCATATATTATTATAATCCGTATTTACGACGAATTCTGTCAAATAATTCGCCTCTTATCGCTCTCGTGTTAAAATGAAATAAAAAGGCCCACGCAATTCTGGTTCTCATAGTTTATGGTATTTAAACATGTGTAGAGATGGCCATAGTGTACAATTGAAACGGTAGCTTTTGGGGAAAATAAGTATTTTTATACTTTAACCTGCACACCTACGAAAAAATTCTTAGGTTGTGTAGTCAACCAACCCGCACTTGGCCAAGGTGGTTGACTAAGGCCTCATCGCCTTAGTTTATGGTAGGCCCATGCCCCAGTAGAAACAAACGCGAAATATTTAAACAAAAACACCCAGACTCAGATGTTCTTTGAACATCTCACAAAATTTTTGATATTTTGTATGATTTTAATAGAAGATGACTAAATTTACACCATGATTTATTTTTTCGGGAAGGGAAATATTTAATCATCATCATCAGCCCATATACGTCCTCACTGCTGGGGCATTTATTTAAATCTCTTCTTCTAAAGTTACGTTACTGTTTTTTCCCGTATTGTGTACATAAATGTTTTTATAGTACTGTAACAATAAAGCGCGTATACCGGCAATCAGGGTGTATCTCGGATGAATCCGAAACTGTAAAACGTAGGCCAATTTCACATTCGATTCATCAAATATTAAAAGTAAATGGGTAAAGGCTTGACTTGATGGCGTGTTTGATAGTGTCTCTTGAGCCTAGAGCCGTGGGTTCGATTCCTGATCGGGGCGAATTTGTGTGATGAACATCGATGTTTGTTTCGGGACTGAGTGTGTTATTTATATATTTAAGTATATATGTATGTGTATGTGTGTGTAGGTACCACTGTCGTTTCTGATATCAGTAACACAAGTGCTTAAGCTACTTACTTCGGAAAAAGAACAATGTATGTGATATTTTGTGTTTTATTTTTCTATATTTTAACTAATTTGTGTGCGTCAATGACCGAGAGGTTCCGGGTTCAAAGCCCAGGTGTTAGGTGATTTTACGTTTGGTTTCAGGAAGTTAGCCCTTTAGTTTTGGATAGCAAGTTAATCCGGTGGTTGCACCTGATCTCTCATCGGTCATGTCGGATTGTCGACTCTCCGAATTATGAAAGTAAAAGAAGATAGAGTGCAGCTGCGTTTGCACACAACTTTGTGCACTAATGTTATCTATAACACAACATTTTCTCTGTGATAAATATTTTTTTTTTACAACACTATTATTTCTTGTAATTACAAAACCTTATAAGGCGTCCTACCGATTTCACCCATGGCCATTGGCCAGCCATGGCAGCCGATCATAATTGAGATCAGCCAAGAGCGCACGACATATTATAGTGCACAAATGTGCGCGCAAACACAAGTGCACTCTCTAGTCCCTTTACTCTCATATTTGGTGAGACGGCAATCCGACATCATGACCGATGAAAGATCACCCATACGACTCTGGGCTGAGTAATTTCTTTACAGATAAACTCACACAAATTTTGCCCAACGCCGGATTTGAACCGGGGACTTCTCGGTCCATACGCAGCGCTTGCCACCAATAGACCAAAGAGGCCAACAAAACCTTACCTATCTAATAATTAGGTATCCCTTCCGTTTATGTTCTAATGAAAATCTTAGTAATTATTCATAGTTGTTACTATCCAGTAGATACCTGTAAACATAAATGGATTACAGAGGTACACGATAGGCCTAGTAGCAAATTCAATTATCAATCGCTAATAGGAAATGAGATTAACAGTGTCGGCCTACAATTAGAAACGTAAATTGTTTATTTCAGCTTACTCTTGTACTTTTTTTATAGTAAAGTGGTCTTTTATCTTCATAACTAGTGGTCCCGGCGAATTTCATACCGCCAGTACTGATTCTTTTTCTATATTTTCTCATTGAAACCTTCCCTAGACTACGACGAACATTTTAAAACCAAAATTACCTAAATCGGTCCGGGCCTTCTCGAGTTTTAGTCAGACTAACGAACGGCAATTCATTTTTATTTATAAGAAAGAAGACTAGCAGCCGCCCACAACTTTGAGCGCGAGGAGATGTGGATATTAAAATGGCCTATAATGTACCAAGTAAAATTAGCTTTTATTTAGTGAAAGTTCCGGCTAAATTGTCCCGGCCTAAATTTTTTTTTCTGAAGGTTTTCGATCAGGCTTTTAGAGTAACATGAGCATAAAAACAAAAAAAAATCTAAAATCCAAAAAGATCAGTATCGAAATCGCGTTCTTCCGATTTTTGGGCATAGACATATCAAAATATTGAAGTCATACTTTACGTTAACTTAAATTATGAGTACCATATTGGTGCATCAAAAGAAGATCAGATGCAGGACCAACGACTTAACGTGAACGGGGGTTAACATTACAAAATTTTAAACTCCTAACTAAATCAAGAGCTTTCTTTACAAAAAACTCGGTAATTTTGCCATACACAGGACTCAATAATCCATAGTCCTGCACTGACCGGGGGTTGTCCTTGGCTGCATTTTATAGTGTATACAGGGATAATCGTCGGCTAGTGCCACATTACATATTAAGATCATACAAGTCATTAAAGGGCCTCTACGTGTTGGCTTTGGCCCCATGCACGCCTCCCAAAAATCCGGGACTCTGTAGTCCCGTGAATATGGAAAGGACTGATAATAATAATAATTTATTAATTTCAATAAATGGTCCTCAAATTGAGTACCTTTCGATATTTCAAAGCCACGCTTGCTACCAATATAGCAAACGAGGCTAAACCAACAGACAAGTAGGTATAGGTGTCAGGTGACCCGGGTCGTTCATTCAGGAGTGAATGAACTAACGAATGAGTGAAGTTTGTTTGGTACACGTCGTTAAGATTGCCGCTAATATAGACGCTGTTAATGTGTTTTAATACAAAATCAGTGTGGGGTCTTAAGAATTGGTAGACAGGACAACATTAGTACTCGAAATTAATTTTACGGATTAAACTCACGTGTATTGTTGTTCTCAACATTATTTAAAGATCTATGTTTCGAGCGTAAAATTAGTTTTATTAAGTTAAATAATAGACAATACTATATTAGTACTAGATTTATAGAATTAATGATTATTAGAAAGAACGTTGCACTAAATGTCAGGGATCAATGTATATTTAGCTGATTAAATAATAATATTTGTGTATAAAATGATCTGGCAGAGAAGCAAAAGTCAATGATATGACTGAAGTGACTGGAAATATTAGCCGTAGAACCGACAACCGCTGGGGTAAACGAGTTTTAGAGAGGAGACCGCGTCTCGGCAAACGTAGTGTGGGACGCCCTCAGGCCAGGTGGAGTGACGATCTGCGCGGGACGGCTGGTAGGAGCTGGACGCGAGTAGCCGAGGATAGACGGGAGTGGCGACGACGTGGGGAGACCTATGTCCACCGGTGGACGGACCTCTAGGCAGACGATGACGATAATTTATGTATAACACTGTTGTTTGTTGATAAAGCCTAGCCATAGCTAGTTTTACTAGCTTTCCATTGTCTATAGTCAGACATTTAGGTGCAGTCAATCAAAAAGTAGCAAGTAATACTTTGCATTTTAACCGGTTCTATTATTTTGATGTAAAAGTGCAATAGATAGACAGAGTTATTTCCGCATATCACACAAGTACTATTTTTATTCGTTGTGTGTGTGATGATGATGATGATGACGATGTATGATTAGTTTAAGAGAATTGTTATATACCATATTTTAATATATCTGTACTGAATAAACAATTATTATATTCTAATTATGCGAGTATTTAATTAAATAAGATATCCTATAACGATTTATTTTATAAAATATTTACCTGCCAGCTCTACATTTAACTTATGTCTATGGCAACAACATTTGGTGAGCAGTGATCGCTGTGTAAATATTTATCGGTGACTCACAGCCGACTGAGACTCCGGGGGACTGTGGCCTTCGATTGGGAGCCGATAGGTATTTATATCGGCACGTAGTATGACTAGGCAGATTGTGGAATTCCTAGGCACATTATTAGTGACTTTTATCTTGGGAAGTGATGGCATCTAAGTATATAAAAGGAGAAACTGATTGACTATAAACGCACAGCCTAAACGGCTTAACGTAGGCACTTGAAATTTGGAAGAGACGTAGCTGAGGTACCGTAGAGGTGCACTAAGAAAATAATTTCCAAGATTCCCACGGGCACGGGAATTAGCGGGAAAATACTTTTGAATGTGGATGGGAATTTGAGTTTAACCGGTCAAACACTATGATCAGGTGAAGGACCAACTGTTTAACGTGCTTAAGATACGCATAGTTATCATACCTATATCCTTCCCTTCTTTACTTGCCATTCCCACGTATACATATAGATTTAATACATTCTCAACAGAAAGTCCAAACACAGAAAAATCTTTATAAGATTTGAACCTGGGATCTTTTGGCCTTTACGTAGTTACCACCAATAGACCAACGAGTATGCATCGTTGAATGCATCAGGTATGGAGACAAAAGGTATGTCTTATGGGAGTTACGGAGGGTTATAAACGCCATGACATCGGGTTGTGTAGTATGGTAACGAGAGAGTACCGTTCAGGAGGGATGGCCTTTACATTGAACGATGTACGACTTTCTTAGATACGTAATCTTCTATACTTATAATAAATCTGAGGAGCAAAGTAGTCAAGGGAAATGACTATGAAACGGGAAAAGTTACTCCATTTTTTAAGTTTCCGTCGCGTGTGCTGCCTTAATGGTTAAAGTTACATAGAAATCATGTATCACGGAAATATTGTTCATAAAATTGTCTAAAAAATATCTCGCAACAACATATGTCTATCTTTTATGGTTGACTTACAATAACACGTGTAACTTCTGAAAGCTTAGCAGTTCGGAGCATAGGAGCAAAAAGACAGTAGCGAATGTGTAAAAAAACGGGGGAATACGCGGACGACGTCGCTGGCACAGCTAGTAATAAATATTATACAACATCTCATACAATGATTTGTTCCCGTGGTTAGTAGCGTAAGCACTTGCGTTACGAATATCAGAAACAACAGTGGTAAACACATCAAACCTTGGGTAGAACAGGGGCAAAATTGTGAAAAAAGCGTCGATGGCTGAGGCTGGTTAAGGTCGTTGCTTGCCATGCGAGAGGTCGCCAGGTCAAACACCGCCACGTTCACTATGTTTTTCAAATTTTCGACGCTTTAACGGTGAAGGTATATATTGTGAGGAAACCTGCACACCTAAAAAGAAATCCTTAGGTTGTGTAGTCGACCAACCCGCACTTGGCCAGCGTGGATCAACAAAGGCCTTACCGCCCTAGTTTAGGGTGGGCCCGTGCCCCAGCATTGGGGACGTATATGGGCTGATGATGATTCACTTGCTTATTCATGTCAAGTTGCTTTCTCGATCTATGACTGGAAATTAACAAAAATAGCACTTGTTTAGCATGCCCTTGCACTGTAATAAGACCCTATTGATACTGCCTACTATAAGCGAAATCGATTAGGCAAAATAACTTACAGATATTCACCATAAGTCGTGCTGTGTAAAGCCTTAAACGGTTTTCTAGCACAGTGGTTCTCAAATTGTAGCATAGAACTGAATTAAATTACGTATAATAGGTACTACTGTTTTTAATACAGATAAAAAAGTATCTAAGTTGCATTTGTAAATGAATCGGGTTAGCGAGCTAAACTGGCAGTTGACAGACCATAGTGTCCATATTAGCCGCAGTTCGCTTAACTGCCTCGTTGGTCTATTGGTAGCAAGCGCGGCGTAAGGACCGAGAGGTCCCCGGTTCGAGTCCGAGGTCGGCCAAAATTTGCGTGAGATTTTCTGTATATAAATTACTTAGCCCATGTTAGGAAGTGGCGTTTGCACGCCCGTGCCTCGGAAAGCACTTTAAGCTGGTGGTCCTGCGCCCGATCTCTCATCGGTCACGTCGGATTGCCGTCTCACCGAACTATGAGAGTAAGGGAACAGAGAGTGCACTTGTGTTTGAGTGCACACTTGTGCACTATAATACGTCCTGCGCAGTTGACTGATCTCTATTGAGATCGGCCGCCAGTGCCGAACTCGATCGGACGCCTTATTATTATTTGAAACCAAAAAGATTGCTAAATTAATAAGATAAGGTAAAATAAATAGGTATCACTTTCTATTGTACAAAGTCTGCTGAGTTTGCGATCACAGTCTTGAGTTTTGTGTGGAGATGTCTCAAATATTTATTTATTTTACAATAATTTCGGAAGTTTTAGAACCTCTTCCCTATTCCGTCAGCCACGTGAAAGGAGTGAAGGTGTTTGCGAACGCTATCTGATGAGATACCGGCTTAATACCTAGACTTAGGTATACAGTGTCCTAGGCTACGTATGGGAAGCCTAAGGCCTAATTCTTGGTACTAGAGCTTGTATATAATAGAGCTTTGAAATGAAACGTAAACGTTTTATTAACCGACTTTTAAATAAAAGAAGGGGATTTTTTGACTCGCTCGGTGTACCAGTGGTTAGTGACCCAGGTTCTCTACCTACGGTTCTAAGAGTCGTGGGTTCGATTCCTACCCGGGACACAAGTGTTTCTGATATATGTTACGGACATGGGAGTACCCAGGTAGGGGCAGAGAAACTTTTGTCGTAAATTTAAAATTTGAAATAAATCGCATTCATGACACCGCCTGAACGGGGACTTGAACCACTGGACCTCCCGATATCGCGTCGGTTGCTCTTCCACAGAGCTATCCAGGCGTTACATCACCAATGCGAATTTTCCCATCACATTAATTTTTAATGCGATTTTAAATAAATACATTTGTGTTTTTTTTTATTCGAAACAACAAATACCAGTTTATGAAAGTTAGAAACGAAACTCGAAAGCACGCTCGAAAAGCTTTGTTACTGAGGGCGATTTCATGTGGCAAACAGTATCTGATCACGTCACATCTCTTAAAAGAATGATCGTTTTTCACGCTTTCGACGTGATTTTTTTTTTAAATGACGTAAAATTTTTTTTTTATTCGATAGTACTACTAAAGGCAAATCGTTTTGCTACGGGAAAACAACCACAAAAAAATAATGGTGTATAGTAAAGTGCACTTGTGCACACCTTTGTGCACTACTACCTATCCTGTGCACTTAAATAATCTAAAAAATCGGCCGCCACACCCAAAATCGATAGGACACTTTATTTTATGCACCTATAAAATAATATTAAATGTATAATGAAATAATGTTCTCCGTAAACTAACAAGGTTTCGCTAAAATGTGATTTGGTACATTAAATGTGTGTAAGTGCTTCTACACCATAAAATGGGTTTAGAGACCATTTTGTAACGAGCGCGGAGATAATTTTATTTTTTACTATGCTGGGTATAGGTCGACCAGTTGAAATTTGTCGCTTGATATTTTATTGGTAACTAGTGACCCGCCCTCACTTCGCTTCGGGTATACATAAAAACCTTCCTCTAAAATCCCTCTACCTATTTAAAAAAACCGTATCAAAATTAGTTGTGTAGTTTTAAAGATTTAAGCATACAAAGGGACAGACAGACGCGGAAAGCGACTTTGCTTTATACTATACACCGTGAAATTTTAGTGGTTGTTTTCCCGTGGCAGAACGATTTGCCTTTAGTAATACTATCGAATCATGCAAATAATTCCTCGAAAAAAAATAATTTTCCAACTCGAAAACGAGAGAAGCTATCGTTCTTTTATAAGATGTGACGTAATCAGGTACTGCTTGTCGCATGAAATCGATGCTTAAAGCTGAAGAAGCTCAACACCCTAAGTCATAAAGCGGTTCGAACGTGCTTTCGAGTTTCGGTTAAACCTGTCGTAAATCGGCATTTATTGATTTTAACAAAAAAGATCTGCACAAATCTTTTGTACCTACTACTAAGATAGAATCATTTTACTGCGGGAATGTCGGTCTGTATAGTAGAAAAATACAATTAATAAATCAGCAGAATGCTAAAATAATAATTTTGACTGATTCGGTGTCACTAATTGTTCACTAAATAAACAGTTAAACTCTACGTACGGTTCCAAGAGTCGTGTATTCGATTCCGACTGGAGACAAAATATATTTTATGTGTGAGGTACATCGGTGTTTCTTCCATGTCTGGGTGTGCTATTAAATACATTTAAGTATATTTGTGTATCCACTGTTGATTCTGATATACATAAATAAGGTGTCCGACCGATTTCGGCCATGGCGGCCGATCTCAATTGAGATCAGCCAAGTGCGCAGGACATATTATAGTGCACAAGTGTACGCGCAAACACAAGTGCACTCTCTATTCCCTTACTCTCATAATTCGGTGAGACGGCAATCCGACATGACCGATGAGAGATCGGGCGCAGGACTACCGGCTTAACGTGCTTTCCGAGGCACGGGCGTTCAACCACCAACTTCCTAACTCCGGGCTGAGTAATTTCATTACAGAAAAACTCATACAAATTTTGCCCGACCCCGGACTCGAACCGGGGTCCTCTCGGTCCTAACGCAGTACTTGCTACCAATAGACCAACGAGGCAGTTACAACACAAGTAGTAATGCTACTTACCACGCGATCAAATCAATGTAATGTGATGTTATGAATATTTATTTTATATTTGGCAAGTTCGAACATCAAAGAATCTAAGTCAGAAGCGATGGAAATCAACCAACCGCGTTACACAGAACAATTCCACGTTCTTCAATAATTAATGGACACCCAAGTATTAGTATTAAAAACACCATTTCAAACAAATTGCTTTTCTGCGCGGCGTAATTTATTGGTCGGCTTTCTTAGGGGTGGCTACCAGCTGCCTGTTCGATGCTCGGTCCAGCCCCTAATTTGATAATTAGGTCGGAGATAGTCATCTTTGACTTTTGGGTTTAAATTTTGTCTATGATATATATTGATGTAGGTAGGTATAATATTGTTTGATTGTGATACTAGTTATAAATTAAAATTTAAAAATGATAATTATGTATTTATTTAGACAGTTTAGGTTAATTTTGCTTAGGTATTTGTAGTTTGTTGTGAGTGGAGGCTCTGTATGCCGCGGAGTTTAGTGGGTACCCACTGGGCATTGCACCTTAGCCCAGGAGCAGCAGCCGGTTTCCATTTCAGCATCGGCAGCCGGGAGTCCCACACACCACCTTGGGTAAACCCCTGCACAAGGTGAAGGTGCATCAAGCATTCTCCGCGTTAAAAAAAAAAGGTATTTGTAGTTTAGGTTAATTTTGCTTAGGTATATGTAAAGATTTGTAAATATTTACTTTTTTTTCCCCTTGTTTTTTCCCTTATATTTGTGTATCTATTGACTAACATTTTATCTATTTTTTTTTTGTAACTATCTGTTATTTTTGTACTAATGTGGTGTACATGTGTGTAATGTGGTGTTAACCTATATATTTATAATACCAATTTATTTACTTGTTGCGAGCATCATGTGTCTGATCGTCTCTCTTGTCATTTGTTATGAAACACTATTGGTCCATGATCCCAGAGCTGCCAGACATCACTTATTTTCTAATGGACAAAATATATACGATTGAGTAGTGGTGGGGTGTACTATCATCATATGACTAGTTGCTACCTTAAGATTTTAGACTTTCGCGTTCCATTACACTAAATATTTGTCTTTATGGGTCTACACGCGTTAATAGAAGTAGCAAATTACATAGCTACTTACTGCCCGACGTTTCGACTGGGTTACACCAATCGTGGTCCCGAGCGAACTCACCAATCGTGGTCCCGAGCGAGTGGTGAGTTCGCTCGGGACCACGATTGGTGTAACCCAGTCGAAACGTCGGGCAGTAAGTAGCTATGTAATTTGCTACTTCTATTAACGCGTGTAGACCCATAAAGACAAATATTTAGTAGTTGCTACCTTGACCAGACGGCCATTTTTCAGATATCAACCAATTAAGGTACATAGAAACACTGCTCACCTCACTTAAATTCTGATGGCTGATTTTAACATATATTTCACACAATATCATTAAAAATCAGGATTCATTACTCCCAGACACATGCGGTCGGCGGTTTTACCTTACAGACGCTTTAAAGCTATGAAAAAAATTAATTAAGGTCACTTATTTTCTGATGCTTGATTTTTATATATGTTATTCATATTTAAAATCCGTTATTAGCTGTAAGTTTAGAATTAAGATTTCATATTAGCTTAGTTAATAATCGCTGTTGCATTTTGTAAAATAAATAAATAAATAAGTATACAATAAAAAAATTATATTAATAAATAATAGTGTGTATAAAATTAAAATTAGGTTTTAATAGCTCAATGTAACTCAGCCAACTACGCAAAACATCAATAACAACTGTGGCACCACTTAGTTCGCGTAACTTTGACTTTGACTTTCATCAAATTGCAAAAAAGTGTAACCAAACATAGGTCAATACAGTGTCATAAATCAATTTTATTGTTTCTACAATCTACAGCGACTGATAAATATTATGTTAAAGTTCATACACCTCAATTGGCAATATTCGACGAGACCGCTATCCGACATAACCTAAGAGAGATCAGTCGCAGGACCACCGGCTTAACGTGCTTCCGTGCAATCCTCGATTCCGTGCTGAGTAATTTCTTAACAATAATATACTAAAGTCATACATTAGTCAAACCTCCTTAAGTCAAAATGTTAAAAATTTCAAGTGTCATTGAATGGTTAGGCGGTGTCTTAACAGGTTAAGTGAAGCAACCTACCAGCGAAACAATACTGGATGGGCGTGCATGCGATCAATCAATACCGTGTGCGGTAAGCTGGTTTAATTATGACTTGGTTCATTATAAAGGCTCTATGGGGAGACAGGTGTAGTCAACCTTTTTAAAAAAATAATAGTTTTTTTTTTATTTATTTTTTAAAGTTGATTTTGATTCATAGTGACCCCAAAATCAGAATGGCCCCTAAAAACGGTTCCAAATCCTTCTATCTATTAAAAATACCGCATCAAAATCCGTTGTGCGAGTTTAAAAGATTTAAGCATACATAGGGACAGACAGACGCGGGAAGCGACTTTGCTTTATACTATGTAGTGATTAATAATAATAAATAAGTATATTATTTTATTTCAGTCAGGGGATACCAGTCACAACTATCTGTCCGGTGGTTGGTGAACGGTATACGGGTAAGCGACCCCGGCTCCTCGAGCTACTATCGACTCAGTCCAAATCATCCGAGGCGATAGTATCCTTCCTCCCCTTTTCCTTCCCCCGTCATATATCCTTGCTACTCGTGGGAACGCAATGGCCTTGTTAAAACAATGCACAAGGCAGAATGGCGGCGACGTGGTCCACAACCCGTCACGTCACGTTTCCCACAGAGGTGAAAAGTGGATCGCTGGAAGTGATCTCTGCCTACCCCTCTGGGAAAAAGGCGTGATTTTATGTATGTATGTATGTATTTTATTTCATTTACGCAGTTCAAAACGACGACCTCTAAACCAGAGGCTAAAGTTACACTCCATTGATTCAATATCATTTAATTACTTATTTAGTAATTAATTAATAGGTACTGAAACATCTGAAGTATTAGTAATTCGATTATGGAGCCATTTAACTTAAGCAGGGGTCGTCTACCTTTTTATTGTGTTATTTTCATTGTTTTACTGAGAGACTGTCTTAATAATATTAATCCTTACTAATATTTTATAATATTAGTACCTATCCTTACTAATATTTTATAATATTAGTAAGACAGAGTTACTTTCGCATTTATATGCGAAAGTAACTCTGTCTGTCTGTCTGTCTATCTGTCTGTTACGCTTTCACGCATAGATTACTGAACCGATTTAAACGAAATTTGGTACAGATATAGTCCAGAGCGACGAAGTCGCGGGCGGAAAGCTAGTGTCAAATGAATATTTATGAAAAAAAGTGTTAATTTTTATTTCGAGGTCCCTTACTGCTTGTGTATTGGAATTAAAACAGCAAAAAAGTTTTATAATAATAAAACCTCTTTCTTTTTTTGATAATTTAGGATTAAATATATTAGAGGAAGTCTGAAAGTTGCACCAATTCTTGAAAAGTTAAGAAGTGTTAGCTAAGTACCGGCATGTTATGAGGAGGGAAGAAAGCCATGTGACTATAAGAGTGATGAGTATGAATGTGAATGGACGTAATAGTAGAGGAAGGCCGGAGAAGACATGGATGGATTGCGTGAGAGATGATATGGGAGTGAAAGGAGTAGACGCAGAGCTGACGAATGACAGGACCGAGTGGAAGAAGTATACATGTTGCGCCGACCCCACTTAGCGTGGGACAAGGGCCGGAGAATGATGATGATGTTTGTATCTGTCCATGTATATTACCAATACACTACGTAAATAGTGGTTGTTTTCCCGCAGAAATATAATTCTATCATAGTAGTAAAATAGATTTATCCACTAAAATTAGTCTTTATGGGTCTACACGCGATATTAAGAGTAGCAAATTACATAGCTACTTACTGCCCGACGTTTCGACTGGGTTACACCAATCGTGGTCACTCGCGTTTTTTTAAAATTGCTACCCCTAATATCACGTGTAGACCCATAAAGACTAATTTTAGTGTAATGGAACGCGAAAGTCTAAAATCAGATTTATTCAGTTTTTATCTCATTCTAATCAATGAATACCGGTTTTACGAAAGGGATAGGCAAAACTGGAAAGCACGCTCGAACCGCTTTATTACTAAGGGCGTAGAGCTTCTTTAGCTTTAAGCATCAATTTCATGCGGCAAGTAGTACGTGATTACATCACATCACTTGAAACTTATCGCTTCTCACGCCTTCAAGTTAGATGATTATTTAAAAAAAAAACTTTAAAAAAAACTTTTTTTTTTTTCACCGAATAACTAGCATGATTCGATAGTACTACAAAAGGTAAATCGTTCTGCTACGGGAAAACAACCACAAAAATTTCACGGTGTATATCTTAATATTTACGCTCAACAGATTAATACAATCTGCAAATGGCTGCCAACGATTAGAGTAACAAGAGCTGCTTAAATCAGATTGTTCAAAATTTACTAGGAATTTGCGATTTTCCGATCGTAATGGAACAAATAAATCCACGAATTACTTAGCTGAAGATTAATCTTCATTTAACAAGTTCAAAAGGTCAGTTCAAATCATGGCGGTTCAGAAACTTGATGGTTAATAAATAATACACATAATGTGTAGTCACAGGATGCCAGGACCGTAGCACAAGGCAGGAAGTAATTTCTGCCTACCCCTCTGGGAAAAAGGCGTGATTTTATGTATGTATGTATGTGTAGTCTCAAACACTATAAAGCATTAATAATAATAAATAAAAATACCGTCCTGTATAACATTTCTATACAGAAATGTTTACGGACCGATAGTATTCCGGTATCACTACCGGTGGTGGCGCCACCCGTAGCTAACGGGTAAAATGTGATGAATAAATTCACATTGGTGACTAGACACCTGGATAGCTTAGTGGTTAGCGCACCCGACGCGATATTGAAAGACTGGTGACCGGGACGGGTTCAAGTCCCCGTTCAGGCGGAGTCATGAATGCGATTTTTTTTAAACTAAAAAAATATTTTTTGGACAGGCATTGTGACTTCACGCGAATAAAGTAGCGGGCAAAAGCTTGTATAGTAAGTTACTAATTCTCAATTACACTCAAAGGTTGCCAATCCCCGCTAGTAATAATTTCTACTATTGTCTACGGTTTTGTTTTAGGAAACCATAGCTACAAGACACTTGCTTTAATTTTTTAATGAACACCCGTCAGTATGGAACTTTGATGTATTGAGTAGTATCAGAGTAAGTTATTACTTTTTTGGTATGGCTTCTATGGTGAGAGATTAAGCAATCGATTGGCTAGTCTCATCGGAATCTAATTCAATATATAAAAACCAAATTAGCCTACTTTTAAAATTAGCCTTATTAAGCTATTGCATAGCTTTTATCACGGGCTTTGAGCGCGGCGACCGAACCAAGAAATTCCGCAACGAAAAAAACCCCACAATCGTCTAACGTCGTTTCAGTTCGGTAGCCTTCGGCACGGTGTTTGTGTGCGTGCGGTTAGACGTATTTTACGACACTACGAAACTCGCACGAATCGAGACGAGCTGCTCCGAAATCGGACGATGCTATGCAATAGCTATACCGCGGCAGTCCCCGAGTGCGACACGTCTTTCTTTTTTTTTAATATCAAGCACGTTAGACCGGTGGTCTTGTGCCTGATCTCTCATCGGTAATGTCGGATTGCGGTCTGACCGAGAGAGAACTGAGAGTGCACTTTTGTTTGCGTGCGCACTTGTGCACTATAATTAGTCCTGCGCAGTTGATTCATGTCCATTGAGATCGATCAGACAAAGAATAACTTGGAACGGAAATATTGAATTTTAAACCCAGACACGGATTGATTGAATCTTCACCCAAATATTTGTCCCGAGTGGAAATCGAACCCACGACTCAGCGCGGCACTATCTAATGTGCTATCGAGCCAGTCCACCAAAACTTTACACTATCAGCCCATATCCGTCCCCATTGCTGGGGCACGGGCCTACCCTAAACTAGAGCGATCAGCTGTCAACCACGCTGGCCAAGTGCGGGTTAGTACTACACAACCCTAGAATTTCTACATAGGTGTGCAAGTGACCTTACGATATTTTTCCTTCACCAAAACTTAAACTTAAAAAAGCGTCGATGGCCGAGTCGTTGCTTGCCATGCGAGTTCAAAACCCGCCAGGTACCAATGTGTTTTTCAAATTTTAAATTCATATGTACCATCATTCGACGCTTTAACGGTGAAGGAAAACATCGTGCGTGAAACCATGTTAGAGGCCTACGGGCAGTTTAAAAACTCTGACACCAGGTTGTTTATCAACCATACGATAAGAAGGAGAAGACCAAAACTTAATCTCGCTTAATTTCGCAACGTAGTCAATTTAGTTGAACCGCATCAGAACGAATTAATACATTTATACATCATATTATATTTCTGTACGAATAATCCCCGGTCTCAGGTCCTGATTTGCTGGCATTGACATAAATATATTTAATTATAGTCCCGCGCCGTGTTAACTCGAAAAAAGCAACTTTAAAAAAAAGAAAAAGATATCTTTTTCACGCCAGTCGGTGAGCAGACGGGTAAAGCTGGTGTCTGACCAACAGCGACTTTGAAATGAAGGTAAAACATTATAAATTATGTTATCAAAAACGGGGCTTAAAGAAAATAAAATCCAATCAAAAACATAAATGTGAAATGAAAGCCAAGTTCAATAATTATGATAAATGTCTTGGTTGTTGACTTCAACGACAAAAGAAGTGAGATCTAAATGTGATCTAAATGAAAATTTATTTATAACATATCATATCTTTATATAACATAAGATAATGTATTGTAGCCTAAGGTCTGTCTTGGCTAGTTTTTATAAACCTACCAACGAATGATTATGGTCGGTCGCTAGTCTCTACCAATAATCCAAATTATCGGAATTATAAAGTAAGAACCGACAGATACTTGTTAGTTTAGGCGAAGGCTTCATTCATACTTATATGAAAACCGGACGAAGACGGGCGGCGCGTGTAATGGAACGCGAAACCTTACATAACATACATACATAAAATCACGCCTTTTTCCCAGAGGGGCAGGCAGATATAACTTCCAGTGATCCACTTTTCACCTCTGTGGGAAACGTGACGTGACGCGTTGTGGACCACGTCGCCGCCATTCTGCCTTGTGCATTGTTTTAACAAAGGTCATTGCGTTCCCACGAGTAGCAAAGATGTATGACGGGGGAAGGAAAAGGGGAGGAAGGATACTATCGCCTCGGATGGTTTGGACTGAGTCGATAGTAGCTCGAGGAGCCGGGGTCGCTTACCCGTATACCGTTCACCAACCACCGGACAGATAGTTGTGACTGGTATCCCCTGACTGGAACCTTACATAAAAAACCTATTTTTATTCTTGCAATCCGCTCCGCTCATGGCAAGCCCCGGCCTATTGTTATAAAAACCCAGCCTCTTAACGCAGCCCGCCCCCGTGTGTCGGACAATACAGGCCCTTTTTATGGTTCCAAGCGCCAAATGGAAAAACGGAGGGCTTTTGACCGCATCGAATTTTTAAAAGTGGTTATTTTGATGGTGCCAATTTAGCCAGATAGGTGTAATGATTTTAAAACAGTAAGTTTTTGCGATCTCTACCGTCCAGTTAGACGTTACGGTGGTAGGTGCTCGTAAAAATGATGCTAAGTAGATTTACCTAGTAAAACGAATATTTTACCCTTTAGCATAATCTGAAAAAAAGCAATTTATACTAAATTTAATTTCAATTGGTTCAGTAGTTTTACCGCGACAAAGTGACACAGAGAAGTGCAGAAAAGTCGCTTTCATTTCACGAATTTTTGAATTTTATTTTCTAATAGTAAACTCAAAATCCTAGCATTTGACAATGCTACAGGTCAAAGACAATCATTAGTTAACTTAATTATCCCACACAAAACAAATGTTTGAAATTATTTATATCACTACATAGTATAAAGCAAAGTCACTTCCCGTGTCTGTCTGTATGTATGTTTAAGTCTTTAAACTACGCAACGGATTTTGATGTATTTTAACAGATAAAGGAATTTAAAAAGAAGTTTTTTATGAATAATAAACTCAAAGCGAAACAATAGGGTAAGTCACTAGTAAATTATACACTACGGAACCCCCAGCACCATCTCGAGTCCGACTCGCGCTTGACCGGCTTATTTTGAATTTCGAACGTCCGTAGCAATGGCGCTGTATTTTATGTTCTTTCGAAATTCTGACCGTGAAATATAAAATTCGATATTTGTAAGTGTTCGCGACGGTTTTGTTACTGTTAATATTGGAATAGGTAACTTTTTGTGTCGTGTGAAAGCCACATATTATTTAAAAATATACTTACACAGGTATGTGACATGTATCATGACCAAATAGGTCAAATCTTAAAGAGAGGTCAAATCAAAAGTACCCGTAATCGACGAGCATGCATGAAGAGGTTGATGGATGTGGAAGAAGCGCAAGTGGTGTGCCAGGACCGTAGCACACGGCAGGAAGTGATCTCTGCCTAGTACCCCTCTGGGAAAAGGCGTGATTTTATGTATGTACCTGTGTATGTATGGAGTCTATTATTACCTACATACATTTATAATAAAAATGTAACGGATATCTGTCTCTACATGAATGATATGTTAAAAATATTAAAGTTAACCTTAATCAACGCAATAGTATCAAAAACAATGATTTTCGGAATATTTTCCCGTTTGTATGTCCGTTTGTGTAATTATAGTACTATATTGTGGTAAGCTTTACTTAGTGTTTCTTGCTGGAGTCTTTTAGGTAGAATTGGCGTTCCGAACCGGTGGTAGAATCTTATTATGTTACGATTTATAAGTGCATGTAAATTGCCTACATAAATAAAGACATTTCGATTTAATTTTTTTTTATTGAGGTTTTAGTGTTTGTTTCATGTCAATCTACACTAATATTATAAAGAGGAAAGATTTGTATTTTTGTATTTTTGTATTTTTGTATGTTTGTAATGAATAAATTCAAAAACTACTGGACCGATTGCAATAATTTTTTCACCATTAGAAAGCTGCATTATTCAGAAGTTACATAAGCTATATAATATCACGCTAGGTCCTATAGTTGTGGAGCAGTAACCGAAAATGTTTCAAAAACGGGGGAAAGTATCGTTTCTGAGGCCTTCCGTGGCGTGCGCTGAGCATATAGTTAAAGTTATACAAAAATGTTCTATGGATGAATTGTTCATTTTTACATTATCTTTAAAAAAGTCCGCGAGAGCATATGTCTACCTTTTATAGTTTACCCATAACAATCGTTTTAATGATTTAGATGTTTGCTCCAAAGTAATCTTCTAAATTAATAATTTTGTCAAGGGGTACGGTAGACTCGATTAAAACCTTACATGAATAATAAAACATCAAAAAATAATGATTTCGAGTCGACAACATAATATATCCGCAAATTTCGGATTGTCGAGTATTTTGTTAAATTCAAAATGTGTTGACAGACGAATCAAAGTCACCATCTTGCCGGAATTATTGAGTGAATATTGTGTCAAAATTAATTTTCTTCAGTCATTGACGTTTCGCGGAAACATTGTTTTTGACACATTTTTTATTATATACTCTTTCAGGGCGATAACAGATACTGATGAAGAATAGATAATATAATTTTATAAGGACCTTTGCCAATTCTAGGATTGACTGACCTATCGACGTACAGCCTAAACGGCTAAACGTAGGCTTTTGAAATTTGGACCGGACGTAGCTTAGGTACCATAGAGGTGCACTAAGAAAGGAATTCTCGAAATTCTCACGGGAACGGGAATAATCGGGAAAATCCTTTTGTATGAAAAATCTAAACCGCTGAAGTTAGATGCTGTAAATTTGACATGCAGGTACCATAATAAACTTAAAGCTTAGGTGAAACAGGATATTGAAAAATTCTTACGGGAACGAGAGTTAGCAGGATAAACTTTTATATGTTAAATCCTGTAGTCCACGCGAACGAAGTCGCGGGCACAGCTAGTCGGTTTATAAATCAAAAAATACGTGTGGCTCTCGGGGACTGCCGCGGTATAGCTATTGCATAGCATCATCCGATTTCGGAGCAGCTCGTCTCGATTCGTGCGAGTTTCGTAGAGTCGTACAATACGTCTAACCGCACGCACACAAACACCGTGCCGAAGTCTACCGAACTGAAACGACGTTAGACGATTGTGAGGTTTTTTCGTTACGGAATTTCTTGGTTCGGTCGCCGCGCTCAAAGCCCGCGATAAAAGCTATGCAATAGCTTAAAAAGTAATGGTAATTTAAAGAACCACTTCAAACTTGCTACGCGTCAAAAATGCTGGCTAAAGTCTCTTTTCCACGCGGATAAAGTCGCTGACAAAGCTTTTTTTTTATGAACCTACATAATGTAGACATGCTCAAAACACTAAATTTGATGTTGAACCTACCACATATACTCCGAAAACCATATTTATGATCGGATAAGCCATTTCCGAGATTAGCGTGCGCAAACGCACATACAATCAGACAAAAATCCCAAAATTACTTAAATTTTTAATTCACATTAGAGCTTTAAATAGCATTAAAACCACAAACAAAAATAAAGGTCTCTTGTAAATTTTTGTCATGTAGGTATCATCCATGTACAGACAGTTTTAAGCTATTGCATAGCTTTTATCGCGGGCCTTGAGCGCGGGGACCGAATATAAAAATTCCGTAACGAAAAAACCTCACGCTCCCCACTCGTCTAACGTCGTTTCAGTT
Source organism: Maruca vitrata (assembly GCA_039566165.1). Taxonomy (NCBI): domain Eukaryota; kingdom Metazoa; phylum Arthropoda; class Insecta; order Lepidoptera; family Crambidae; genus Maruca; species Maruca vitrata. Next base: position 5,757,640 of record CM076941.1, on the reverse strand, counting down.
CGGTAGACTTCGGCACGGTGTTTGTGTGCGTGCGGTTATACGTATTGTACGACTCTACGAAACTCGCACGAATCGAGACGAGCTGCTCCGAAATCGGACGATGCTATGCAATAGCTATACCGCGGCAGTCCCCGAGTGCCACACGTTTTTTTAACTTTTTTTTCCTAACTGACTTACTTTGATGGCTTGGAGTAGCCTCGTCATCATCACCGGAATTGCGGGGGAGCGTATGGCTCTCACCCTCCCAAGTACAGATAGTGATAGTCCTTTACGTTTTAACTGTATGTACATACAGATACACATATCTAAGTAAGATATATATTATGAACATAATATACAACATATTTGTATCCACAAGTGTATCTTTACGTATTTTACCCACTTCTCGCATGCCACCGGCTGCCGTAAAAATATAATATTTTACTACCTTTTGTTGTAGGCCATAAACGAATATGTTGAATACAAAACAATATGATTTGTACGCAGTGTTCTTTCGAACGCGTGGAAATGCACTGTATGCAATTTCGGTCATAAAACATAAAAATGAGTCACGTGAGAGAGGCATAGTTACTATGTATTTTATAGTTAGTAAGTACTAAAGTGCAATGAAAGACGACAGATGGGCCAAAATCGTTACACAATGGGTACCGGAAGACGGTTTTCGCCGAAGAGGAAGGCCCAAGAAAAGATTGGTATATAGACGGATTTGGATATAACGAAGTTATTCAAAAGTAGCATATGTCCTTGCTTAGGTTTTAGACTATTTGTAAGCTAAATTTCGTTTAGATCGGTTCAGAAAGTATTGGCGTGACAGACGGACAGGTTTACTTTCGCGTTTATAATATTAGGAAGAGGCTACAATCGTCAGTAGGTATTTCATACTAGCTTTCCTCCCGCGAATCTGTTTGTTGCTTAAAAGTTACTCCCTAATATTGAAGTCTGAAAGTTAAAAAAAGCGTTTCGCCCCAATGCTATGCTAAGGCTTTTGACTATCTGTGTACCTACCGTTAAGCATAAAGGTATGATTAATAGTAAGGATAACTTTAATGGACCACCTACATTAGTAAGTATTTACACAAATATTTGTTCCGAGTGGGAATCGGACCCACGACTCTTGGAACCGTTGGTAGTAAAAATCTTATTGTTTTTGGTAGACCATTTATCGAGGAAGGCTTTCTTTCCAAGTTTTTTTCACTGCTCGTCGAATTACTAGGTAATCCAATTTAGAAATCAAATAGTATCAAAAAGGTATTTAATACTGATAAGACTATCAAGTCTTGAAACAATATCGCACTTAAACCAGAGGTTCTGAATTCTGATGCCTACCTACCTTTAGGCTATACACCATGAAATTTTAGTGGTTGTTTTCCCGCAGTAAAATGATTCTATCTTAGTAGCACAATAGATTTGTGCAGTTCTTTTTTGTTAAAATAAAAAAAAAATGCCGATTTTACGAAAGGTTTAACCGAAACTCGAAAGTACGTTCGAACCGCTTTATGACTTAGGGCGTCGAGCTTCTTAAGCTTTAAGCATCGATTTCATACGGCAAACAGTACCTGATTACGTCACATCTTATAAAAGAACGATAGCTTCTCTCGTTTTCGAGTTGAAAAATTATTATTTTGAAAATTTGAAAAAAAAAAAAATTTTTTTTTTCGTGAATAATGCTTGATTTGATAGTATTACTAAAGGCAAATTGTTCTGCCACGGGAAATTTCACGGTGTATAACATCACGCGGCGACCAATAGGAGCAAAGAAACAATGGAAAATGTGTAAAAAACGGGGAAAAACGCGGACGAAGTCGCTGGCACAGCTAGTTCTTATCACAATCCTTTTTAAAGTTCTGGAACCGTAAAAAGATATTATCAATAATAAAGCGACATTTAAACTGCATTAACAAAAGTATAAAATACTGTTTCGGTTTTAAGGCAGTATGCAAATTGAATTTATCTTAATCTTCGAACGGATAATACATTGTATGTGATAACGGCCTCCCATTATTTGTCATACAATGATGAATGGATGACTCAGTGAGTGATTTAGTGAGGTATTTGAGTTCGAATGGGAGTTAAACAAAACTTTTTTTAATACAAAGAGTTATTTTTTCAACATTTGTATGGTAATTTTTGAGTGTCATGTTTCATTTTATTGTTTAATCATTTAGAATTTTAAACGAGTTAGGTATCTATTCATGTTTAATTTCTGATGCAAATTTTACTATGACTGGATTTTGCGTCAATGGCCGTCGAGTTGAGTGGTTAAAGTCATTACTTGTAATGCCAGAGGTCGCCAGTTCAAATAAATAACAATAATAATAAATATTACACAACATCACATACATTGATCTGATCCTGTGGTAAGTAGCTTTAGCACTTGTGTTACGGATATCAGAATCAACAGTGGATTCACAAATATACTTAAATATACTTAATTTACACCCAGACACGGAACAAACACCGATGTTCGTCACACAAATATTTGTCCCGAGTGGGAATCGAACCCACGACTCTTGGAACTGTAGGTAATGAACCTGGGTGACTAACCACTGTTCCACCGAGCCATTCAAATCCCGCTACGTACCACTGAGTTAATTTCAAATTTTAGATTATTTGACGCTTTAACGATGAAGGAGAAACATCGTAGGCAAACCCTGCACACCTATAAAGAAATCCTAAAGTTGTGTTGTCGACCAATCCGCCCTTGGCCAAGGTGGTTGACTTAGGCCTTATCGCCCTAATTTAGAGCAGGGCCGTGCCCTAGCATTGGGGACGTATATGGGCTAATTATCATATAATTTGACTGGCTCGGTGGAACAGTGGTTAGTGACTCAGGTTCATACATAACCTACGGTTCCAAGAGTCGTGGGTTCGATTCCCACCCGGGACAAATATTTGTGACGTATATCGGTGTTTGTTCCGTGTCTGGGTGTATTATTAAATATATTTAAGTTTATTTGTGTATCCGCTGTTGATCCTGATTTCCGTAACACAAGTGCTTAACCTATTTACCACGGGATCAGATCAATATAATGTAAGTGATGTTGTATAATATTAATTTATTATTTGTTCCGATTCCTAACAAATAAATAACACACCCAGACACCGAACAAACACCTATGTTCGTCACTAAAATGTTTGTCCCGAGTGGAAATCGAAACCACAACCCTTAGCGCCAGCGACAAAGGAAGTATCCAACGCGCTATCGATCCAGTCAAAATTAAATCAATTTGGACCAGTAAATCCTTACTTCCTTACTAATATTATAAATCCGAAAGTAACTCTGTCTGTCTGTCTGTCTGTTACTCTTTCACGCATAGAGTACTGGACCGATTTAAATGAAATTTGGTACAGATATAGTCCAGAGCCTAGAAAAGGCTATATGCTACTTTTTAACCGACTGCGCTATAAGTAAATAATGTTTTACCCGTTAAACGTCTCTACGCGGACGAACTCGCGGGCGGAAAGCTAGTAAAATTATAACACTTACATACTTCATCAGCTGATTATCTCAGTTCATTCAGGCTAAGTCAATGATCTGTCAAAAGAAATTATTCAAGATATTAGATTTCCGCAAACTCCGGTCTGAATGCATAATAATTAAGACAAATATCATTCCGCTGATTTATTATCAACACAAAGCGATACAGAACCGCTTAGTAAGATAATTTAAGAGCTTAATTAACTCGCGGGTCAAGGGTGAACGACCTCAAATAAAAATTAATCTCAACACACAATACAAGAATGCGCTTATCTTTTAAAAAGTTTAATCTCAAAAGTTATTTTTGCCGCCCGCCATTTTGAAACATCCTAAATGTCATTAGTGGTATAAATGGGTTTCGCGCCATAACGAACAGTGCTGCCACAATGGAGAATCATAAATCAAACGTCACTTTGACAGTTGATGAAAAGAGGTCCGTCAATGCATCGGTGCAAAAGTTTTTTAAGCGCGTCTTAGAGACGCTTTTGATTAATTGCGAAAAGGAGGCGTGAGTGCGTGTGTATGTTTTTTGTCATGTTTCGAATGGAGATCTCTTGATTTTCTCGAGAGAGAGCTGGATAGATTCTTTGTTGGATGAGGAAATATTATTATTTCAATTTTATTGTCTGCTTTGTTGGTTTCTTTTAACCAAATTGGTTCTCGAAACATCGTTTTACCGCAGCCGCTCATGAAAAGGTATTTGTACATGACAACACTTAGTTTGCAACAAAAATTTTGCCTTTTTAGGTTACTCTCCATTACATTTCTTTACGATTATCAAAGATTCTACACTCATCTTATAATCGAAACTGCAACAATGTTCCACCTCATTGTAGGCACTTATAAATTGATTACAACGATGTAAAAACAGGAAAAAACCATTGCTCTTGAAAATATGTGAAGTGTGAATGAAAATTACTGGTTATCTCAGCACCTGCTTAAATGGCACCCAGTGACCACTACTTGCTAACTACTAGATAATTAAATGTAGTGTGGAATGCGAGAACGAAAATCCTCTTTTTTCAATGTTGGTAATAATCAGGTCAGGATAATTCGCACCAAATAACCTTTAGGCACGAGGGCAAAGCCTGGCTTTTAGGCATTTTGTTTTATTTATGGCAGTCTTACCATTCTGCGAGACTCTTTTGAACCATTTACGACTAGTTATTTGGTACTACCTACCTCGTTGGTCTATTGGTAGCAAGTGCTGCGTTAGGACCGAGGGGTCCCCGGTTCGAGTCCGGGGTCGGGCAAAATTTGTGCGAGTTTTTCTGTAATGAAATTACTCAGCCCGGAGTTAGGAAGTTGGCGGTTGAACGCCCGTGCCTCGGAAAGCACGTTAAGCCGGTGGTCCTGCGCCTGATCTCTCATCGGTCATGTCGGATTGCCGTCTCACCGAATTATGAGAGAAAGGGAATTGAGAGTGCACTTGTGTTTGCGCGCACACTTGTGCACTATAATATGTCCTGCGCACTTGGCTGATCAGTTGAGATCGGCCGACATAGCTAAAATCGGTCGGACGCCTTATTATTATTGGTACTAGCTTTGAATTATTTGTCGGGTAAAACATGTGGTTCTTATAACGATATTGGTCAAAAAATTGTAAACAAAAAAAAACCGCCTTCAAAAACCCGACTCACTAAAAATTACAAAATAATATACATAATACGAACATTTATAATAATCATCTGGGTATGAATTTTATATGTTGTTGAAGGCTTCAGATAATATGCAAAACGCGGTACATGTCCCTATAAAATTTGAGGGTTGCCCTCGATTTCTCCTGGATCTCATCATCAGATCCGAGACTGGTGAAAATGGGACCACCTCGGAAGTGAACTCTATCCAACCAAAAAAAAATTTTTGAAATCCGTTTATAATTGACGAAAATATCGGTGAACATACATAAAAAAAAATATTATACATACAGACGAATTGAGAACCTCCTCCTTTTTTTGAAGTCGGTTAAAAAGTAGCCGTTACGTTCTTTCTCAGGTTCTAGTGTAACTGTGTACCAAATTTTATTCGAATCAGAAAACTGAAAGTGTCCAGGATATTTACCGTGTTGTTTTGTTTTAATGAGCTCCCGATATTTCGGCACTGTAGCAAGCGCCATGATCACGGGTGAACTGTAGGACTGCGAGATTGTCGGTAGGTCTAAGGGCAGACATATCGGTCTACCCTCTTTCTAAGTCTTTTATCATCATTTCATTTCATTCGAATTGATTCAGTAGTGTTGGCGTGAAAGCTCTACAAACCGACAGTATTACTTTCGCTTCCTTTTATCATAAGTCAGGATGATATTATGTACAATGCCGGATTAATACTGCGTGGGGCCCGTAGAAAATTCAAGGGACACTTAACATGGAGGGAAAATCTGACTTTGCCGCATCTTGCCATATTCTGATGGCACTCATATTGCATTACCCGAAAGGGAACTAAGAACGTAGGATCCTACGCAATAATATACACATTGACTTCGAATTTTTGCTTTTTTTAGCTAGATATTTTTTTATCTTTTGGTTAGAGAGTGAAGGGTGCGCCAATAATATGCGACTCCTAAAAACGTACTAACTGCCCCCTTACATTTTGTCATGCATGATATTTTACGCCCCTATCTAAGGGTTAGATACCCCCCCCCCCCCACTAACAAGTCCTAGCATATTGAAAAACTTGATTGGTGTATTTATGTGTGTACAAAATTTGACCTAAATTTATTTTGGTCTTACATATTAACATTATTTTTAAACTTCTCAGTTCAGTTACCTCTATGATTGAAAAATTATTTAGGTACCTACCTAATATTTGGTGTATTTAATATCAACCAGTCCTAATGGACTAGTGGTAATACCACATAAAAGCAAATTTCATTCCCAAGGGAGCAATTTTGAGTTTTATTTTGTTGTCTAAGAACCAAATGAACATTTTATTGTTACATTACAAAATTACCCCCAAATTGAATACCAAGCCGTCGATTAAATTCTTAACGCGTTTCCAAAAGCAATATTTCCAGCGGCCGCAAAATGTGTAACAATAAAAAAATTTCATTAACCTCTTGCCCCGCGACCTCGCCACTTCTACTCATTCTTAACCCATAAAACCCCCATAACACAAAGATCATAAAACAGCCAAAAGTCGGCATAGATAGCCGACGTCCATTTCCCTGTGTTGAGACATAATAAAAAGAAACCGTTATCGTCAGATTAAGACGTATGATACGCATTACGGTCAAAGAATAACAGAGGGCTACATTTTTTTGTGTTTTGACCGAACGCCGAAGAAATGAGGGTAATGTTTTTCGACTGTATATTATGTATTTTTTAACAACTAAATATTAGTCTTTATGGGTCTACAAGCGATATTAGGAGTAGCAAATACTTAGCTACTTACTGCCCGACGTTTCGACTGGGTTACACCAATCGTGGTCGCGAGCGAACTGGCGCCGCCCGTCTTCGTCTGCCACAGCGGGTGTGAATTTCTTGATCCACCCCCGAACCAGCACTAATGTCATTTGTACAGCTACCCACATTTGTCTGACACACAACACTCACTGTATCCGGGGTCACATTAGACGTAACATTCCACGGTATGCACTTATTAATCACTGGGTTCCATGCCGATGATAATTTAAATCCATCTTCCCTATTGAAATTCCTGTGCTTCTTTTATTTTTTTTTCAATAGCTTCTCGCTCTATTCTCGTATGATAGTGACGATCTGTGGAGAGGACCTTCCGGTCCTTCAGGTCCTCCTAATATCGCGTGTAGAGTCATAAAGAATAATATTTAGTGTAATGGAACGCGAAAGCTTATAATCATATTTTTAGCAAGTCATGTAGCAGTGTCTATTTTTAGCGTAAACACTACACATTTGAAATAAAAGCGTCTAAATGAAACAAACATTTCGAAGTAAGAGAGCTCGGAACGTCGGATCTCTAAATAATGTTTAGAATATCAATACACGCGAGTTTAATACGTAAAATTAGTTTTATTTCAAATTCGAAGTAAGATTTAAATCCTGCCCGGAATGCGAACCCCGGAATGTTCTGTAAAACTAGAATTTTACTTAACGGACGGAGTCGAGGGCAAAATCTAGTTTCCCATAAAACAAAAGTATCTCATCTGTACGCCATCTTTGAACAATGACGTCACGACTCTACCACAAAACCAGTCTAACCCATCCCACTATAAAACCAACCTTATGCCTGAACTCAACAGAGTTCAAAATCGATTAGCAACTCGACGTTTATAGTTTTTTTAATAGTCGACACTTTTTATGGCAACTTTTATAATGTTGTCTTACAGCTTTTTTTAATTCGCAAAGACACATTTTTATAGGCCCGACTGTACTCAGTAAATGTGGACTCTAATTTTGTTGTGTTTACACCTTTGTCTTTGATTAGGGGCCCGTAGAAAAATAGTTAGAACCCCCATAAGTAATTTTTTTTGTAACTATTAGAAGAAAACACATTAACACTCAAATAACACAACTAAATTATTACGAAAACTGTATTTAAATCAACACTTACACTTATAAGAAAATACTTAGCCGTTTATTACACTTTATACTATCAAAAACTAACACTATCACGTATCTACCGACACGACACACACACTATACGTAACTCGATGTTACTTGAAGCACTCACAAAATATCACTCACAACTTATAAAAATTATGTGACCACGTTGGGTTCGCCCCACCATTAGTCCCAGTCACTTTTGGCGGGAACCAATGGCGTGGCGGCGGTTCGACACTAGAGTGGTCATTACACTATCCTTAAATAATTATCATATAATTTTGATGAGATAAATGACTTTATACAACAATTATATTCCTATTATAAATTTACCGTTTTAATGTACTATTAATTAACATATATTTTTGATTATTATGAACTATTGAACTACTAATTATCAACTTTTACTTTTTTTAACACAGCAACGTAAATTAGACCAAGGAATAAACTAGAAAACATCCGCGGCGACAACATTCGGCCGTCCTGCGCACGCATCCGTCCTGGATAGCGTCCATGTCTGGTGCAGTTGCTGAGAACAAAGTGACAGCTTTTATAAATTGTTTAAATTAATACTTTCAGGGTTTTCTACTACTGATCTCCAAAATACTATTCCATCAACGGTTAGTAAATGGAGACCAACGGAATGAACATCTAAACAGTCGGTCTAGTTTTGTCAAAAGGAATTTGAACTACTTGTACATGGTACTCAGACTGCATTAAAACTGTTCCATCAACGGTCAGTTTAAATTTGGCCAACCCTAGTTGCATATCACCCGAATCTCAACTTCAATTGTAACGTATTTATTTTACACGAATAAATGCCGTTACTAGAGGGTTATGTCTAACTACCATAATACAAGTTCGAAGCATAATGCACTAGACTAAAAATAATACTTCATCATTTTTCATAAAATCAAAGTTACATGTTATAAAAGGATATATGGGTGATACATTTACCTGACAACATTAGGCCATTTCCAAATCATTCTCGTCCAAATCGTCCAGTCTTATCCAGGGTTTCATATTTTCAGCACACGTGGTTCCTTCATATCGTTTACTGGTTCTTTCAGCGCCTCTCATGTCTTTAACTTTATAGCGATCGTGGCCCAATATTTCGGTTACCTGAAAAGGGCCTTTGAACAGCGGCAACAATTTAGTGCTTTGTCCATCATTTGAATGGCTTGGGATTTTAATAACTACCAAGTCGTTGATATCGTAAGTTTTAGAAACCTTTCGTTTAGCGTCGAAAATGCGTTTTTGGTTTACCGCATTAGCTTGAAGCCTGTTGTTGACAGCATTTCTCAAAGTAGTAACATCAACAAATGTTTCATCCTCCTCATTTATCAGTTGATCAGAATCTGTTTGAATACGGTACCCAAAGAACACTTCACTAGGTGTGGTTGATGTGGTTTTGTTGATGGTACTATTAATGCCTTGTTGAATGCTTGCAATATGCATATCCCATTTATTGTAATCAGAACTAGCCCCCATGGTTCTGAGTGCATCGAGGATAGTGCGATTAAATCGTTCCACTTGGCCATTAGAACGAGGTACAGCGGTTGCAATTACATGTTGTCTTATATTTTTGTCCTGACAGTATTTTACGAACAATTTAGATGTAAATGCACTTCCAGCGTCACATACAAGCCGTCTAGGATTACCAAAAATTTTGAAAATTTTGTCTAATTCATTTATTACAATTTGGCTTTTCGTATTTCGAACTGGAGATATAAAAACAAATTTCGTGAAAGAATCAACCGTGACAAGTAAGTAAGTATTTTTCAGTGTAGTCTTTACAAATGGCCCCAGATGGTCTATATGTAACGTATGGAAAGGTCTAGCATATTTTGGTATAGAAAAAGCATTCCTTCCTTTTTACCGTGGATATTTTTGAATAAATACAATGAAGACAATTCTTTATATATTTGGTTACAACTTTTTTCATTTTAGGGAACCAATAAAGCGATCTAATTCTTTCAATTGATTTATCCACGGCAAAATGGCCTATATCGTCATGATTAGCCCTTATTACTTGCCACACACATTTCTTAGGAACTACCCATCTTCTACCATACTCTGTCCGACGATACACTTTACCTCCTAATAACTCATAATCATTAAACGTTTTTTTGTTTAGCTCGGCTTCACCTGACTCTAATATTTCTCTAATTGCACAAATACTAAGGTCTTGTAATTGAACAGAGAGTAACCAATCACCCTCTGTTACCGCCAACACGCTTTCATTACATATGGAATTGGAACCTTCACAAACCGGATTCCTACTTAATGCATCTACATGCTGCATTTGCGTTCCGGGCTTGTGAACAATCTCAAAAGTGAATTCTTGCGTCATTAATACCCATCTGCCAATTCTAGTATTAATTTCTTGTTTATTTATAGTGTATTTTACAGCATTACAATCCGTATAAATTTTGAATGGTACTCCCAGTAAGTAGTGACGAAATTTTTGCAAACCAACTACAATAGCTAAAAATTCCAATTCAAAAGAATGATATTTCTTTTCCTCATTTGTAGTTTGTCGACTATAAAAATGAATTGGTTTTTCACCATTTTCAGTAATTTGCGTCAAGATACAACCTACTCCATCGCGACTGGCGTCAGTGTACAAAATAGTTGGTAGTTTGGGGTCAAAAATTGTTAATAAAGCGTTATGTAATAATTCGTGTTTTAATTTTCTGAATGACTGTATTTGTTCCTGATCCCATTCCCACACAGCATCTTTTTTAGCAATTTGACTAAAGGTTTTGAAATCAGAGCACAGTTTCTAATAAATTTTCGGAAATAGTTAATGAGACCTAAAACTGTCTTACTTGATGTACATTTTTCGGTTCTGGATATTCCTCTACAGATTTTAGTTTCTTTTTACCCGGACGAACACCCTCTTCGGAAATATTATATCCGAGAAAAATCACAGAGCTTTGAAAGAAATGACATTTTTCTAAATTTATTGTCAAACCATTTTCTTTTAATACCTTTAAAACTTCTTCTAATTGCCTAATATTATCATCAATTGTACCTGTAGCTATTAAAAGGTCGTCCATATAGCAAATAACTTTATCGAAACGCATGTTTCCCAAAACAGTGTTCATAAGACGTTGAAATACCGACGGAGCGTTACATAAGCCAAAAGGCATCCTTTTAAACTCATAATGACCGTCAGGGGTCACAAAAGCTGTTTTGGGTATTGAATTTTTACTAACGTTAATTTGATAATAACCCCTAAGTTTATCTATAAGCTCTTCTACGATGGGCATTGGATATTTTTCTTTTACAGTGATTTTATTGAGAGATCTATAATCAACACACATGCGTTTCTCACCAGATGCCTTGTCAACCAATAAAACTGGACTCGCATACGGAGAATTACTTTCTTGTATAATATTGTTGTTTAAAAGGTCATTAATTATTTCACGTGTAGCTAATTTTTCTGATTCCGACATACGATACGGTCGATGACAAACAGGTTTACTGGTAGTGACTTCAATATCTAGTTCAACGCACGATGTTTGACCTAGTGATTGTAAATCTCTCGATACAACATCAGGGTATACTTTAAAAATTTTATTCAACAGGGGAATGTGGTCAATAGAATCAGTATTATATATTTGTGCTGATGATTCTATTACGGCTACCTCATCATTATTTATTGGACTAAAGGATAAATTATTCCCTATGCGCGCATACATAATTCTTTTATCTTCAGTAAAGTTCCTCCCAATTAAAATTGAACAACCTGACAATTCGTCGAAAATGTATAATGTAATATCTAGTTTTGCTGTGTCAATTTGAATGCTAACCTGTACTGCATTAGTGACCTGGGAGCAAGAATCAATTTTAAATCCCGTTAGCAAAATAGGCTCACTTAACTCAAATGAAGCAAGATTCAAATCTCGTGCTAAAGCACTAGTTATCAATGAACAACTACTTCCCATGTCAATGAAAGCGCGTCGTTCACATCCATTTAATTTAACAACTTTGTGAAACTTGTCCTTTGAAGTTGGTTCAGTAATAAATTTGACCTCATTATCCTTTTCTACCTTAGTCCTAGGCTTAGACCTACATGCGAGCTCTAAATGACCTAATCTGTTACACGAATTACATTTAACATTATCCTTTTGATTACAATTAGTCTTTTTATGACCCGGTTCACCGCAACGAAAACATGTAATATTTGCATTACTGGGCGGTAAAAATGTAAAACTTGAAGAAGGGTTCAAAGTACTTTCCGGTTTTTTATCTAATTGGTTGTTAACCAAGCGATTTAAATGTTTGCTATAAGAACTGCTACCCTGTTTATGACTAGGTTTAATTTCAAGTTCATTATGAATTTTACCATGTAGAAATGAAGCCAGATCATCGCAATATTTGAAATTACCGGCTTCCGCCGCTGTGCTAATATTTTTGTCACCAATGGCTCCAACAATTATAGAAATTATATCTTGTTCGGAAAAAGAAAGTCTCATTTTATCAATTTTACCCTTTTGTTGAAAATAAAATTCGTATAAAGACTGCCCATCTGTGGGTTTGGTTTGAACCAATTCTTTTAGCAAACTAAACATGTTACGCTTAATTTGAAAGGTATCTAACAGAGTATTACGCCAATCCTTCCACTTCCAGACGGTCCAACTTGTTTTATTTTTTTGCAGTGAATCATACCACGTCTTAGACGTATTACGTAATTTTTGTAAAGCTTGATATTGTAAAACACGGTCAGACCACCCGAAAGCGCGAGCATTAGCTTCCACAACATTTATCCACATTTGAATATCGTCTATTAGTGGGTCAAACTCAGGTATCACGGATGATAACACAATATTCTGGCTTACTGTGGGAGACACACGCCTGGTGCGTCTCGACTTCCTCCGTTCATGTCCATAAGAACTCGACGATGATGATGAACTCGAGCTCTCCGTCGAGCTCGAGCTTGAAGGCGAAGGACGCCTCTTTCTTTTCGGCTACGACGCGGCATTGCCTTTATCCCACTTCTGATATTAGAAGAAAACACATTAACACTCAAATAACACAACTAAATTATTACGAAAACTGTATTTAAATCAACACTTACACTTATAAGAAAATACTTAGCCGTTTATTACACTTTATACTATCAAAAACTAACACTATCACGTATCTACCGACACGACACACACACTATACGTAACTCGATGTTACTTGAAGCACTCACAAAATATCACTCACAACTTATAAAAATTATGTGACCACGTTGGGTTCGCCCCACCATTAGTCCCAGTCACTTTTGGCGGGAACCAATGGCGTGGCGGCGGTTCGACACTAGAGTGGTCATTACACTATCCTTAAATAATTATCATATAATTTTGATGAGATAAATGACTTTATACAACAATTATATTCCTATTATAAATTTACCGTTTTAATGTACTATTAATTAACATATATTTTTGATTATTATGAACTATTGAACTACTAATTATCAACTTTTACTTTTTTTAACACAGCAACGTAAATTAGACCAAGGAATAAACTAGAAAACATCCGCGGCGACAACATAACAATAGACAATAAAGTATCAGTTCACATACACATACATAAACTGGGATGTATTTTTTGTAACTAGCAATATAATTATGAAATTATGTTTTGCAAAAAGAAATACCAACAAGATATATCAAACTGTGTCTTTTAATTCTGAATTCAATTGTATTCCGTTGTATTATCCGTTCCGTTGTTGTATATTTGTATCAGTCATAATGCTTGTAATAATCAATTAGCAGTGCATATTATGCGAAATCCCCCAAAACCCTTCATTTACCCAAAACCTAATACCGGACTGTCATATTGATGGCGATCCTTATATTTTTAACCAAGTTGTTCAGTTTACTTACAAATCTATATTCTTTTTCATTCTTCGCATGTAAGCTCCCATTACCGAAAGGAGCCACACATTCCGTAAATGACCAAAAGTTAATATAAAATGAAAAACACGACTAAACAATCTACGGAACCATTCACTCCCAAAGCGACTCGCGCTTCGCCACTTTTATTTTTTAATTTATCACCGCAATGGTCCGGTGTAAACGGAATGCTAGGCTCCCGTTTATTTTTGATGCCAAAGGTCGGAGTGGGGACAACTGACTCATTTTATGGGACTGTTCTTGGTATACCGTGTGAAATGACGAAGAAATAAAAGCGGTGGAATGAGTGGCGTGTGAGATATGCCTATGTAGAAAACTAAAACTGTCCTGGATATTGGGTGAACTCACAACCGTGTGATCATGGCGCTTGCAACAGTGTCGAAATATCGGAAGCTCATTAAAACAAAACAACATGGTAAATATCCCGGACAGTTACAGTTTGCTAGTGTGTGTAACCATGACTGCTTAAAATTATATATTATGCCCTATGTAGTCTTAATAAGTTAAAAGAAGAATGTTTGATTTCGGGTTAGTTGCGAAGTATGAAAGTCAAAGAAATAAAAGAAATATGAATCCATAAAAAACATACATTTGAAATGAGAGCCAAGTTCAATGTTATGATAAATGCCTTGTTTGTTGACTTCAACGACAAAAGAAGTCAGATCTAAATGGATGCCAAGTTCAATGGTCAGAATTTTATTTATAAGTAACAGTATAAATCATATATTTTAACTAGCTGTGCCCGCGACTCCGTTCGCGTACATTTCGATTTTTACGAAGCATTAGGTGCAATTTAAATAGCCTATCCTGTGTCCCAGATGTCTATGTGTTTTTATACCAAATTTCATTAAATTCGGATAATTAGTTTAAGAGTTATGGAGGAACATACATACATACACACATACAGAAAAAAAATCTAAAAATCGTGAAATTAGTATCAGTATCATATATTGAGCCTATAAACACAATATCTCTGAAAACAAACTAACTTACTCCATGACCGACCCTTACAGATTTATTATTATTAGTATAGATAACATAAGATAATGTATTGTAGCCGTAGTAAAATGCATCACATAGATAATAAAAAAAAGGGTGAGAAATGAAGAAACACAGATATTGATCACATAAATAGGAATCGAACCCACGACTCTTGGCGTAACAGACAGGCTATCTAATGCGCCATCAAACCAGATTTATGGACCATTCTTGGTATTCCATGTAAAATGACAAAGCTTCCAAGGTATTATGCCTAAAGGTGTTATGAGTTGTGTGAGATATGCATGTTGCTCAACTTTTAAATGTATTTTTTTATCATTGCAGACGACCAGGATGACCTCACTCCACCTGATGGCGGCCGTGAGGTCCACATTATGAGGTCGACAGGCACAATAGACCCTATTGAGCCTGTCGCCTCATCGCAAAGGCCTGCTTAGATGCCGTTTCACGCCCCGCCTGAAGAGCCAGGGATTTTAGGAAGGAGAGGAAAACATGAGCTGGAAGGACTACTTAAAATGAAGCTTCTACGACTATTTATTGCATAATGCACCTTAGTTACTTTAATTTTCAACATAGTAAAGTATTTGTTAAACAAAATCGATGCGTTAAATAATTAAATAAATAAATATCTGGGCCATTTACACACACGGTCATCTGACCCCAAACTAAGCAGAGCTTGTACTATGAGCGGCAGAGACTGATATACATATATATTTATAAATACAAACTTAAATACATAATCACACCCAGACACGGAACAAACACCGATGTTCATCACACAAATATTTGTCCCGAGTGGGAATCGAACCCCCGACTCTCGGAACCGCCAGCCAGGGTCACTAACCACTGTTCCACCGAGCCAGTCATTATCTACTATCATTAGTTTTCTAGAAGTATATAACTGAATATGGTCAAGCTGGACGTAAAAGTTTATTTTTCTATCCTAGTGTTTTTACAGGAAATAAAAAATGCTTTTCAATGTATCATAAAGTTTATTCATTAATGTTTTTTAAAATTATAACGAAACTGTTTTTTAAAAAATGGATTTGAATAGGTTGCCATATTTTGTTTACGTTTGGATTCTGAAAAATAAAATTGCCGATTACATTTAATGCAAAAGATGAAATAGATAAAAAATCGTTTCCATTCATCACAACAAAATAACTAAGCATAATAATTTTGCAACTAAAATATGATAAAAGTGATTTTTACATCGGTGCGGAGTTTAAAACTAAACATCCAATAAATAAATTAAAATGTCCAGTCAGGCATGAATGCGAATCATGCTCTATGTAGCACTAAAATCACTATTAGAAAAAACATTCAATAGATTTGATTTAATTTGATCGGCCATTGCTATATCGTCATGCATGTTAATATTATTATACTCATTTAAAATATATAACAACACACCGACGTTAATTACATGTGTGGTGAGAATCGAATCCACGGCTCGTAGCATATAAGACAGGAGCACTACCAATATAAACGTCGCTGGCAGATTGGTTAAGGTCTTTGCTTGCCATGCGAGAGGTCGCCAGTTCAAACCCCGCCACGTACCACTGTGTTTTCATATTTCAAATTCAAATGAACGATTATTCGACGGTGAAGGAAAACATTGTCAGAAAACCTGCATACCTACTAAGAAATTCTCAGGTTGTGTAGTCAACCATCCCGAACTTGGCCAGTGTGGTTGACTAAGACCTTATCGCCCTAATTTCTACCCGTGCCCCAGCAGTGAGGACGTATATGGGCTGATGACGATGCCCACCAAATGCGCTCACAAACTGAAAACTATGTACCTTTTTCCTCCTCTCCCACTTCACTTCTGTGGACACAGGGGTTTCCTCGGTTTCGGCTCTTCGGGCATATCCTCCTTGCAAGGTACTCTCTCCCTCAATGCATACTTCTTCCCACATACTCCATTGTATACCCTCAGTATCATCTTGGCTGTGTGATAAGCAACGTCTCTGAATATCGCATCAGTTTCCTTCGGGAAGCATAAGGAACCAGTTGCCAAAGCTCCTAGACTTGTGAAGAACGCTCTTCTCGGTATACCGCCTCCACCTCCTAAAATTGTTACCACTTTTACTTACTAACTAAAATCATCATGTATGTTTGTTACGTTTTAACGAAAAGATCGCTAATTTATCTATTTTTTTACAAACACACGAGAAATAACAAATTACATACTGAACTGATTTATTAATATTTGCAATGCAGTCTGAAACTGAAAAGCTAGTAGGCAAATAGGCTACATTTTAATCGACGAATACACGAACGTAGAGTTCTGAAACTGAACAAAGGCCTTATCGCCCTAGTTTAGGGTAGGCTCGTGCCCCAGCAGTGGGGACGTATATGGGCTGATGATGATGATGATGACAAACTTTTATTTTCTTACTGACATACGATGTTGGCTTGGAGTAGTCTCGTCATCATCACCGGACTGGCGGGGGAGCGGATGGCTCTCACCCCTAAGGAGCACAACCAATTGCGCTATTGTCGCAATATACGTATTATAATAAAATATTTACTTGATGGTTAACGTGCAGGACTGTGCTTGAAGAATGCTAAACGTACAGTATCAAAAAACTCACCCAAAAGATATCCAATCAAACTCCCCGTGGCCACTACGCCCCTCCTCATGCTCAAATTAGCTGGATCCCTCATAGTCTTCTTGAGATCCTTCTTCGAACTGTCTATGGAACTGCTTACATCCTTATAAGCATCTCTGATGCTACTACAGATGTCTCTACCAAAGTCCCTGGCCTGTTTCCTCCATTTCTTCACACAAGGAAGCAGTGCTTGTTGAGCCAACTTAGTATTCGCTGCAGGACAGCTGCTGCCTTTCGAAGCTATATAGTCCTTGTACTCGTAATGTGGACATTGGTATATAGGGAGGTCTTTGTACCTCAATTTGGGGGGTTTTTGAGGGGGCTCAGGGGGTTTAGCAGCCTCTACGGTAGGGAAGAGGGTGAAGTTGGCACCGACTAATACTGTTCGGAGTGCATGGATCCATAGTGTGCCGATTATGTAGAGATCGCCGTAGCAGAGCCTAGGGATGGGAAAGAATGCACAAGTTGTAGCATTTACTTTGGACGTTCTAATGTGGTCCTATGAGGGCAATGGTGTTTTTAAGTATAGCACGCACATGCTGGCTTATGTGAATATAATTATTTTTATCAATTAAAACACAATAAAAATAATCTTACTAAAATATATACTGCAAAAAAAGTGTAACCCGCCTTCGCTTCGTTTATAATAAAAACCTCCCCCTTAACCCTAGATAACTAATAGCTCGTCGAGGCGACTACGCACTACTCGGCGAAATTCGAAATCACTTACACCGGCCCACCCTCTGACCTTGACTCTTCTTGTACCTTCCTAATTGCGTTAAATAGTGCATTCTGTGGCGCATTTGGGGCCATACGCATAATAAGCCGTGACCTGCGACCATCCCGTCGCCCGTTCGACGAACGTTTAGTTATATCGACACTTTTACTGTCAAGGTGTGTAGATTACATATTCTATTTTATTATAATTTTGTGGGTTGCATAATTCTACTTTCTATTGATTTATTTTCAAAAAAATAAGTAAAGTGTTACTTCTAATTTTTAATTGTATAATTAATTTGATAGGTAACCTGGAAATCTGTCGAATACGTGTTTTTGATACTTACATTAGTAAACTTTATTTATTTATATTTTAATTTATTTATTTTGTAACAAGCTGTTTCACGCGGTTGTTAACTATTTCCCGTACCGGGATAAAATATAGCCTATGTTACTTAGGGTGAATGTAGCCTTTCAATGGTGGAAGAATTTTTGAAATCCGTTCAGTCGTTTTTTAATATATTCGTTACATACAAAAATACAAATCGTTCATCTTTATAATATTATTTTATATAATTTTTATTTATTATACATTAAATTTGTTATAATACTAACATACCTAATAAAAAAATACCTAGGAAAAGGAACTGATTCGCAGAGGCAACCATTGGCTTAATTTTTTATAACCATGATATGGCCAATGTAATATTCTATAACATGCTTAATCTATCTTCAATTAATGCTTATGCTATTCTATACTAATATTTCGTGTCAAACAATGTGAGGAATAAGAAAAAACCAATGAGTCGGCGTGAATTTGTAATGAAGTTAGGAGATAGAGCCCTGACTGCGACAACGATTACAGACCGTGAGTTTGAGACGTAATTCAAGGGTCAAGATTGAGGATATTCTTGGTGAATCTTCTACAGCAGAAGCTCCAGTTCCATCTTCGTCCAATGCGGGTAAAATTTGTTACTTGTATCTGTCCAAGGCCCGGAGAATGACCAAACACCGTTGCATCAGATGTAGAAAGGCTGTTTGTGGCCTGCACGATGTTGATAAGTTTAGGCATTGTGTAGCCTGATTAAATTTTAGTTTTTTGCATTTTTTTTACTAATTATAAACTTTACTTTTGTGCCATTATCAAGTTCCTACATTAGATAAATATATTTAATTATATTTCAGCCTTTCATTGCGTAGTCCGCACGACGAAGGTGTAGTTATTATGAAACAATGAAAACAGTTTAGTTATCTAGGGTTAAATCCCTGTATCTATTTAAAAAACCGCATCAAATCCGTTGTGTAGTTTTAAAGATTTAAGCATAGGTGGGGAGAGAATGACGCGGGAAGCTACTTTGCTTAATACTATGTAGTGATGACACATTATTAAAAACTAGACAATAAAGAGGAAAAATCCACGCTGTAACACATTGATACCAAGATATCGCATGTTTTTGTATCATATATTTATTCCAATTTTTTATAAACATAAACGTCTATTGTCCACCAGTATGTGACACACACTGCAAATTTTATGTGCCCTTTTTTGTAATCAAACAGTATACATACATACATAAAATCACGCCTTTTTCCCAGAGGGGTAAGCAGAGATCACTTCCTGCCATGTGCTACGGTCCTGGCACACCACTTTCGCTTCATCCACATTCATCAACCTCTTCATGCACGCTCGTCGATTACAGGTACTTTTGATTTATACCAAACAGTATACACCATGAAATTTTAGTGGTTGTTTACCCGTAGCAGAACAATTAACCTTAAGTAGTACCATCGAATCATACTAGTTATTTCGTGAAAATATATTATAGTTTTATTTTAATTTTTTCAGAAAATAATACCATCCTACTTGAAAGCATGAGAAGTGATAATTCCTTTAAGTTATATGACGCAATCAGGTACTGCTTGCCGCATAAAATTGATGATTAAAGCTAAAGAAGCTCTACGCCCTAAGTAATAAAGCGATTTTAGCGAGTTTTCGACTTTCGTTTATCCCTTTCGTATAACTGTTATTTATTGATCTGAATGAAATATAAACTGCACAAATTTATTTTACTACTAATATAGAATCATATTACTGCGGGAAAACAACCACCCACTACAATTTCACGGTTTATATCATGAGTCTACCTTGGAGAAAAGCTAACCTGGAAAAGGCTCTCTTCATCTCCTCTTCCGATTCAAAGATACCATACTGTTGTTCATCATCATCATCACACACAACTACATCACCACTAGATTCTATGGGTTCCATCGTACAGTTTTCTGTTTCAAATTGGTCGGTAGAGTCGGACACAGGAATTTAGCAGGATACATAACGGGTTGCCACAATTTTTTTATTGCTAACTACTAGGAATTTTATGACAGGAACTTTGACGGATCAAATGTCATTTTATTTTATTTGATGGCAGTTGGAAAAGAGTATTTTTATTGTGTTTCGCAAAGAGGTTAGTTTTCCTATTATTTTATTATACCAGAGCCGCTCTAAGTTGGCCGATTTGCTACATGTCAGACTGACTGCACTAGTCTTTGAGTATAAAGCCACTGGAGATGCCTTACACTGGCGACCCCCTCCGGCAAAGTACATTGGTAAACTGTTCAAACACGTTTAATAAAACTACTTGTCGCTGCACCACCGCCATTTTGCATTGATCCCTGTCGCGTGACGTTACTCTTGAAAAATGGTTAGTTGTGCAGTATTCTCATGTAAAAGGCGATCGAGAGCTCAAATTCGCAACAAGAGCGAGTTTAGTATCATATCTAAGTGTTTTTATTAACTTTTAAACGTGTATTTAAGAAGAATTGCCATTTAAATAAAAAGTCGTTGCGATACGTAACCGACAGAAAAAAATAAACAAGAACACAGTGCTACGGGAGCTAGTGATGTCACAAAGTCAAAAAAGCGACTCGACATTTGAATGAATCATTCACTCCCTGCAGTCAGTTGTATAATCCGTTTTTTACTTTAATTTTGAATTAAATAAAAGGTCTAAACATATGTTATATTTAAATCTTGTAAGATGAATTAGAAAAATTACTTTTCTTTCCTCTGGTCATACGATATTGAAATTTAGTCTGAAAATGAAAAGAAATTCTGTGACTCCCTTAGAGATATTTTTAAAGACATAGATATTTTAACCGTATCCTCTCAGTACATTTTGGACTGTATCTTATATGTTTACAAGAACAAACAATCATTTAATATCTGATCCTCACCATTTTAACACCAGTAATAAACATAAGTTTGCCGTTTCAAGGCTCAGGCTTCAAAAGACTGGAAAGTCGTTCTTGGGTTTAAGCACAAAATTGTTTAATAAGATCCCACAAAATGTTATTGAATTACAATAATCAGTACAAGATAGTTCAGTTCATTCACCAAACTGATTTTATTTTATTCTTTGTGTCATCACTATTTTTTTCGTATGTGTGTTGCGTAGTTACGTGAAAACTTTGTGTGCGTGTATTGTTTGAAGTGTTGAACATTTTTGTAGTGTGCGTTTATCGTTACAGCAAAATTTGTGTCTGTTGAGTTATTAATTTTTTGGTGGTGTGCTGTACGTGTTTACCTCGCCCCCCGCTAAAAGTGGCGAAAAAATTTGTTAGAAGCGTTGACGTTATGGCATCTCCAGTGGCTTTATACTCAAAGGCACTAGTGAGGGACAACGGTTAAATTGCCGAAGTATATAAGTAACAGTTATTTCCACTTTATAACCAAGCAAGGTCTAATTATAACAAATTTTTATTAAAAACATTAATTCACATCCAAAAGATTGAATTTAAGTTCCTTATTTATAAATATATTTATTTTTAAAATACAATACTTATTAAATCCTTCATCCTATTTTTAAAAATACCTGGTGAGTATTACCCACTATGTCACTATGAAAACGTGTCAAACGGCGTAACCTTGTAAAAGCGTAATACAGAGTGGAAATTTTACGTTTTCTTTTTATAATTCAATTATTTTAGGTAATAAAAGACAAATAACTAGATAATTATACCGGAGCCGTTCTTAGAAGACTGATTTGACACTTTTTATTTTATATTTTGCATTTATCCTTGTTAAGAGGAACATATTTACGCGAATCATAAAGAACAACTTTTAAAAATAATACGTTATTTCAAAATTTCAAATGCACATAATTATATAATTACTAGCTGTGCCCGCGACTTCGTTCGCGTGGACTACAGGATTTAACATATAAAAGTTTATCCTGCTAACTCTCGTTCCCGTAAGAATTTTTCAATATCCTGTTCCAACTAAGCTTTAAGTTTACTATGGTACCTGCATGCCAAATTTACAGCATCTAACTTCAGCGGTTTAGATTTTTCATACAAAAGGATTTTCCCGATTATTCCCGTTCCCGTGAGAATTTCGAGAATTCCTTTCTTAGTGCACCTCTACGGTACCTAAGCTACGTCCAGTCCAAATTTCAAGTGCCTACGTTTAGCCGTTTAGGCTGTGCGTCGATATGTCAGTCAGTCAGTCAGTCAGTTTCTCCTTTTATATATTTAGATAAGAACCCGGCTTGGCTCGGGTAAGATGTGATTCATAATAAACATCGAGGAGCAAAATATAGGTAAATATTTCCGTAGTCATCGGTTCTTCAAGGAATACTAAAGGATTAAACAGGACATAGATTCTTTCATTGAGTTTAATAAATCTAGTGAATAAAAATTGCAAAAGTTTTTATACAATAAATTTTTAACATTTAAAATTAAGGAACATCAATCAACAAAACAAATTGCAATGAGTACTAATCCTAGAATTTGGCAAAGGTCCTTATAAAATTATATTATCTATTCTTCATCAGTATCTGTTATCGCCCTGAAAGAGTATATCATAAAAAATGTGTCAAAAACAATGTTTCCGCGAAACGTCAATGACTGAAGAAAAATAGTTTTGATAATATTCACTCAATTCCGGCAAGATGGTGACTGTGATTCGACTGTCAACACATTTTGAATTTAGCAAAATACTCGACAATCCGAATTTTGCGGATATATGTTGTCGACTCGAAATCATTATTTTTTGATGTTTTATTATTCATGTAAGGTTTTAATCGAGTCTACCGTACCCCTTGACTAAATTATTAATATAGAAGATTACTTTGGAGCAAACATCTAAATCATTAAAACGATTGTTATGGGTAAACTATAAAAGGTAGACATATGCTCTCGCGGACATTTTTAAAGATAATGTTAAGATGAACAATTCATCCATAGAGCATTTTTGTATAACTTTAACTATATGCTCAGCGCACGCCACGGAAGGCCTCAGAAACGATACTTTCCCCCGTTTTTGAAACATTTTCGGTTACTGCTCCACAACTATAGGACCTAGCGTGATATTATATAGCCTATGTAACTTCTGAATAATGCAGCTTTCTAATGGTGAAAAAAATATTGCAATCGGTCCAGTAGATTTGAGTTTATTCATTACAAACATACAAAAATACAAATCTTTCCTCTTTATAATATTAGTATAGATTTGTCTTTTATTACCTAAAATAATTGAATTATAAAAAGAAAACGTAAAATTTCCACTCTGTATTACGCTTTTACAAGGTTACGCCGTTTGACACGTTTTCATAGTGACTTAGTGGGTAATACTCACCAGGTATTTTTTTAAAATAGGATGAAGGATTTAATAAGTATTGTATTTTAAAAATAAATATATTTATAAATAAGGAGCTTAAATTCAATCTTTTGGATGTGAATTAATGTTTTTAATAAAAATTTGTTATAATTAGACCTTGCTTGGTTATAAAGTGGAAATAACTGTTACTTATATACTTCGGCAATTTTACCGTTGTCCCTCACTAGTGCAGTCAGTCTGACATGTAGCAAATCGGCCAACTTAGAGCGGCTTTGGTATAAGTGGCATTCGTGTTCCCTTATATAGTTTTTATACCAGAGCCGCTCTAAGTTGGCCGATTTGACACATGTCAGACTGACTGCACTAGTGAGGGACAACGGTAAAATTGCCGAAGTATATAAGTAAGGTCTAGGTAATAGGGTATTTTTATGAAAATCAGTAAGATTTATGTAAATCAATATCATTAATGAAATCGAAACTTAAATTTTTGGCGAAATGAGACTACAAAAGACATTTAAAGTTGGGTGGGCAAGTCCATTTCAAAATTGCGAAAATCATTTAAAATTCCTTTGTCATCTTATTAATAACAGAATTAGTCACATCTTTCATTATGAAAACAAACTTCTTACGCGCTGCATACAACAAACTAACGTGTGACGTCACACGCCAGTCGACGTTTGTATGGAGCGTTTTTGAGCTCGCCCAAATAATGTGCAATTAAAATTGTAATATCTCGTAGAGTTATCCAGATATCAAAGTGATACTTTCAACAGTGTCTTTGTGTTCGAGTGGTCCATCCAACTATATCAAAATAAAAAAAATATCAAATACCCTATTATAACATTTTTTTATTAAAAACATTTATTCACATCCAGAAGATTGAATTGAAGTTTCTTATTTAAAATATATTTATTTTTAAAATACAATACTTATTAAATCCTTCATCCTATTTCTAAAAAATACCTGGTGAGTATTACCCATTACGTCACTATGAAAACGTGTCAAACGGCGTAACCTTGTAAAAGCGTAATACAGATTGGAAATTTTTCGTTTTCTTTTAATAATTCAATTATTTTAAGTAATAAAAGACAAATAATTAGGTGCATTTGACATTTTGAATTAACGTCTTATTTTTAAAAGTTGTTTTTTATGATTCGCTAAATATGTTCCTCTTAACAAGGATAAATGCAAAATATAAAATAAAAAGTGTCAAATCGGCCAACTTAGAGCGGCTCTGGTATAAGCCATTTCTCGAAAGTACAATCTACACAACTGAATAAAATTAAATGGGTAAGTATGAATGTTTGTACCAATAACAAAAACCTTAAGTAAAAAGAAATGTCTGTTCATTCTCGCTTGTCTCCGAAACGGCTGAAAATTAAGCAGCAATTTGGCAGCAAATTAAGTAGCAAATTTTACCAGTTATATTAAATCCTATTTTAATAAATAATTTCTGCCAAAACCATTCCCACTCGGACGGAGTCGTGGGCGGCAGAACTAATTGGTTTGAACATAAGATCTCTAAATCAAATCAGTATTGATACCCATTAGTTTTAGTTATATTAGGGGACTAGTTGACCCGACAGACTTCGCCCTGTCAAAAAATATGAAAAAGAAAAGGGCTGTTTTTAGGGTCTTCCCGGCAATTTTTCGATTGTTTTCTCCGTAAGAACCATCCTTGGACTTCAACCAACATTTAAAAAAAAAAATTGGCCACATTGGTTCAAGCGTTGTTGAGTTATGCGCTTACCAACACATTTTGCGATTCATTTTTATATATAAGAAGATTTCAGCTCGAAAGTAAAGATCAAAACCATTGTCGTTCTAAATATTGTTTCAAAAGTCACAATACTATCGCCTGCGCATCTTATATTAAGGTCAATATTTGTCCCGAATGGGAATCAAATTCACGACCCTTGGCGCATGAGACAGGGGCACTATTCAATGCACTATCGAGACAGTCGCCTTAAAGCGCAATACACACTGAGCCAGGCCGCCGACACAGCCCGTCGACACAACCCGGCGGCATATTATGAAAAGAATAGGCGAGACGACTAAAAAAATATAATTAGTCCGTTATTTAGATAATTTAAAAATATTGTACTTGTATTTTTTATTTTGTTTCACAAACAAGAAATCGTGATGATATAGTGCTTAGAAGTTTCGTATGACGTCACGTTTAGGTACAATTTTTGCGTATCTGTGACGTCGCAAGCCCCCACTCCAGAAGTTTGATAAGCTATAATTTTGTCATTTTTCAATCAATTGAAAAACAAAAAAATACGTGTCCCATATTTTTGTATAAACTAACTTACGGACTAAATCTATACTAATATCTATACTAATATTATAAAGCTGAAGAGTTTGTTTGTTTGTTTGTTTGTTTGTTTGTTTGAACGCGCTAATCTCAGGAACTACTGGTTCGATTTGAAAAAATCTTTTTGCGTTGTATAGACTATTTATCGAGGAAGGCTTTAGGCTATATAACATCACGCTGCGACCAATAGGAGCAAAGATACAATGGAAAATGTGTAAAAAACGGGGGAAACGCGAACGAAGTCGCTGGCACAGCTAGTGTATTATAAAGCTGAAGAGTTTGTTTGTTTGTTTGAACGCGCTAATCTCAGGAACTACTGGTTCGATTTGAAAAAATCTTTTTGCGTTGTATAGACCATTTATTGAGGAAGGCTTTAGGCTATATAACATCACGCTGCGACCAATAGGAGCAAAGATACAATGGAAAATGTGTAAAAACTGGGGGAAACGCGAACGAAGTCGCTGGCACAGCTAGTAGAATAATAAGATTTTGACCCAGTCGTCACGCCTATTATGAGTAAATCAAATGTTTCTGTGCTGGTGTCGGCGACCCGGCGGGCTCTACCGGGATGGATCGGGGCTGCAGAAACTTAAACAAAAACCGGCCAAGTGGAAGTAAGACTCGCGCACGAACGGGTTCCGTACCATTTATGTAAAAACAAACACATTAGATAACTGAAACTGTCCGGGATATTTACCATGTTGTTTTGTTTTAAATGTCCCAGACAGTTTCAGTTTGCTAATGTGTGTAACCATGACAGTTTAAAATTAAAACAAACACGTTTATTGTATAGGGACCCCCTTAATATTTTATTTATCTAGCGGCTAGGGCTTTTCGTAGCCGCTAGCCGCTAGTTAGTAGCGCACCGTAAGCAGAAATTTTGAAATTTCACAACTGATGTAAATACATCAATTTCAGTTTTCAAGCTATCACGGTTTATGAGATACAGCTTCGAGACAAACATACGGATAGACAGACGGACAGACTTACGGCGGAGGCCTAGTAATGGGGTCGCGTTTTTACCTTTTAGGTACGTAACCCTAAAATAGTGACTGATAGGATACGAGGAACCGAGATCTGGTGAAAACCCTTTGGTGAAAATTTCCCCTTACCTTCGCACCACTGCCTCGCTCCGTACCGGTAAAAAAGCAGCATTTACGCAGCACGGCAATTAAGCAGGCTTTCAGGGTGAGTGCGACAGGCTCCATAGCCCATAGTCGTATATATCATATCCATAGTATGTCTCCATAGACAGACAGTAGACCATATTACTGTGCCTGTCGACCTCATATGTGGATCTCACTACCACTTACCATCAGGTGGAGTGAGGTCATTTTGATAGCCTATTATAAAAAAAAGCCTTAGCACTTTTACCTTCATCATCATCATCATTATCAGCCCATACCTATCAACTGCTGGACATAGGCCTCCCCAAATTCACGCCACTACCTACCTTTCTTCTTTCCTCACTTCTTCGGCGGACACGGCGTCTTTCTTGGCTTAG
This sequence comes from Maruca vitrata, assembly GCA_039566165.1. NCBI lineage: Eukaryota > Metazoa > Arthropoda > Insecta > Lepidoptera > Crambidae > Maruca > Maruca vitrata. The sequence continues at coordinate 5,729,964 of CM076941.1, read as the reverse complement.
GCTCTGGTGGAACATCCTCCGTGCAAGGAACTCTCTCCCTCAACGCATATTTCTTCCCACAGAGTCCATTGAAGACCGTCACAGCTGCCTTCGCGGTGTGGTAAGCGACGTTCCTGAAAACCTCATCGGTCTCCTTGGGGAAGCATAAAGCGCCTGTCGCCAAAGCTCCCAGGCTTGTGAAGAAAGCTCTCCTTGGTATACCACCCCCTCCACCTGTGAAGTTCGTCGTCAAAACTTTAAAGTATAGTGAAAATAATAGTTATATATTTTTTACTAGCTGTGCCAGCGACTTCGTTCGCGTTTTCCCCGTTTTTTACACATTTTCCATTATATCTTTGCTCTATCGCTTATCTTTGCCTAAAGCCTTCCTCGATAAATGGTCTATACAACGCAAAAAGATTTTTTCAAATCGAACCAGTAGTTCCTGAGATTAGCGCGTTCAAACAAACAAACAAACAAACAAACAAACAATCAAACAAACAAACAAACTCTCCAGCTTTATAATATTAGTATAGATTCTATAAGCTATACTAATGTTATAAAGCTGAAGAGTTTGTTTGTTTGTTTGTTTGAACGCGCTAATCTCAGGAACTACTGGTTCGATTTGAAAAAGTATTTTTGCGTTGTATAGACCATTTATCGAGGAAGGCTTTAGGCTATATAACATCACGCTGCAACCAATAGGAGCAAAGATACAATGGAAAATGTGTAAAAAACGGGGGAAACGCGAACGTAGTCGCTGGCACAGCTATAATTATATAAAGCTCTAGTGTAAACTTAATATTTGAAAAAAATCGCATTCATGCATGACCCCGTCTGACACCTGGATAGCTTAGTAGTTAGAGCACCCGACGCGATATCGGAAGACCGGTGGTTCATGTCCCCGTTTAGGCGGGGTAATTATCAAATTTTAAATTTATAAATAAATAAATAAATATCTGGGACATTTCCACACACGGTCATCTGACCCCAAACTAAGCAGAGCTTGTACTATGGGCGTCAAAGACTGATATACATACATATATATTTTTAAATACATACTTAAATATATAATCACACCCAGACACGGAACAAACACCGATGTTCATCACACAAATATTTGTCCCGAGTGGGAATCGAACCCACGACTCTTGGAACCGCCAGCCAGGGTCACTAACCACTGTTCCACCGAGCCAGTCCAGTTGCAATTTAGTTATGTATTGTTATAATAATAGATTGCTTTGTAATTTTTATCTATTTCTGTGTGTCATTCAATAAAACGCATTTGAGGGATTCTTACAGTCTTCTGTTTCAAATTGTTCGGTAAAGTTGGTCACAGGAATTTAAAAACGTACGTTTTTGTTGATAAAATAAAGTATTAACAAAACAAATAATAATTAGTCAATAAAGGTCTCAGTGTAGATCATGCCATCAATTCCCATAGACAATATTACTAACGATTGCGCTTTCAAGTTTCTAATAACGACACTGTAGAATTATCTCACTCAAGTCATCCAACATCCCAAAAAGGAGACTAATCAATACCCAAATACATAGTATGCATCAAGAACTCACCCAGAAGAAACCCAGCCAGTGTGCCAGTGGCAACTACACCCTGTCTTATCTGAAGATTGGCGGGATCCCTCATGGTCTTCTTGAAATCATTTTTAGAACTGACTAGAGATGACCTCACATCCTTGTAAGTGCAACGGAAGCCACAGCAGAAGTCACAGTATATGTCTATAGCCTTCTGTCTCCAACTCCTTACATGCGGAAGAAGAGCTCTTTGAGCTAGCTTGGTCTTCGCATCTGGACAGCTGTTCTTCGAAGCGATGTAGTCTTTGTAGTCCATATGTGGACTGGTGTAAATGGGGAGATCCTTGTATTTCATCTTGGGGGGTCTTTTAGGAGGCTCGGGTGGTTTCCCAGCTGCCTCCACGGTTGGGAAGATTGAGAGCTTCTCATATGCGACAACCCATATGCAGCTGAGGTTGTATAGTCCTCCATAGCATTGCCTGGGAAGAAACATAAATAAATAAATCACAGATCATTGCATACATTGTTCTGGTTCAGAAGTAAGTAACTAAAGTACTTATGTTACGGATATCAAACTACACTGGGGACTGGTATACACAATATACTTAACCAGACAAGGAACCAGAATTCATTTATTTATTTGGTACAGCTACAGAACACAAATCCAGGCTACAAAAAATAATTTAGGTATGATAACAGTTAAATTTGCGCCCCGATCATAGCTGAACACGGCAATGATCAATGAAATGATGTTCTTCAATGGTAATTGTAAAAAAATATCAATTGTTTTATTATATTCTAAATGCTCACCACACGATATGAACATTTCCTCTTTAAATACCATCATTAGTCCATATACGTCCTCAGTAAAGGGCTCGAACCTACTCTAAGCCTGAGCGGTCAGGTCGCACTCAACCACGCTGGCCGAATAAACGTTGGTCTACTTTATACATCCTCAGAATTTATTCGCAAGTGTGCAAGTTACCTCACGATGATTTACTTCTCCGTAAGAGGACCAATAAACGTTAAATTCCTTAAATGTAAATAACTAGCTTTCCGCCCGCGACTACGTCCGCGTAGAGACGTTTAGCGGGTTAAAAAGTAGCCTATATCCTTCCTCTCCTTTTCCTTTCCCCGTCATAAATCGGTTCAGTACTCTATGCGTGAAAGCGTAACAGACAGACAGATAGACAGAGTTACTTTCGCATTTATAATATTAGTAAGGATTGCACCATGGAGTATTTACAACCCTTTTTTTTGATGCGATGAATTGCTTTGCGCACCTTCTCCGGGAGAGAGGGCCCTCTCCCGGTAGTGTGTCGACTCTCTGGCGAATGGCTAGAAGATGGTACTGCACAGAGTGCAATGCCCAGGGGGTCTACCAACTAAAACACCGCGATGTACCTCAACGCCTTGGCGGCGTCATGGTTCCTGGCGAGTATTTACTAACCTTGACAAGCAGTCCTTTTTCCCATCTCCCGATTCGAAGATGTCACCATCCTGTATTCCGTTGCTATTACAATTAATGACGTCACCACTTACATCACCTACGGGTTCCATTCTACAGTTACCATCTTTAATTGGTCGGGAGAGGACACGAGAATTTGGAAGGAGACATACCTAACGGTTTACAACGAATTTGATAGCGAAGCAGAGTTTTATGCCAACAGTTTTGACGGAACAAATGTCTTTTTTATTTTTATTTTTTAATAGCGGCTCCGAGAGTTTTTATTTTAGTTTCGTAAGTAGTTTCTTCTTGCAAATGTTTTAGTTGTATGCCGCAATTTTTATAAGACAATGCGTGTTTTTCAGGGTTCCGTACGAGAAAGGTAAAAACTGTATACAGTAACAAAATCACGCTGTCTGTCAGTCTCTATGTTTTCGGGTATAACTAGACTTTCCAGCATGAAATCATCAATTTTTCATATGAACGTGCCGATCTACAAATAACATATCACTGCTTTGCTAATGATTTTGAATGTAATCGATGTCAAAAATTATTATGTACTTGAGAAATTCCTTTTTAATTTTTTAAACGTACTAGTGACCTGCCCTCGCTTCGCTTCAGGTATATTATCCTTATCCTTATCCTTATTTCCTTACTAATATTATAAATCCGAAAGTAGCTCTGTCTGTCTGTCTGTCTGTTATGCTTTCACGCATAGAGTACTGAATCGATTTAAATGAAATTTAGTACAGATATGGTCCAGAGTCTAAGAAAGGACCAGATATAGTCCAGTCAAAGGTAGACACCTTTTAACTGACTGCACTATTAAGAAGTAATACTTTACCCGTCAAACAGCTCTACACGGACAAAGTCGCGGGCGGAAAGCTAGTATTATATAAAAACCTACCTCTCTATCTTTTAAAAAAACCCATCAAAATTAGTTGCGTAGTTTTAATTTTTTTTATACATACAGACAAACGCGTATCGCGTATAGGATCCTTCCTCCCCTTTTCCTTCCCCCGTCATATATCCTTGCTACTCGTGGGAACGCAATGACCTTGTTAAAATAATGAACAAGGCAGAATGGCGGCGACGTGGTCCGCAACCCGTCACGTCACGTTTCCCACAGAGGTGAAAAGTGGATCGCTGGAAGTGATATCTGCCTACCCCTCTGGGAAAAAGGCGTGATTTTATGTATGTATGTAGACGAACGCGGGAATGGACTTTGCTTTAAACTATGTAGTGAAGTGAATCTCTGTCTAGAAAACTACTAATCTGAAGCCTGAAATATGTCGTAGGCTACTTTTAAACTGACTGCGCTTCAAAATGTACTTCTACCATTTTTTCCTGCACTTAAAAAAATAATCCATGCGGATGAATTTCTGGGAGGAAAGCTAACAAAAAAGCTAGCACTAAACATAACCAAGTCATTCCAAACGGTCACCCATCCTACCTCGACATAGCACACATCGCTTGACTCACCAACTCAGACATGCCCAGCCCAACCAATCATATTGCAAACATGCATCAAAGTGCAATCGATAACTGATGCGACGAAGAATTCGATTAAAACGAGTGAATCGTTTCGACTCGATATCGAATAAAAAGTCCACACCAATTTCATATGGACCGATTCGCGTTTTGAATTGCGACGTTGTTGTACTTATACCCAAATATAACTTGGTCCTTACGGCAATTAGAATAGGATTCAAATTATGCCGGCATTTAGTTGTTGGACTGACCATAGACGGTGGTATTTTCAATGAACTGGGCAAAAGATTTGTTGGTCTCAAATGTCTGGAGAAATAGTCCATAGCGGACTGAAAATGGTGTTTGATGTGTGTAGAAACGGTTTATTGATAATACTATTTATTTTTATAATCGACGTTCGGGATGACCTCACCCGATGGTGGCCGCGTGGTCCACATATGTGGTCGACAAGCACAATCATCATCATCATCATCAGCCCATATACGCCCCCACTGCCGGGGCACGGGCCTACCTGAAACTAGGGCGATCAGGCCTTAGTCAACCACGCTGACCAAGTGCGGGTTGGTCGACTACACAGCCTTAGGCTTTCTTCGTAGGTTTGCAAGTTTGGTCACAATGTTTTCCTTTACAAAAGTGTCTAATATCCTACAAATGAATTTAAAATTTGAAAAACACTTTGGTACGTGGCCGGGGTTTGAACTGGCGACCCCTCGCATGGCAAGCAACGACCTTAACCAAATCTGAATCTAGCGTTTACGAAGTTCTCAAGATATTTGGTTTTAATAAGAACTTCGGTTTACTTTTTTGAGGCAATTTTATAATGACCGCTGTCATAATAAAAATGTTGGGTAAATGCGCTTTAACGGAAATTTAGAAGTAACGTATTAATAATAAGGATCATTTAGGAAAACTAAAAGCAAAAATATAATGACCAACAGACAAACAAATTCGTTGTAGTTGATAAAAATGTTCAACTCACTCACTCACTTAAACAAAATATTAATTTTCAGGCACAAAACTAAAAATTGAAACACATCCTACTCAATCTCTACAAATATTTTTTAACAAAACGTCATAAAATAAACTGACAAAAAACATCCTATGTCAATATCTAGCCAACAAAATTTGTTTTAAATAAAACGACATAACACAAAATGTACACGTTTTGTTTATTGATAAAAATAATAATGGCCTTTTGTGTTCGGACAATATTATCGTTTGCCCAGAAGCTAGAATGTATATTGTTTGGAACGCGCCATAGAACATGCCTTTGGATTTTTTTATTAAAAAAAAAACTGTCAAGTTTGAGTTGGAGTTACGGCGAAATGGTTCCGTATGTGTAAATAAAATATTATATTTGTATAATTCACCCAATGCAGTTAGTTCAAAAGCAATGAAATAATGTAAACTTTTCGTGTGGATCTTTTTTGAATAATGATAATCTACTTACTACTAGCTTTCGGCCCGCGGCAGTTGGTTAAAAAGTAACCTATAACCTTTCCTAGGCTCTGGTCTATATCTGTACCAAATTTCATTTAAATTGGTCCGGTACTCTATACGTGAAAGCGTAACAGACAGACAGACAGACAGAGTTACATTCGGATTTATAATATAAGTAAGGATAAAACAAACTCTACTCTCTCTAATGAGTCTTCTGCTCCCCAGCAAGTCTGGTGAAGTTACAGAAGTCATCTGAGGCTACCAGCTAAATTAGCTTATCGAGAAAGAATAATCGTTTTATTTGCAACTTTTTTTGTAAGATATTGGCACTAAGTCATTTTCAAACCTATCAGTTTTAATACCTACCTTCATTTCTGCAATCAATTTATATTTTATACATAGATTTTTCGATTTTCAACATTGACCAAGTCAAGGGATCTTAATATTTTTTTTTGTATAAAACAACACTTCATTGTTTCTTCAACGCCCGATCTATCCATAGTGAAAGTTTAACATTACACTATTGTTTTTGATAATAATAGTTATACACTATGTTAACAGGACACTGATATAGAGCTTTAGCTAGATACGACTTGGATAGTGTTTTATGCGCCAAGAGTCGTAGGTTCGATGTCCAATTGGTACAACTTTTTGTGTGATGAACATCGGTGTTTGTTCCGTGTCTAGGTGTGTTATTTATTTATTACTAGCGGCCGCCCGCGACTTTGTCCGCGTATTAATGGGTTTTAGTAGCAATGATGTATTAAAATAGCCTACTTACATATCTTGTAAAATAAGTTATTTATTAATGAAAGTTCCGTCAACGTTTTCCCAAACTACGTTTCACCGTTTGGGTTCGATTACCACCCAATAAAAATATAAAGAACATTATAAGTGTTTTTTTACTCATTTGTGCGTTTTTTTACTCGTTTTTGTGTTTGGATAGAAAAAGTACAAATTGAATTGATTGAATTACACCAAATAGCTAAGATTATGTTAGTTTTTTTATACCCTAAACCAAGAACAAAATAAAATTATGTTGTATTTTACGAATTTTTTTTTAAAATTTGCTTTGTTTTAAATAAGTGTAATTTCAAAAGTATTTCACATTCGATTTGGATGTTTTTAACTTTTAACTCAATTTTTATTGAAATCTCATTGTAACAAAATTTATTTTTAAATTTTTTTTTAATTTTTTCACATTTCGTGTCTCTTCCCCTTCTCTATATCGGTGCAGCAATACGTCTGATACGCCCGAAGCGGCCGCGCACAATAGGTGATTACTTTTACTGTTTATTGTGTTACCACGTAGCTACAGTGGTCTGGCACTCAGTGAGACGTGTCTTGTACTTACTATGTAACATATAGCATATAAATATACATATATGTATATTTCATTTATTTATTAGAGAATCAAACAGCTTGATATTAGACATGCGAACACTGATTATTCGACGCCTTGTCTGTGTCGGCAAAACATCGTGAGGAAACCTGCACACCTACGAAAAAATTCTTAGGTTGTGTAGTCAACCAACTCGCACTTGGCCAGCGTGGTTGACTAAAGCCTTATCGACCTAGTTTAGGGTAGGCCCGTTTCCCAGCAGTGGGGACCTATATAGGCTGATGATGACCCAGTTCGATAATACATAGTATGCACGTACTCTACCAACTTCTTAATCAGGGTAGAGACATAAATTTTCTTCACTGCTCTTTTATCCGTTACTATATTTAAGGAACGCGGTATGACGTGTCTACCTACGGCATTAAAAGACAGGCAATGGTGTCTGAAATACCTTTACACCATAGCAAATGACAGCATACTATTAAAAAATCATACATATACACCGTGAAATTTTAGTGGTTGTTTTCCCGTGGCAGAACGATTTGCCTTTAGTAATACTATCGAATCATGCAAATTACTCCTCGAAAAAAAAATTTTTTTTTTTCGATTTTTCAGAATAATAATTTTCCAACTCGTAAACGAGAGAAGCTATCGCTGTTTTTGAAGATGTGACGTATTCAGGTACTGCTTGCCGCATGAAATCGATGCTTAAAGCTGAAGAAGCTCTACACCCTAAGTCACAAAGCGGTTCGAACGTGTTTTCGAGTTACGGTTAAACCTTTCGTAAAACCGGCATTTATTGATTTTATAAAAAAAGAACTGCACACATCTTTTGTACTAGTAAGATAGAATCATTTTACTGCGGGAAAACAACCACTAAAATTTCACGGTGTATATGATAAAATAAGGCGTTCGACCGATTTCGGTCATGGCGGCCGATCTCAATGGAGATCAGCCAACTGCGCAGGACATAATATTATAGTGCACAAGTGTACGCGCAAACACTAGTACATTCTCTGTTCCCTTTTCCTCATAGTTCGGTTAAACGGCAATCCGACATGACGGATGAGAGATCAGGCGGAGGACCACCGGCTTAACGAGCTTTCCGTGGCACGGGCGTACGTACAGCCGCCAACTTCCTGACTCCTGGCTGAGTAATTTCATAACACAAAAATTTTGGCCGACTCCGGGGCCTCTCGGTCAAAAATCTAAACCGCTTAAGCTAAACGCTTTGGCATGTAAATACCTCAGTAAACTTAAAGCTTAGTTGCAACTGGATATTACAAAATTCTCAGGAGAACGTGAGGAGAAATGGGAAAAAACGTTTATATGAAAAAAAAATTAAATGTAGTCCACGCGATCGAAGTCGCGGGCACAGCTAGTTTTATTATACATATTTGTGTACGTCTAATATTTCTGAAATACGTAACACTAGTGCTTAAGCTACTTACCACAGGATCAGATCAATGTATGTGATGTAGTGTAATATTTAATAGGAACTCACCTTTATAAGTAGCTATATTGGATTTCCCTACAAATCCCGTATTTGACCTTGATACAGATCACTTTGACCTCTACTTACGTAAAGACGAACTTCTTATCATACAAATAGATTTTGACGACAGTAAAATGTGACACGCAAAGTAATAGAAAGTTTTCGAATAAAATTCCTTATTCGCGTATAAATAACGCAATTTACAGAACTAGGAATAGAGATGACGTAGTGGTTAAGGGGAATCCCACAAAATAAATGTATATTGTGCCTGTCGACCTCATATTTGGATCTCACTACCGCTTACCATCAGGTGGAGTGAGGTCATCTTGTTAGCTTAATATAAAAAAAATGTAAAAAAACTGGCCAAGTGCGAGTCGGACTCAGGCACGCAGGGTTCCGTACCAATTATGTAAAAAAAACACGTTTATTGTATCGGGACCACACTTAATACTTTATCTTTTTAATTTTCAGTATTAGTTGTTAGAGCGGTAACGAAACTTACGTCATATTTTGTGAAAATTTCAGCTTTCTTGTTGTCACGGTTTATGAGATACAGTTTGGAGATAGGCAGACGGACAGACGGACGGCTAGTATTAGTTATTAGCTATTATTAGGCTAGTATAGGGTCCCGTTTTCAAAAAAGGAGACCCAAGTTCAATACAAAAATGATGCGCGGCTGTGGCTATTGATGTAAAAATAATGTTCTTGTGAAAGCTGTCGATCGCATAAAAAGCTCTAGACTATTTGTGCACCAAAATTTATTTACATCAGTACAGTAATTTTGGTAGCGGGACAGATAGGCAAAAGAGTAGGTAACTCTGTCTTGTTATATGTCGTAAATTATTATTATATTAAAATAGATAAATCATAAAAATGCATCCCATATAAACCAACAAAGAATATCTTCTTATATGTATATGTAATTAGATAAAATGTTTTAGGTTTTGGCTTTAAATTAAACTGATAAGAATTCAACATCTCTTGCTTTTTAAATGTAATATATCAGGCAAATGTTAAGAATCTTTTGAGTTCCAGAAACATAAAAATAAAATTAAATAAAGTTAATGTGTCTCCAACGATGTCAGACTTCCCCTTAACGTCTACTACCCTCTCGGTCACGGCTTTTAGTTGCTCAACCAAGTAAAAAACCGGCAAAGCGTGAGTGGAACATAATTATTATTATACACTAAGGTACCCCTGCGGTCTTAGATATAAGATAGGGTTTTCTGTGTCTCGTATGTCGTAATAATATTCATCCTTTTGCCTTCTCTGTATGTCGTTGTAAATAAATATGTTATGTACAACATCAACATCATCATATATGTCCCCACTGTTGGGGCACGGGCCTACCCTAAACTAGGGCGATAAGGCCTTAGTCGACCACGCTGGCCAAGTGCGGGTTGGTGTGTACAACATCACATACATTGATCTGATCCCGTTGTAAGTAGCTTAAGCACTTGTGTTACCAATATCAGAATCAACAGTGGGAGAGGAACAAGTTGGTTGGAAAAAGATTTTTAAGTTGGAAAAAAAAATCCTTCTTTAAACTTACAAAATTGTTATTCCTATCAGATAATTATATATATGCCTTCGTATTATTAACTAATAAAATTTTTGTAATTTTTAACATTAGTAATGTAAGGTTTTTGTTAGTATGACAAAGGTTTAAAATTTTTTCTTACTACTAGATTTGAATGTGTAAAATTTTTTGCACCTCAATTTTTTTTGTTTAGCTCACCTGAAATACTACTCATATTAGTTGAGTAGTCTGAATGACTTTTATACAGATTTGAGAGGATAATTATCCTTTTACTTTTCTTTCTTTAACCCATTAGAAGTCAGTGTACTCAATTGAGTACATGTTAATTATCCTTAGTGTAAATCACAGATCTCATAAAAGATAATTTGAGGTTTAATATTACATGGCTGACTTGTATCATAAGATTGCCAGGTAATTTAATAAAAAATAAGCGGATCGTGCGTAAAGGTTTTTTTTTGTAGAAACTGTTTAATCAAGGTTGTATCAATGAAACGGCGTGAGGGGTTTAGCGTTATGATTTCATTGATATATTTAAGAAATTTGAAATAATTAGTGTATTTTTTTCATCTTCTAACCCATAGATTATATATCAATTGAGTTAGTTATTATTTAGTGTAAAGCACAACCAATTGATTATTCACTAATAGAATAAAAACTATGATCACGTAAATGTTGCGTGTAATTCGATTGACGACTCGTGGAACCGTAGGTAGTGGAGCTTGGGTCACTAACCACTGATCCACCGAGCCAGTCGGAAGAATCAAGAGATGGTGCCGATGACGATATGGCGGCCTCTTTTATTCCTCAAGATTTGCTTGGTACTATCAAAATATTTAGGAGTTGAGCAGATAGTGGCTGCGAAGAAAGTGATGATGAAGCGCTAGCAGCGAAAAAGACTAAAGCAAGATCCACTGACAATCCACTAGGAATCTAAACCCTACCTGGCGGAAATGTACTCCCACATACTCCTTGACTTATAAGAGTGCATCTGGAGTTAGTGACATGAAGAACGTCGTTACTGAAGAACTAAAGGGCCTGAACCCTGTACAAATATTCGAAATAAATATTGATACTGATATTTTTACATGATTATATGTAATAGCAGAGTGTATGTATGTCAAAACCATAGACATGAGTTTCTAGATTCATCTGATTTGAAAAAGTTTTCAGGGTTTTGATATTGTCTGGGTACCACAAGCTACTTCGTGAGGCAATGTACTGGTCTCTGGATGAAAACATAGGAGTAGATTCGGTCGGCAAAGCTATTTTGGGGCATAGGTTGGTATGGAGGTGTGGATGAACTTGATCAGTCTGTCGCATAATACATAATTGCTGTTCATAGTAAGAAGGGGTTTTGTTTACGTTCATGTTAGACATGGCTATTGATAATGCTTGGCGTTTATATGTAATGTGTGATTATAGTCCTATGGATCAATAGATGTTTCGCCGTCACATCACACGATATACACCAAGGTGAAGATCAAAGGAAATCCCGCCCAACTGCATCAGTTGTCGAAGGCCTACCTCAAGATGGAGTTAGATACTTCTATCTCAAAATTGAAACACAGCTGCGGATGTGTTCTATGTCATTCAAGAGTACGTTGGCAATGTAAGAAGGGCCTAAAACCGCTTTGCGTTGAAAAACCATACTATGGAAAATTTCATACTTGAGTGGTCAGTGTACTCAATTGAGTACACCCCTGTAATTTCCTGAAAAACCGAATTTTCATTTTTTTTCTTGCATTTTATGTTCCTATGTACTTGTTTGAGTACAAAAATACACAAAATTAAAAAAATATATTGGTACTTTTTATTTGACCTCTAATGGGTTAAGGAGTTGACCAAATTGCTAGGGGATCAAACGGAAAGCCCCAGCTTTCAAATCAATCAAAAAAATAATCATCCAAATCGGTTCACCCAGGTGAAAGTTATGAGGTAACAAGCATAAAAAAAATACAGACGAATTGAGAACCTCCTCCTTTTTTCAAGTCGGTTAGAAATAACAAGATGGAGAGGAACAAGTTGGAGAAGAGCAAGTTAAAGAGGAGCAAGTTGGAAAGGATCAAGTTGGAGGGGAGTAAGTTGGAGAGGTGCAAGTTGGATAGTAGCAAGTTGGAGAGGTGCAAGTAGAAGAAGAGCAAGTCGGATAGGAGCAAGTTGGGAAGAGCAAGTTGGAGAAGAGCAAGTTGGAGAGGAGCTAATTAGAGAGGAGCAAGTTGGAGAGGAGCATGTTGGAGAGGAGCAAGTTGGAGAAGAGCAAGTTGGAGAGGAGCTAATTGGAGAGGAGCAAGTTGGAGAGGAGCATGTTGGAGAGGAGCAAGTTGGAGAGGAGCAAGTTGGAGAAGAGCAAATTGGAGAGGAGCAAGTTGGAGAGGAGCAAGTTGTAGGGAAGCAAATTGGAGAGGAGTAAGTTGGAGAAGAGCAAGTCGGAGAGGAGCAAGTTGGAGAGGAGAAAGTTGTTGAGTTGGATATAAAAGACATGATAAAAATAGAGTTTGTGAGAGTGTTTCGCAAATAGAGTTTTACAATATAATGGGGTTAATAAATAATAAGAACTGGTTCAAAAATGAGGATTGGCAAAAATTATCGTGGACTAAAATTATGGAAGTAAATGTTTCACATTCGTTGTTGCTTGCCATGCGAGAGGTCGCCAGTTCAAATCCCGTCACGTGCGACTGAATTTTTCGAATTTGAAATTCATTGTCCGATTATTCGACGCTTTAACGGTGAAGGAAATCTGCACAGCTACGAAGAAATTCTTAGGTTGTGTAGTCAACCAACTTGCTCTTGGCCAGTGTGGTGCACTAAGGCCTTATCGACCTAGTTTGGGGTAGGCCCGTGCCCCAGCAATGGGGACGTGTATGGGCTGATGATGAAAACTTTGATTCCAAATTTAGTAGAATAAGAAGTAGGCGGGGTACCAGCCAGGTACCAAGCCCAAGTCCTCCTGGATATGTACTCGAACGCCAAACCTTATACACAGAGTCAATTCCAATAAGCACAACTTACTATGATAACCTTATGTGCCTCTGCAGGTGCAGAAGATATTCCATGTTACTATCACGGTTTTTACAAGTCCTTGAATAATTATGACCGTAGCGCAGCGTGTTTCAGTAGCAAAAGTGATGAAGAGGAAGATGATCACGATTAATGCGTCTTAGTCTTATTTAACTTTTTGCAAGACAACAAAAGATTAGATATATTGATTTTAGAGAGGAAGGTTGAAGAAGAAATTAAAATTATATTACAGTGGGATGACAATGGTAGATTAAAAAAATATAGATAGATGGATATATTTTTGAAAAATTCGAAATTTCGAACTGACTTAATGAATGCAATGAATGAAAATCCCTAAAATATAATTCAAAATCAACAGCTCTTAAATAACAATAACAGAATTTTGTAAGATTTTAGACTTTCGCGTTCCATTACACTAAAATTAGTCTTTATGGGTCTACACGCGATATTACGAGTAGCAAATTAAATAGCTACTTACTGCCCGACGTTTCGACTGGGTTACACCAATCGTGGTCGCGAGCGAACTGACTAATTTTAGAATAACATAATTTTGTTTCAAACCTAAAGCAATTCTTGACGGATTTTACCTACAATTACTAATGCACAATTTAATACGTAGGTAATTTACTTATGCTTGCACGATGACATAATTTATTTTGATGGCAAATTTTAGGAGTTTGATCTGTCAGGTTCCGCGGGCAAATGTTTTTTCACAGTAAGCTCTGTCTGTCTGTCTTGTCACAATTTTACGATTTACAAACTACTGAACTTATGATAATTGTAATGCATAGAGGTCTAGTTAAGAACTCTACAGCTTGTCTGTAGACAACTTACTTTTAAACCGACTGTGATAAAAAATGTACATATTTTACTACTTAATCGAAGGTAAAGTTTAACATAAATGAAACAAATTAAGGATCCAAGTCATAAGAAGACCCTGAATTTTGATTTTTGATTACTAGTTCGAATTAACTCAACCAGGAATCAAACCCACTTAACTTCGCCTAACTGGCGGCCATCTTTAAACCCTTACTTAAAGGTCTCATTCACAATGCCATCGCAGGTAGTCGAACCAGCTACCTATCTGCCCTTTTGTCGACGGCTGTTCTACAAACCTTAAGTGTAAAATATATTTATGTCTCCCTTTTGTACTTTTGAAAAATGGTCACGGTAGTTAAAATGAATATTTTTTATAGAGCCAATCTCTTTCATCCAAGGAAATATTGCCTTGCCTATAGACATTGATTTGTTTTGAAGACAATTATATTGCTTTGAGAAAGATTTTGTTTTTACATCGTTGGCAATAATTGGTACGGTTATAAAATTATTGTCTTCTGCGGGTTGAAATATGAGTGTATTGTAGTTGATACAGGAAGTTGGTGGTGTACCCCAGAAAGGAAGAATCTATGTCTTGATTTTGACGAGTCTTGCCCGTGATCACGAGCGCTGTAAAGAGCTCGAAACGTCGGATCTCACATATGTTCGAAACAATACATATGAGTTAAATCCGCAAAATTAGTTTTATTTCAAACTAGCTTACCGCCCGCGATCTCGTCCGCGTAGCGATGGTTAGCGGGTAAAACATTACTCTTTTATAGCGCAGTCAGTCAAAAAGTAGCCTATATCCCTTCTTAGGCTCTGGACTATATCTGCACCAAATTTCATTTAAATCGGTTCAGTACTCTATGAGTGAGAGTAACAGACAGACAGCTCGAGTATTTTTGCATTTATAATATTAAGTAACGATGGGTAGTGTCGCGCAAATAATAGACAATACTACACTACCAATGTTCCAAAAGCACGTTAAACCTTTGATCCTACACCTGATCTATCATCCATCATCCCATATTGTTACACTCTTACTGAATTATCTATAAGAGAGTGAACTGAGAGTGCACCTGCGTTTGCACACAATTGTGCACTTAAATACGCTTGTTAGTCGGCATCACCTATATCGGATTGTCTAACATTGATTATTACTACCACCATTTATTTTTGTTAAACATGGCTTCAGCATGGTGGAAACATGTCACTAGGATAGTAAGGGTTTGGTCAGAACGACCCGTATAAAAAAAACCGTATAAAATAAGAAATTTATATTTTGTAATAATGAGGGTATATATACGTATGAGAAATTCACTAGATGGCAACACGTAGGCGTGAGGTCCAACTGCAGCATGATTGGTTACTTTTGACGTGACATTGACAGACATGTCAATATTCAAAACCATGCTGTAGTTGGACCTCATACCTTGCAATGGGGGTTTTCGCGTATAAGAACTTCACTAGATGGCAATACGTAGGCGTGAGGTCCAACTGCAGCATGATTGGTTTTTGCATGCATGCACTGCAGCATGACTTTTGACGTGACATTGACAGACATGTCAATATTCACCAATCACGAAGCAGTTAGACCTAATATCTACGTCTTGCCATCTAGTGGATATCTTATACGCGAACACCCTCATTGAGTGCATTTCTCATACGCGATAGCCCTCATTGGATTAAAACGGCTATGTTTCAAATATTTTACGTAAAATTTAAAAACTGGCACATAATTCTCTTTTGTATTTGTTATAATATATAATAGGTATCTACCTCTGATAAATATCAAATATTAGTCTTTACGGGTCTACACGCGTTATTAGGAATAGCAAATACATAGCTACTTACTGCCCGACGTTTCGACTGGGTTACACCAATCGTGGTCGCGATATTTAGTGTAATGGAACGCGAAAGTCTAAAATCATACTTAATCTACCTCTGTTGTTTTTGATATCCGTAACACAAGTTCTTAAGCAACTTAGCACGGAACCTATATTCATATTAACATATTTATAAAGGGGAACCATTACGCTCCGTCTTATGAAAGAAAAATAATAGAATATTTATTTTACTTGTCCCCTATCACAAATGGGATTACTGTTTCAATAGCGGCGGCCATTTTGGGGTAAATATTAATGATATTGGATCATCTTCATATTATGCGGGTGGCGAGTACGCTATAATTATAATCCAATCATTGATTTTTGTTTGAAATTGATATTTCCTATTGGTGTTTCCAAAATGGTGTCGCCTGGGAAAGTAATAGACATTTAACTTGTAGAAATTCGAATACGTATTTTGATTATATTTATTGTTTTAGCTTTTATAGCTTTAGAATATAATGAATAAAGATTGGATGAAGAGGTTTGGGGTTCTAATCCTAGGCAGATGTTTTGTGGATTTGATAAAATGCTCTGTACTTACGGAGTTAGAAAATTGGTAATTGTAGACTTGTTGTACTTCGGAAAGTTCGTTAAGCTGGTGGTCCTACGTCTGATCTCTCATCGGTTATGTCGGATTGCCGTCTTACTGAATGTGTAGAAATAGAGAATGGATTTGATACACTCTTGGATTTGCACACACACTTGTGCACTAAAATAAGTATGTTCTGTGCAATGGTCTTCATCATCATCATCATCATCAGCCCATACATGTCCACTGCTGGACATAGGCCTCTCCAAATGCACGCCACTTCTCTCTATCCTCGGCCACTCGCATCCAGCTCCTACCAGCCGTCCTGCGCATAGGTTTGATCACCATTAATATTGGCCTTTATACCCGAAATTGGTGTAAAAAAGATTACCGCTATATACTTAAACAAACATGCCTACACCAATTTGTTAAAATTGATTGCTATTTGCTAACAAATACCATTTCAAAAGCATCTACTTTCACTAACAATAAATTTCACATCGAAAAAATTGCGTTGAGTAAAAACAGCTAAGCGTTTAGCCAAACGTTTCTTTGGAGCTTATAAAGAATCTATGGTCATCTTTCATTTTAAAAACTCTTTCATTGACGCTACAAAGAGTAAAAATATTGCCGCCATTTTGTTAAAGATGGCGTCCATTGCTTGTTGGATGACATGTTCTTTTTTAAATCTGCTTCAAATGCAGCAATGGAATCTGTTATTAGCGGCCAGCCGTTTTAGTATACAGCCAGTCTGTCAAAATCGTGACTATCCAAAAAGAGAGGTCGGTCATGTGAACGAGTTTTTTCCCCGGCTTTATTTATTATTTTTCAAACATTTGAATCGGACGGCTCCTTTTCACCCGGTAATATTTATCAATTCGAAACATAAAGACTTTTTTGTGATTAATGTCGTTCGATTTCTGCGTGATTTTCAAATTGGTGAAACACGTTTTGTCTATTAATATCACACCTACATTCATCAAATTGCATCAATACTATATCCGCGTATTTCGACTTTGATAATAAATAAAATATTAATACTTAACCTCCTTCAATCTAGCATACCCAGCAGGTATGTGGCTATTTTTATGTCTGTCAAATCACAGTTCGTAGTAATTTCTCGAAGCTAAAAAGAAACAAATATATTTATAATTTTTACTGCAAGAATGAATAACGCCCTTACCACAATAACCTTGAATGAACACATAAAATCATATTCCGTGCTCAAAAAAAGACATTTATAATAAAATTTATGTTTAAAACAAGCCTTCAGCTGAGTATAAATTAACCAGCGAATGGAGTTTCATCGACAAGTCTTGTCATGGGACGTGCAAAAAGATGGTTGCCTTAAACACATTCATTACTTGGTACAAAACTTTGAAATGTAAGCGTAAACTATAAAATGGCAAGTTTACACGACCGTATTGAAGAGACCCGTGGTGAGAAGAGACTGGGGCGACGGAATGCGATTTTAAAATGGCCGGTTTATAAGGACGGGTAAGGTAGCCATAAAAGAATGGGTGTCCGACCGATTTCGGCGGCCGATCTCAATGGAGATCAGCCGACTGCGCAGAACATAGTGCACATGCAAGTGCACTCTATGTTCCCTTACTCTCATAGTTCGATGAACAATACATGACTGATAGCAGGTTATATACGTAAATAACTTCTAATGGTGCAACCGGCTGATATCCGCAACTCGACGTCAAGGCGCCTATTATGCGTGGTTAAAAATAACTACTAATTAATTAAGTGTATTTGAAATAAATATTTACACAACATCACACACATTGATGTGATCCCGTGGTAAGTAGCTTAAGCACTTGTGTTACGGATATCAGTATCAACCGTGAATACATAAATATACTTAAATAATTAAATAACACACCCAAACACGGAACAAACATCGATGTTCGTCACTAAAATATTTGTCCCGCGTAGGAATCGAACCTACGACTCTTGGAACCGTATGTAGTGAACTTGGGTCACTTACCACCGTTCCACCGAGCCAGTCGAAATTATTTTAATTATCTATTACATATAGTACTAACGGAGTAAACGTCAACTCTTTTTTACCCGACTACGGCAAAGCAAAAGGAGGGTTATGATTTTGACAGGCTATGTATGTATGTATGTATGTATGTATGTATGTATGTTTGTATGTATGTATGTATGTTCATCTGTTTCCACATAACTTCTAAATTGCTTGTCAGAATTCGACAAATGACATATCATTAGAAGCGTCTTAATTGTCCGCTGGTTATAGGCTATATAGGGTTTCACAAAATCTAATGTGGCGCCCACTAGCGGACAAAACATACAGAGTAAAAAAATAAAGTTAAGATAAATACGCCGTGTTTGGTATCATTGGAAAGCGCTTTACTTGTACATTTTAAATATATATATATATTACTAGCATTTGCATGTGACTTTACGTATATTCATGGACTGATTGCATATAGTTCACATCTTTTCGTTCATAGCTTCTTTACTACTTACTAACACCAAAATAGTACAAATAATAAAAAGTTAAAAACTAAAACCCAACTACGACAAAAAACGACGCTGAAAAAGTATAAAACAAGACTTTTAGAACATACAATACTATTTTGAAGTATGCAATATTTACTATGTAGAGATAAGTTTTCATGTTTGGAAAGGCGTAGTCACACGTTCCATACACAAGTACCTACCTACCGTAGCACTTTGACAACGTGTGACTGCGGTTTTCCAAACATGAAAACTTATCTCTACATAGTAAATATTGCATACTTCAAAATAGTATTGTATGTTCTAAAAGTCTTGTTTTATACTTTTTCAGCGTCGTTTTTTGTCGTAGTTGGGTTTTAGTTTTTAACTTTTTATTATTAGATAGAGAAATCGAATATCTATTCACAATATTTTCTTCCACTAGAATATTTTGATATAGGTCTGACTGACCTATATTAGTAAACAATAGACCATAGATATAGAATTCTATTGTGCTTTGTAGTGGATTGAAGTGGCTTGCGGGTCTAAAGAAAGTTTTCCATACGAAGAATCAGATCTGAGACGATGCGTGCTTCAGTTCATTTGAATAACTCTACAAGCTCATTGACGAATAAAATACGACAAATCTAAATAAGAATATTGGTAAATGCTATTAAAAATGGAATCTTGTCGGCACATGTCCTGATTTGGATAAAATTCCCTCTTTTTGCATAGTTTGTCTAGTCTTTTTGGTTGTTTTTTTTATTATTGAGAAACGTGCAAATTTGTAGAGTCAGAGACATTTAGTTTAAAGGTCCCACATTAGGTACTTATATAGTCCCTAATGAGTCCCAAAGAATCACCAGCATTTTGCGACCCTACACACGGCATGACGATAATTTGACACGATTAAAATGAAAATTCGCTAATCCCCACATACACGTATCAATTTTGCGTCATACCCAACTC
Source organism: Maruca vitrata (assembly GCA_039566165.1). Classification (NCBI taxonomy): domain Eukaryota; kingdom Metazoa; phylum Arthropoda; class Insecta; order Lepidoptera; family Crambidae; genus Maruca; species Maruca vitrata. The sequence continues at coordinate 5,710,001 of CM076941.1, read as the reverse complement.
GGTCGGATTATACCTCTACATATTCCTTGGCCTCGCGCGGTAAAAAAAAGAAAAGCCAGAACAGCGGGATACCAACTCAGGAGGACGCCTTACAACAATCTAAACATAATGACTTGTAATGGACGTTGATAGGGCATAATAAAAAATATCCGAGCCCAAAAAAACTACACGCCACATTCTCAATGTAAAAATCTTAACGTTCTAACCTTATTTTAGTGACTTTTAATTTTCGGAATCTTCAAAACCGCGCCATTTATCGTAAACGCTCGAGGTGAATTCGGACATTCGTAAGGATTAAGAACGTATCAATTTTTGAATTTGGAACTTGACTTTTTTTCGTATTCCGATTGAAATGTGTTCCGAATTATGCTGATGCGTTGTTTCGAGAAATGCATCGAATTAATTTTGTTTTTTAAAACGATTCGCTCTGCGTTGAAAGATATAAAACGGTATTTAATATAATCACGGACTACTGGAAGATGTAAATTGGACTAAACGTATGAATTTCTTATTGCCTTTTTTCTTATTCGGCAAATTGAATCGATTTCAATAAGTGTGGAGATAATGAGCTTACGTCGTTGAGATATTTATATTTGGAATCGCTTTGAGGGTCGAATCTTATTACAAGTTTGTACCTAACTAATCAAAGAGAAAATACGAATTTGCACTAACTCGTATTTAAAAGTCACGAATTTTACTATCTTACAAATTTTATAAATTTATGCGACTTTACATTTTTTCATGCATCAACATTACCTCACAATCGGTTAATTAATAGATTGGTTAGTTAGTGGTACCTAGATAATAGATATTATTTATTTTTATTTATTGCATTATCTACACCGTGAAATTTTAGTGGTTGTTTTCCCGTGGCAGAACGATTTGCCTTTAGTAATACTATCGAATCATGCAAATTATTCCTCGAAAGAAAAATAAAAATTTCGATTTTTCAGAATAATAATTTTCCAACTCGAAAACGAGAGAAGCTATCGCTGTTTTTGAAGATGTGTCGTATTCAGGTACAGCTTGCCGCATGAAATCGATGCTTAAAGCTAAAGAAGCTCTACACCCTAAGTCATAAAGCGGTTCGAACGTGCTTTCGAGTTACGGTTAAACCTTTCGTAAAACCGGCATTTATTGATTTTACCAAAAAAGAACTGCACACATCTTTTGTACTACTAAGATAGAATCATTTTACTGCGGGAAAACAACCACTAAAATTTCACGGTATATGTTACATACATACAAATTAGTAGAGCTGAGATTGCAAAAAATGTTCCAAAATAGGTTAATCGCGAGTATATTAATGCTATCTTAAGGCTTTTATCGATTTTTAAAGATAATAAAACACTTTATTCATAAATGGTAAGGCTGTATGCGCAAAGTCTTTTTTTTTAAACTAAACTAGTCATCGATCATGACTTTAAGCAAAGATAGTAAGTAACATAATGCCTAATGCGATCAACGTTCACAAAACAGTTTCACCATAAAATACCCAAACTTAATCTGATACTGTGTAGCTTAAAAGACCTAATACCACTCAAAGCATTATCAACTTAACTCTCTTTATTTTAAGGCCTGAAATGGTTTGAACATATTTCCGAGCAAAGTTGTTCAACCAAATATTAGAATCGAAGGCAGATTATGTCCAATATGGCTTCCCACCCGCTTTGAACCCTACTAATTACTTTAATTTCTTATCGTCTTTGTCTATTGATAACTGATTACTGTCGGTACATTTAACTCGAATGGTATACTAATCGATAGGTACTTACAAGGGCAAGTTAGATTGTATTAGTTACTAGACTAGTAATATAGAAGTTAGCATCTTGGGTGCGTAGATAAGGTATGCCAGTTATATAGGTATCTTCTAGACACCGTGAAATTTTAGTGGTTGTTTTCCCGCAGTAAAATTATTCTATCTTAGTAGTACAATAGATTTGTGCAGTTCTTTTTTGTTAAAATCAATAAATGCCGGTTTTACGAAAGGTTTAACCGAAACTCGAAAGCACGTTCGAGCCGCTTTATGACTTAGGGCGTCGAGCTTCTGTAGCTTTAAGCATCGATTTCATGCGGCAAGCAGTACCTGATTACGTCACATCTTATAAAAGAACGATAGCTTCTCTCGTTTTCGAGTTGGAAAATTATTATTTTGAAAATTTGAAAAAGAATTTTTTTTTTTCGCGGAATAATTTGCATGATTCGATAGTATTACCTACTAAAGGCAAATCGTTCTGCCACGGGAAAACAACCACTAAAATTTCACGGTGTATATACTTAATACAGACTCGATGGCTCATTTATTAGTCCACCTGTCTTTTGTGGTAGGAGTAGTGGGTTCAAATCCCAATTAGGATTAATTTAATCTACCTATTTATTATGATTATATATTAGTGTATTTATATGCCACTGATGGTTATAGAATGTAAGTGTCTAAGCTACTATGCTTGGTTGGCGAAAACAGATTTTTATACATATGTACATCTATTTATGTAGTGAATTTCTGTTTTATATCTGAAACAGCCACAGCCCCGGAGTCAGCTTTTTTATATTAATTTCGACATGATTCTTCCTTCTTTCTTTAATTTTTTGTTTTTTCTAACGAGTTTTTTTCGACGGGACTCGAACTTACGGCCCATCGGTCATCCACTACTCCAGTGAGCAGGTGAGTCACACACAGTTATTCCGAGTCTGTGTTTACGGTTTTTTTCGGCAGTACAATAGGCGGTTGTAATAGCCAACCTATATTTTGATAGAGCTATGAAAGTCTAGACGTGGAGATGTAGAGATGACACATTTATAATATGTAAGGGGTGAGAGCCATCTGCTCCCCCGGTGATGATGATGAGCTCGATAGTTGACTGGCTCGGTGGAACAGTGGTTAGTGACACAGGTTCACTATCTACGGTTCCAAGAGTCATGGGATCGATTCCCACCCGGGATAAATATTTGTGTGACGAAAATCGGCGTTTGTTCAGTGTCTGGGTGTGTTATTAAGTATTTTTAAATATATTTTGTGTACAACACATACAACAGTGGATTGTTGATATCCATTACACAAGTGCTTAAGCGACTTACCACGGGATCAGATCAATGTATGTGATGTTGTGAAATATTTATTTACTTATGTAGGATACTCATTTTGCCCGCCATGTCTTGTAGACTCGTAACTCTATGGCCAATCGAAATGTGTAGCGCCCCGGGATAGTAGCCTTTGTTTTAATGAAATGATATAAAGAAACATTAATCGACTCCGGACCAGCCTTCGGATACAGTCCAGGAATAGACAGTGAGTGAAGATAAGATCATGTTGGGCGTGTTTTCAAAATAGAATCCTGCGGAAGACCAGCGTAATCGCTCTTAAATCTTTTATGAATTGGTATATTTAGTCGATTAGTATATTAGTAATTAGTATATTTAGGTAGCACATCTAAACATCCATAATCTATAATCTAAAAAATAAATAAAATTGAAATGTCTGTTTGTAATATTAAAATAATGAGTTTTTACTAAGTATGTAAGTAAGAATCTATATCGAGTAGCAATAACAAAAAAGCTATTAAAATTGTTTTGTCTGTCTGTTGGTTCCCGCTAATCTCCGAAAAGCCTTGACCAATTTTGACGAGACTTTTGATTTCGTTAGCCGCTTGTTGATTGATAAGTGAAGTTAAGTATTTTAAAGCTGCGTACAGAAATATAAGTATAGAAATGTCGATTAATCTTAACTACAAAATATATTATGAATATAGAATTTGAAACAGTGGCACGTGGCGGAATTATAACACCAATTGAAATATCTTTACTATACAATATTTTTTAAATAATTACTTTGATGATATCCTCACTCTATCTAACTAATTTACAAAATAAAAAACTAAAAAACAAGCATTTCTTATTTTAAGAACATGTATCTACCAGATTCGTCTGACTCACTGACTCCCCTATACTATGTAGGAACACAACGAAATATGTTCAAGAGTCATACTTAATAACATAGTACGTTCGGACCGATGCTAGGATCGTTTTATTGCTTTGATTTCCACTCACGATGGTTTACTTCTCTGTTGAGTTTCTAAAATGTATTCAAAAAGACATGTCTAGAAGTCATAACTTATCCCTCTCAGGATGACCTCACTCCACCTAATGGTAAGCGGTGGTGAGGCCCACATATGGTCGACAAGCACAATAGACCATATTGAGCCTGTCGCACTCACCCTGAAGGCCTGCTTAAATGCCGTTTCACGCCCCGCCTGAAGAGCCCGGGATCATAGAAGGGAGGGAACACATGAGCTGGAAGGGCATTCCATGCCTTAATGACACGGGGCAGAAAAGTGGAGCTGAACCTCTTAGTCCGAGCCACCAGCGCCTGTATGGTATGTGAATGGCAACTCTGACCAGCACGTGTTGACATGTACTTATATGAGTGCATAAATATAAGCTATAGGGAACAAAGAGTGCACTGGTGATTGCGAACACACTTGTGCACATTGCTGATTTGGCAAATGGGTGGTGATATAGTGCACATGTAGATGGGCGTAAACATAAGTGCACTTAGGATTTTTTTTGAATTTTTGCAATTGTGATGGTTCGCGAAGTATTCTTTTAAAATTGATAGGAAATATAGTGTTTAGTGCACTCTTTGAATCTTGTACACTAACCTAGTAAGAATAGCTAAATTAAAATGAAACAGAAAATAAGTTTCATAGATAGAGCTTTCCTACCTATGAAAGTTGTTGTTTTATTCTAATACAAAATATTGTGCTATAACCGGAAACGTAACTAAATCTCTTTCTATACTACTTTCTATTACGTTACTTAATAGAGAATTAAGTGGACTCTATTACGTTAATAAATAGAGACTTAACTGGACTCTACCAAAACAGATCTATGTTTACGCGATAAAATCTCTACAGTTAAATTTAAAAAAAAAATGTTGTCAACCATTGCACTACGAATAGGTTAGCTACTAATCCATTTACCCCACAACTGTAGATGCGGTGTAGAATTACAAAGCGTGACATAGGATTAGTGATCGCCATTTGGGGCGCTCTAAAAGGGTCGCGGGTTCGATGTGAAATCAATTTGTATGTTATGTTGTTTTGATTTTTAAAAGGGATTGTCGCATCAATCATTTGAAAGTAGAGACTTGTTGTCGTTGGATTATTAAACGATTCTCTATGGTATTATGGAATTTGAGTCTATGGTACAATTGGTGAGCATTCGTCTATGTTCCAAGAGTCGTTCGTTTGTTCAATTTCTCGCCAAATATACTTAGCTTTGTACACTAGAAAAAAGTCTATGGCCGAGCAGAAAACATTGAATTATTTTCAAATTTGAAATTAATCAATCATAAAACCTATTGTCAAAACACCACGTGGTTGTTCTGTGTCTGGGTGTGGTATTGGTATATTAGTTTCTTCGTAAATATCGTTATGTTGTTTCTGAAACACTAGCTCAATTTTGATTTGGTGTCATATTTATTCCATTTTTATAAAATACTTATATTAAAATTTCGCTTTCAACAAGGAGTTATTCCATATTCGAACGAATAATCGAGTCATCAATTCGAGAACACTTATTCGATATGCCATAATCGAACAGGACTGGTCGGCCCGTTTTGTTTAAAAACGAATTTATTTTTAAACTAGCGGAAGCCATGATTTATTTAAATAGCCTATAATATACCTTGTACAATTGGCCTTTATTAGTGAGAGTTCCTTCAAAATCGGCCTAGCCGTATATTAACGGGAATAAACAGACAGACAAACACAATGTATTTAATTGTGTTTTTGTTATTGTTACCTATCCGATAAAGATTTATACCAATTTAGTCTTCTTCTTATCGTATGGTTGATGAACAACCTGGTGTCAGAGTTTAAACCGCCCGTAGGCCTCTGACATGGCTTCACACACCGTTGAAAAATCTCTCAGGTGTGCTGGTTTCCTCACGATGTTTTCCTTCACCGTTAAAGCGTCGAATGATGGTACATATGAATTTCAAATTTGAAAAACACATTGGTACCTGGCGGGGTTTGAACTGGCGACCTCTCGCATGGCAAGCAACGACCTTAACCACTCGGCCATCGACGCCTTTTTTTGATTTAGTAAGAAGTCGTTATTTTGATATTACAGACACTTTTAGTTACTTGTATAAATAAACACCTATTTTTAGGGTTCCGTAGCCAAAATGGCAAAAACGGAACCCTTATAGTTTCGTCATGTCCGTCTGTCCGTCTGTCCGTCTGTCCGTCTGTCCGTCTGTCACAGCCGATTTACTCGGAAACTATAAGTACTACAGTGATGAAATTTGATGGGAATATGTGTTGTATGAACCGCTACAAAAATATGACACTAAATAGTAAAAAAAAGAATTGGGGGTGGGGCCCCCCATACATGTAACTGAGGGATGAAATTTTTTTTTTCGATGTACATACCCGTGTGGGGTATCAATGGAAAGGTCTTTTAAAATGATATAAAGTTTTCTAAAAAACATTTTTCTTAAAGTGAACGGTTTTTGAGATATCAGCTCTCAAAGTCGTAAAAAGTATGTCCCCCCCCTCTATTTTTATAACTACGGGGTATAAAATTCTAAAAAAAATAGAGGTGATGCATGCTAATTAACTCTTTCAACGATTTTTGGTTTGATCAAAGTATCTCTTATAGTTTTTGAGATAGGTTGATTTTTATTATATTTGCTGCTACGGAACCCTTTGTGCGCGAGCCCGACTCGCACTTGGCCGGTTTTATTTGATTTAGTAAGAAGTCGTTTTGATATTACAAACAGACACTTTTAGTTACTTGTATAAATAAACACCTATTTTTTTCGAATTATATTGAATATTAAATTAAACATTACGTTTGAATGAATTTTTATGGGTTTCAACCTTGTTACATGTTTTCCGTCTGTCTGTCTATATCCTTACTCCTTACTAATATTATAAATGCGAAAGTAACTCTGTCTGTCTGTCTGTCTGTCTGTTACGCTTTCACGCATGGAGTACTGAACCGATTGAAACGAAATTTGGTACAGATTTAGTCCAGAACCTAGAAAAGGATATAGGCTACTTTTTAACCGACTGCGCTATAAAGAAGTAATGTTTTACCCGTTAAAAATCTCTACGCGGACGGAGTCGCGGGCGGAAAGCTAGTATCAATATAAAGAGCTTTTTCTCTAGAATGTAGAGGTCTTTAGTTGAAATCAACATCCTAATAAGTAGACATCGGATTATATGCATTTGCATGTTTGCATATGCAAATGCATATAATGCTATTTTTATAGCGTTATTGCATATTTTGGTACTTTTTCATTGACAGTGCTTATTTTAGTATTTAGACGTGTTGTACTACACCGCCGTCCCCACACCACACATCAACACACCGCCTTCGCAAATAAAAATCCGTGTCTCGAAGGAATGAAAAAAGTTAGCGCATTTATCAAAGGCACCGGACAAATTCTGCCTGAAGTGGTCTCGGCAGAAATGGCGCCAAAATTTTAGTTTTGTCCGGTGACGTCATTTGACGTTGAAAGATCATTTTCAGCATATAAATTAGTTTTAAGTGACAAACGACACAAATTTGCGACAGAAAACCTTGATAAATATGTTATTGCATATTGTCACAAGATACAACCAATAGTATCTACCTATATAAGTATGTATTGTGAAAATTAAGTTAATTCAAATGGTTTTTTGATTGTGCATATTTTGTGCATATTTCGCCCTTTTTTAGTGCATATTTGCATGCATATTTTGGCATTTTGATAGTGCATATAATCCGATGTCTACTAATAAGTATCTAGTTGTTAATATAATATGGCTTCTTGAAAACTTAGTATATAGCTTCAAAAAATAGTTAAAAACATTATTATACGATGTCATTGTTTGTATGACACGATTGTTTTATTTTTCCTAACTGACTTACGATGATGGCTTGGAGTAGCCTCGTCATCATCACCGGACTTGCGGGGGAGCGGATGGCTCTTAACCCTAATCTGAATTGTTTAAAATACCAAATTAACTGAGAACCTCGTCTTTTGGAGTCTTCTATTAAATCATTTTTATTTACAAACAAGTTTGTCTAGAACCCTCAGTTCGCTAAACAGGCTCACTCTTTGCCGGTTCTATAAAAGCAAGGGATAAAACGACACCATCCCCAGTTTAACCCTCTGATATCTCAATACCGTACAGTTTTGTGTGTTTGGGATATTTTCAAAACGACCCATTGCACGATATTTGATAGCTCAGTTTATTTTTAGGGTTAGTTTAAGCTGGCTGTTCTGACAAAGCGCGGGTGAAATTGACCTGAACTTTAATATTGATTTTGGATGGCAGATTTCTGTTCAGATTTGGCAAATGGGTGGTGATATAGTGCACATGTGTGCGCAAACACAAGTGCACTCTCTGTTCCCTTACTCTCATAGTTCGGCACTTAGGATTTTTTTAAATTTTTTTTTTTTTTTTTTTTATAAAGAGGCTAACAAGATGACCTCACTCCACCTGATGGTAAGCGATAGTGAGATCCAAATATGAGGTCGACAGGCACAATAGACCATATTGAGCCTGTCGCACTCACCCTGAAAGCCGTGAAAAAGGAGACCACTGCTGCGGCAACAACGAGACAAAGCGTGGAGTCTCGCATTGGTATTGAGCTGTGCGGGTCGGAGTTGGCCAGTCCGCTGGACGGAAGGGCCCCCGTGTCTACGGGTCTCCCAGGCCGCCGGGCTGACCCGCACCGCCCGCACAATACCGCCGCTAAGACTCCACTGGTCCGGCGCTTGCCGCAACAATGGTCCCCCCTGGCTCCGGTTCGTACAGTGCTGATCCCGGAACGCGACCTGACCAAGAGAGGTCAGAGTCACTTGGCGGGTTTTACACAATTTTGGCAATTGTGATAGTCTACGAATAATTATTGTTAAATTGATAGGAATCATAGTGTTCAATATAACCTTTCAATCTTTTACACCATTGAAGTAAGCACAGCTAAATAAAAATGAAAAAATAAATAAGTTTCATACATAGAGCTTTTTTACCAATGAGAGTTGTTGTTTTGACTTGACAATCTTCTTCTTCTTCTTCTTATAAATAAAAATGAATTGCCGTTCGTTAGGCTGACTAAAACTCGAGAACGCCCGGACCGATTTAGGTAATTTTGGTTTTAAAATGTTCGTCGTAGTCCAGGGAAGGTTTCAATGAGAAAATTTAGAAAAAGAATCAGTATTGGCGGTATGGAATTCGCAGGGACCACTAGTCAACTATAAAATTCTATCCTTGTGTAAACAAAAGCGCTGAATAAATAAATACCCCGCAAATGTGTCATTATGTCCACGGAATGTACAAACTAATTAATTAATTATGAGTTTTCCACTAATTCGTGTTTTCAATTGCGTGACTAATGAAGGTTTTTATACTACTTATATTTATATTTATACTATTACTAGTGGTGCTGATAAACTAAGCGACAGAGTATTTTATAATAGTACAGGATCCGTGGAGTATTTTTTCACTTGATTACTATCAAGCTAACTTTCCGTGAGTAGCTTCATTTTGATAAGACGCCCAACAATTTCCTGTGCGAAAATTTTTGATTGTGGTAGCTAACAGAGGTAGCAATGATAAAATATGTCGATTTGATGATTCTTCAATATTTATTACTAATTGAATTGTTTTTATTATATCTTATGATAATTATCTAAATTATTTGAAAAAATATTTGTCCTACAAAATCTATGGTTTCAACAAAGAGTCCTCCCCCTCTAACATGTATTGATAACGAGATCACCAAAAGTTATTACTAACCAGTTTATTTTTTTTTATTTATTTAGTTAATATTTATATAATGTAACGGTCAAATTGTCCTACAAATTTCGTGGTACGTTGTCCCGGTCCTACGGTCAAAAGTAGTAACTACAGTTACTACTTGTACAGATCCTTGATGTAAAAATAGCGTGGTACGCTATTGCGGTGCACCAGTTCAATATACACCGGGAAATTTTAGTGGTTGTTTTCCCGCAGTAAAATGATTCTATCTTAGTAGTACAAAAGATGTGTGCAGTTATTTTTTGGTAAAATCAATAAATGCCGGTTTTACGAAAGGATTAACCGTAACTCGAAAGCACGTTCGAACCGCTTTATGACTTAGGGTGTAGAGCTTCTTTAGCTTTAAGCATCGATTTCATGCGGCAAGCAGTACCTGAATACGTCACATCTTCAAAAACAACGATAGCTTCTCTCGTTTTCGAGTTGGAAAATTATTATTCTGAAAAAACGAAAAAAAAAAATTTTTTTTTCCGATGAATAATTTGCATGATTCGATAGTATTACTAAAGGCAAATCGTTCTGCCACGGGAAAACAACCACTAAAATTTCACGGTGTATATTAGAAAGTCATGAAATTAAAAATCAATTCATTTCTCAAGCGTGAGAAAAAAAAATTGACTTTTTGGTAGATTTTGACCGTAGGACCGGGACAACGTACCACGGAATTTGTAGGACAATATGACCGTTACATTATATAAATATTAACTAAATAAATAAAAAGAAATCAGCTGGTTAGTAATCATTTTTGGTGATCTCGTTATCAATACATGTCATGTTGGAGGGGGAGGACTCTTTGATGAAACCATAGATTTTGTAGGACAAATATTTTTTCAAATAATTTAGATAATTATCATAAGATATAATAAAAACAATTCAGTTAGTAATAAATATTGAAGAATTATCAAATCGACATATTTTATCATTGCTACCTCTGTTAGCTACCACAATCAAAAATTTTCGCACAGGAAATTGTTGGGCGTCTTATCAAAATGAAGCTACTCACGGAAAGTTAGCTTGATAGTAATCAAGTGAAAAAATACTCCACGGATCCTGTACTATAACCTCCGGCCGATGTAAAAATAAGCTACATATTATAGTGCACAAGTGTGCACGCAAACACAAGTGCACTCTCTGCCCCCTTACTCTTCTTACTCATAGTTCGGTGAGACGGCAATCTGACTTAACAGATGAGATATCGGGTGCGGGACCACCGGCTTAACGTGCTTTCCGAGCCACGGGCATACAACCGTTAACATCCTTACTCCGGGCTGAGTAATTTCTTTACAGAAAAACTCACACAATTTTTGTCTGACCTGGGACTCGAACCCATGGTCCGTGGTCCTTACTCAGCGCTTGTTACCAATAGACCAACGAGGCAGTTAAAGTGGCCAATGTATTAGAGGTATGATGAATGTTTCAGTTTATTTCCTAGGCCGCCATTTTGTCTGGTCAAAGACAAAAAAAAAATCAAAACCAGCCCAAGGAATCCCGATCGAACTGTCAACTGAAACAATAAAAAAAAACAATTCCAAACGCCGACCTAAGTCACGGTCGTGACAATGACCCCGTGACGTCTGACCCGTGTGAATCTTTGACATCGTGACGTTCGATCCGCGTTCTCTTTTGGAATTTCGAAAAAATGACGGTCTTCACCCGCGTCACGGGCGGCTGGCCGGCGAGAATCCGGCGACCGAGCCTCGTTTGAAGTGGGAGAGTTACTGGAATGGAATACGGGCTACTTGCACGATAGAAACTTTTTGTTGTGAGTGTAGTTTGTACGAATATGATAGTCCTGATGTGTCAACTATTAGGTACTTAACTTGAATGTTTCAAACGTTATGTTTCTGTTATGTAATAAAATTACTTATCATTACATACATTGATTTTACACCAAGGTAAAACTTAAATTTGAAATTTGTATGGAAGAGTTGAGTTTAGAACTTAATTATTCATTACATGAGTGTTAAATATCTAATTCAGAGCTAACGTCGAATTTATTAACTTAAACATAGATTTGCACAAAAATCTTTTTGAATAGATAAATAAACACAGACATGGAACAGGCCAAAAACTCATCGCAAACAAATATTTTCATCTCTACAATCGCTTTAAAATGATTCAAACATGCAATTTTATACATCGAATATTAGTCTACACGTGGTATTAGGAGTAGCAAATACATAGCTACTTACTGCCCGACGACCACGGCGACGACGTAAACCCGCAAAGACTAATATTTAGTGTAATAGAACGTGAAAGTGTAAATCTTACGTTATTTAAAACATCGATTGAACAATACTTTATATTACTACTAAATCAGATTGGTCGTTCTAAACGCACCTTCACAAGTCTTCACGAAGTTCTAATTTTAAAAATTGATTCTTTTTGTTGTGCCCTTTCACTGTCAGGCGAAGGAAGTAAACCGTACAGCCTTTCTCGTTATGCATCCTTTATTAAGTAAAAAAAAAGTACTCTTTTTGATTCTCAAGTATTGAGTGTTCTTAAACAACGTGTTAAACCGATTTCGGATAGATCAGGCAACTGTATAAGATACGAGTATATTACAGTGCACAAGTATGTGCGCAAACACAAGTGTACTATACGTTGCATCGCTCTCTTAGATAAATGGGTCATCAAACATGACCACAGGCTTACCGTGCTTTCCGAGGCACAGGCGTGCATCCACCAAATATGCCTATTTTTTTTATAATAGGTTAACAAGATGACCTCACTCCACCTGATGGTATGCGGTAGTGAGATCCAAATATGAGGTCGACAGGAACAATAGACCATATTGAGCCAAGAAGATAAACAAATACACTCAAATATATTTAATAACACACCTAGATACGGAACAAACTCCAGAACACACAAATATTTGACCCGAATGGGAATCGAATCCACGACTCTTAGGTAGTGCACTAACAACTGTCCCACCAAGCCATTCAAGATATTCTTTGTTAAAGATATTCTCGGTACTCCAAGAGCCTTGTCCATGTTATTATTCTAATTAGGCTATTGATTGGCTAGCCCTTCTGAGAAAATCTGAAAATAACTCGAATCGCTTGGCCTACATTAGCTATCGGCGATCGGCTATAAATCAGTGCGACAAAAAAGTATCGACTATGAAGACTTTTAATATGGGAAATTATGATTATGTGATGTGATGGCTGTATTAACTTGACTAAATATTAATCTTTATGGGTCTATACGCGTTTAAGGGGTAGCAAATTACCTACATAGCTACTTACTGCCCGACGTTTCGACTGGGTTACACCCAGTTCGCTCGCGACCACGATTGGTGTAACTCAGTCGAAACGTCGGGCAGTAAGTAGCTATGTAATTTGCTACCCCTAATAACGATATACGCGTTATTAGGGGTAGCAAATTACATAGCCACAGACCCATAAAGACTAATTTTAGTGTAACGGAACGCGAAAGTTTAAAATGTATTAACTTGCTTTAGCAAAGTACATAAGAAAATTGAAAATGAGCGGGATATTTACCATGTTGTATTGTTTTAATGAGCTGCCGATATTTCGGCACTGTTGCAAGCGCCATGATCACGGTTGAACATATCGGGAGTTCATTAAAACAATACAACATGGTAAATATCCCGAACATTTTCAGTTTCCTATTGCTTTAGCAAAGGTTTTTACTCTTGTCTTTGTCACTATGCATTGATAATATAATCCCGTGGTAGTAAGTAGCTTAAGCACTTGTGTTTTTTCTGATATTCATATCAGAATCAACTGTGGATATACAATACTAACGGTGGTGGCGCCACCCGTGGCTAACGAGTAAAATGTACATACATACATAAAATGATGCCTTTTTTCCAGAGGGGTAGGCAGAGATCACTTCCAGCCATGTGCTACGGTCCTGGCACACCACTTTCGCTTCATCCACATTCATCAACTCTTCATGCACGCTCGTCGATTACGGGTACTTTTGATTTGACCTTTCTTTAAGATTTGACCTATTTGGTCATGAAAGGTCTTTCTTGGTCTTCCCCTGTCGACATCTCCAATTACACCCTCTCTATATATATACTCTTCGTTAATCGTCTTTCACTCATCCTCTCAACAACGAGTAAAATGTGATGGAAAAATTTGCATTGGTGACTCAAAACCTGGGTAGCTCAGTTGGTTAGAGCAGCCGACGCGATATCGGAAGTCCCCGTTCAGGCGAGATCATGAATGCAATATTTTATTCAAATTTTAAATTCATTCAATCAATAAAAAGCATTAAAACAACAAATAAAAATGTACAAATATACTTAAACTAATGAACCGCCCTCGCTTTGCTTCGGATAATCCTTTCTTAGCGGTTGCCTACATAATAATATCTACCTGCATGCCAAATTTCAGCCCGATCCGTCCAGTGGGTTGAGCTGTGCGTTGATAGATCACTTTGTCAGTCAGTCAACCTTTGAGTTATATATTTAAGACAACACCCAGACACGGAACAAACACCTACTCGTAACACAAATATTTGTCCCAAGTGGGAATCGAACCAACGACTCTTGGAACTGTAGTGACCCTGGGTCCCTAACCACTGTTATCATTTATTTCGCTCCAATTCGATGGTTTACTAAATAATAAGTAAGTACTACTTAATAATCATTACGTATTTTTGCGGTCATGTTTGCATAAAACATCAACCATTCATGCGGTTTGTACCTAATAGAGAGTGAAAAATAACTATTACTCACATAGTTGATTCATACAGACTTGTCACGTATGTATGAGTCTTAGCCGACTGCGGCAAAAAGGGTCCGTTGTTTCGCCTATCATCAATCGTCATTATCCTTGAAAGGAATGAATAAAGCTTTGTCATTGTAAACTGTTTCATTATTTTATACACGAGTGCTTGCAATTTAGCAGGAATCAGAACAATGTATGTGATATAGTAAGTAGGAGAGTCATCGACATAGCTCATCGCATTAGCAAGTTGAAGTGGCAGTGGGCTGGCCACATTAGCCGTAGAACCGACAACCGTTGAGGTAGACGGGTTCTGGAGTGGATACCGCGTCTCGGCAAACGTAGTGTAGGACGCCCGCAGGCCAGGTGGTGTGACGATCTGCGCGGGACGGCTGGTAGGAGCTGGATGCGAGTGGCCGAGGATAGAGAGAAGTGGCGTGCATTTGGAGAGGCCTATGTCCAGCAGTGGACAGGAATAGGCTGATGATGAAGTAGGAGAGCTGGCAAGATTTTTCGGTAGGTATTTGAGGCAAGCTGAAAACATTTCCTGTACCTATCCCAACACGAAACTGCAGACCTGACTGAAGAGTAGCGGGGCTAAATCTAATCCGTTTGTAATCTAATCGATCATCCGTAATCATCAGGTGATGATTGTAAGGATGGGACCTGGGCGTCTGGAAGGAAACAACTTCACCTTGTTATAAGTGGACTATAATGTGTCTCAAATTCATCTTATGCTAACTTATATCCTAATAGGGCTCTACATGTATGGGTGAGGTGCGCGACACACACTACATGATAAAGGCCACCGAATGAGGTCCACATATGAGATCGATAGGCCCAATTGAGCCTATCCTAACCTTACCCTGAAGGCCTGCTTAGATGCCGTTTCACGCCCCGCCTGATGAGCCCGGGATCATATGAGGGAAGAAAAACATGAGCTGGAAGCACGTTCCAGCTTACATTTATATGTATAATATTTTTTTCTTAAAATTCACTTTAAGCGAAACATGACAAAAATCAGTCATTTCAATGCAATCTCAGAGAAAACCTTTCTTATTTGCCACAAAAGATCCGTCATGTATGGTGCTGATAAGCGAACAATGCTATACGTGAATATGTTCCGAGAAGACCTAGTACATACATACAGACATACAAACATACATATTACATACATACGTGCGGAGATGTGTCATGGAGGGCTTGGGTCGTTCGTGGTTTCCCGCTATTGTCAGTGCATTAGACATTTAGACCTGATTCCAGGTCAACTACATATATATGTCGCAGTCGTATTGTATAATCCGCCGTATTACATTACGGCTAGTCGTTATCAAAAACAGGGCCGTTATGTATTACGGCGGATCGACGATTAGCCGGATTGTCATTACGATACGTTCTACATTTTTACGACTCACGTTCAATCGTATTGCACTTCATTCAATATTGTAGGGTGAACACGTCATGTGATAACAAAATAAAACAGGGTTTAATTGAAAATCAATTTTAATGAGAAAAATAAAGGTTATGTACCTACTCGGTATGTATAATAGGTTTGTACTTTGTGTTGCGTAGGTGCGAAAGTATAATACCTAATATAAAAACTAAAGATTTTTTATAGAAATTAAGTTGGGTTCGCAGTTGGGCATAGGAAGACAAATATTTCAATAGCCTTTTTTTGAATATAAAGTTTGTTTTTTACGGTAAACAGCATTTTATCTCGCCCGCCGTGGCCAATTTCCTTATGAATTTCCATCAGAGTATCGTAATATTGCTCCATGGGTATAACGCGAATGCTATAAATACAAATACAAATACAAATACAAATATTTATTTCAGTAACTTAGTCTATTACAAATATTAGATGTGGGAACTCCCTTTTAGGCAAAACATCGCCTGTGGTAGGAAGAACCGCTCTTTTGCCGATCAATTACATAACTAAGTTACATTCAATTAAGAAGTTTAATTAAAAATAAAATTTATAATCTATTCTAGCAATTTTACTTGGTCTATATAACATTATAATTTTCTTACTGCTCATATGTGTGTGTGTGTTCGTGTGTGTGTGTATGTGTGTGTGTGTGTGTGTGTGTGTGTGTGTGTGCGTGTGTGTGTGAGCGTGTGCGTGTGTGCGTGTGTGTGTGTGTATGTGTGTGTGCGCGTCTGTGTTATCTTGTATCATACCTCATCATATGTATTGTAGTCATTAATTATGCAGTTGTAATGTTAATGTTTAAGCAATAATTCTGTCTCTGCATAACTTAACGATTTTAACCAATCCAAAACAGTCTTCTTGCATTTGTTTTTATTAAGTGGGTAAATGTTAAGATACTTATTTATTTTATTATAGATTGATGCAGACTGCGTGGAATACTGCCGACTTGCAAACTGTGATTTTACCGTAGGAACCAAGGCTACTTTATCTTTTCTTCTCCTAGTACATAATTTTGCATCAAAGGGATGAGATTTGTGCACTTTGATAGCAATATCTAGTATATATAGTTTCCTAACTGAAAGAATATTAGCTTCCTGATAAAGATTTTCAGTAGGGTATCTATATGGTTTTACAAGCATTACTTTTAAAAGCAGCCTTTGAGCTCGTTCCAGACACAATAGAGCAGTTTTAGCAGCTGATCCCCACACTGATATACAATATACTAGTAAAGATTGAGCCAGGGCAACATATGTTTGGGTAAGTAATTCTTTACTCGCAACATGGCGTAGAGTTTTGAAAACCCAAATAAGCTTTCGCACTCTTTTTCATGGTGAGTTCTACATGTGATTGCCAGGAAAGACGCTGATCTACTAGAACTCCCAAGTATTTAGCAAAGGCGACTTTATCTATTCCACTACATGAGCAGCCAGTATTTGAGATGTCACCACACTTGTGGATTTTTATAGTGAAGTTTGAAGGTGGTTGACCTGTAATGGTTTTACTGAAGCAGATGTATTGTGTTTTGGCTGCATTTAAGGTAAGGAGGCTTGTGTCTAGCCAGGATGCTATCCTTACAAGAGCCCTTTCTGCCGAAATTTTTACTTTACACCAGGATTTTCCAGAGACCACGAGAGCTGTATCATCAGCATATGAGTATACAGTACCATTGGTTAGTGTTAGACGACACAGATTATTTATATATACCAGGAACAGGGTCGGTCCCAGTACGCTTCCCTGTGGGACACCGAACTCTGGAGTGTTAACGTGGCTGGTGTGATTGCCTATTCGGACACGCTGCTTTCGGTTCGTAAGGTAATCTTTGAATAGTTTGAGAGGCGTGCCTCTCACTCCTACTTCCTCTAGTCTATTAAGCAGAATGGGAACCGAAACTGTGTCGAATGCCTTTTTAAGATCGAGCAAAACTCCCAGACATTTATTTCCCGCATCCACCTCCTGCACTACTAGTGACGTGAGAGCTTGCACAGCATTTTCTGTTGATATGCCGCGTTGAAAGCCAAATTGATTTTCAGCAATGATTTTATATTTTGTTAAGAATCTTGTGAGCCTATTGTTAATTAATTTTTCAAGAATCTTAGACACTGAAGAAAGAACAGAGATCGGTCGATAATTACAGGGGTTTAATTTACTACCATCCTTATGTACCGGTGTTATTAATGCCTGCTTGAGTACAGTTGGAAAGATACCCTGTTCAAAGCACAGGTTTACCATATGGGATATAATTGGCGCTATTTCACTAAGTGCAAGTCTCAAAAAAGAAGTTGGGATGTTATCCCAACCTGGGGAGCTACTTAGTTTCATAGAATTCACTATATCACATACTTCTGAAGGATCAGTGTCGTATAGGACAAGTGAGGAAACCTGGTTGATGTTAGTGTCTGAATTTATCAAATTGGAATTAGAGATGGTAATTTTTCCTGCAAGCTCCTTACCGATATTCGCGAAGTAGGAGTTAGTGATGTCCACCGATTCTTGTGGAGATCCAGATGCGTTAAGTAATTCAAGGTTTTGGGTTTTGGGGGAATTACGTTGTGTTATTCCGTTTATAGTATCCCATAACTTTTTTGGGTTTTTTTGAGCTTTAGTGAGCTGTTCTCGATCATAGTTTCTTTTTAACCTTTTCAAAATACAATTACAATAGTTGCGATACCTTTTATATGTTATTTTGAGAACGTCATTGTATGGATCAAGTTTAGCTATGGTCCTCAGGATTATATTTCAAGATCAGATAATCTTCACCAGCAACATTCATGAGGTCATATTTTTGCACCAATAATACTGTGTAGGATTCCGCCGAATACCAGAATCCATAGCCAATTTAGCGGTTTTGATATGCAATATAACCTCTACAACTCGTTCTTTTGTCCATGAGACATCGAGACGAATAGAAACAGTTCAATTGCACGTCCAATTTATTCTTAAAGTCACTATTTACACTCGTATTTGTCACGTTTATTTCTTTAAAATCACTGTTAAAATCACATTTTTGTGAAATACTTTCTGTATTCGAGGCCATTGTTGTTATTATGACAGGCAGCGCCGCGAGCGATAAACATGGGAACTAAAAACTATCAAAGAGGCGGTTAACGACCCGCTCTTTGACATTACGGCTAGCCGCATTAAATAACGTTTAGCGCCGAACACATCCCGGCGGAATTTCATTCAGCCGTATTCAATCTGGCTAATCGTTGATCCGCCGTAATACATAACGGCCCTGTTTTTGATAACGGCTAGCCGTGATGTAATACGGCGGATTATACAATCCGACTGCGACATATATATTTCTTTAAAAATGTTTTTTACGGACACACTCGCAAGAAGAAATTACAACTAAGTGTTATTTTTTGACAGTAACTATTCCTAATACTGTCTCATCATCTAAATATATTATCATATATAAATTATCAGCAAGGAACACAGTTGTAATTTTCAGTATATTTTTTTTTATAGTGTAAGTGTAACAATAGTTCCCACACAAAGTGATTTTTAGCAAGGTTTGGTCCGCAAGTCGACATAACTATTGTTAATTATTCACAAAACATTTCGATTTTATTATATACCACTATTAATTCGTAAAGTAATCGAAAACAATTAAAATAAAAAGACGTGTGGCACTCGACTGCCGCGGTATAGCTATTACATAGCATCGTCCGATTTCGGAGCAGCTCGTCTCGATTCGTGCGAGTTTCGTAGAGTCGTACAATACGTCTAACCGCACGCACACAAACACCGTGCCGAAGTCTACCGAACTGAAACGACGTTAGACGATTGTGAGGTTTTTTTCTTTACGGAATTTCTTGGTTCGGTCGCCGCGCTCAAAGCCCGCGATAAAAGCTATGTAATAGGTTAAAAACATAATCGAAATGTTTGCCCGCCTTCAGAGACCGGACGTTTCGACTTTTAACACTCCTATTTTTACTTACCACGAGTTTTGTGAATTATTAGATCCGTAAATTAGTTTTATTTCAGAATATATTCGCCGTGAATGTGTAAAACCGGGCCTTTAACTAGACTATACTAGTTTACAACTTATCAAAGGTTCGAATGCATGGTCGTCAACTCGACTCAATCCGACACACGCCGCGCCTTCTCCGCCGGTATCCTGTCAAATATTAGTTGTTTGTTTAAAATAATGTTACGGCTAGCGAGACCTTTGGCCAGCCCGCCTGGGAAACGGTGATTATGTCATCGATACCTCTTACTTATACCTCATTCCTTTCGTCATTTTGCTGGAGACACCGTCTGAGAACAGTCCTGGAAGTTTTTTAGGGGTGTGAGCCTTCCGCTCCCCCGCCAGCCATGGGGGTGAATTTAAAAAAAATAGCGCTGGTGTCTCTCCGGAGTGCCAGCTACTTCCGTACCAAGTTTTATAAAAATCGTCAAACGTAAAAATTATCCCATACTAATTTTTAGAAACCCTTTTAAAAAAATTTATTAAAATAGTCAAAATGGCAGTCTTTTTGCGCTAAAAGGAAACATCTATCATTCGAAATTTGGTATAGATATAGTTCAGACCCTGAGAAAGGACATAGGCTAACAAGAAGTAATGTTTTACCCGTTAAACGCGGACGGAGTCGGGCGGAAAGCTAGTTTACTATAGGACTCTTCAATATGAAGGCGACATGGTCTATTGTCCTTGTCGACTTCATATATGTACCTTACAGTCGCTTACCATCATGAAGTGAAGTCATCTAGAACTTCATTTATAATATAAATAAAAAATATATAAAAAAATCCGGCATGCAAATGAAATTTAATGCCAGCTCCTTTCGCAACCAAGTTTACCCAATACCTATTAAAAAGACAATTTAAAATATAATATGTAAATTTAGCCCACATTACAAGCAACTACTTTTTCATAAACACGTTGACATTTAAGCAAAAAACCAAAGAAAACGGCATAGCATTGTCCAAACATATCATGCATTTCGTTTAATCACGTATGCAAATTATCTGTTAATTATACTTACTAATATTATAAATGCGAAAGTGAGACTTGCCGTCTGTGTGTCATGCATTCTCGTCACAAGAACTGAAACCTTATTTACACACATATTTTCTGAAAGAGATCTAAAGGCTATAAGAATAGTAGAGGAAGATCCCAGAGCTGCCAGACGTCACGTATTTCCTAATGGACAAAAATATATCTACGTCTACGCTACGTCTGGCAGCTCTGGGATCTTGGACCATAGGTACCTAAATTGTAATATTTTGACGCCAAATGATAATTAATTAAATCATTTAGAATGTGAATGTCATAAATCATATGGGCTTCATTTTAGCCGTTTAGCCCCCACATATTGCATTATAACACGGGCTCTTCAGGCGGGGCGTGAAACGGCATCTAAGCAAGCAGTCCGTCAGGTCGACTAAATAGGGTCTATTGAGCATGTCAACCTCATATTTGGACCTCACGAGCGCCTACCATCAGTGAGGCCATCACGGAAGTCATTCAATTAAAAAAAAGAATAAAGTTTCACGCTCAACTGAACATAGACGACGTCGCGGGCAACAGCTAGCGTGTAATATTTATTTTCGTACAAACAATTCTCACTGCACGCCTACGAAAGCGGTTCGCAAAGTATTTGCATGTTATGGCGTGGTCTAAGATATAACAGGAATAATTACAGGACTCGCCGCTATGAAGGGTTGTGGTCCTTTGTTTTATAGCTTTTGGTTTAAGTAGCTTGCTATATTTTTAGGGGGGGCTAGGCTTAACGACTCTACGTCTGCCCTCTCGCAAGGCATCCGGCAAGATAGAGGCATCTCACACCCATTTCACTACCTTGCCTTGCCTTGCCTATGCCTTGCCTTTTAGTAATATATTTTAAAGGTTGTATGTTAATGGTATGCTAATACATAGTGTAACAATAGCCTCGCGAAAGATGCAAAAGGACCCCGGTTAGAATCCGGGGTCAACATTGTAGAGTTTTTCTATTAAATATCTAAACTGCTTAAGTTGGCTAAACAGCGTAAGATAGATAATTGAAATTTGACATGCAGGTACCCTAATGAACGTAAAGCTTACATGCAACGCGATATTGCAAAATTCCTAATGGGTGTTATAGGGAAAAAACTTTTGTATGTAAAATCCTGAAGTCCACGCGAACGAAGGGGCACAGCTAGTTCTAAACATATTATTTAGAGAGAGAGAAAGAGCTTTATAAAGCTCTTAACAGCACTCGTGTTCACAGGCAAGACAATAATATATATACCTTATTATTTTTATTTCACAGTATATCTACATAAATCGTCATAGTATATCTGCCAGTAGTCTGCGCATACCCAGACGCATCTCAAAGCGGCTGCGACTCTAAAAGGCGATTTATGTCGCGACCACTCGCTCCCGTGGCGCTCTGCCTTCAATAGGGGTCCGTGGTGGGATCGGTGGACCCCCAACAGTCACTATCTGTGAGATGGGACTCCAAGGATTAAGTGTGGAAAAAAATAAAAAATCTGTCTTCAGAATGTCTAAATCCAAATCGGTTTAGCCATACTCAAGAAAATCTGGGACAAATTTACATATAGGTCAAACTTCTTCTTCTTATGGTATGGTTGATGAACAACCTGGTGTCAGAGTATAAACCGCCCGTAGGCCTCTGACATGGCTTCACACACCGTTGAAAAATTTCTCAGGTGTGCTGGTTTCCTCACGATATTTTCCTTCACCGTTAAAGCGTCGAATGATGGTTCATATGAATTTTAAATTTGAAAAACACATTGGTACCGGGCGGAGTTTGAACTGGCGACCTCTCGCATGGCAAGCAACGAACTTAACCACTCGGCCATCGACGCTTTTTTATAGGTCAAACTGACAACCTTCTTTCCTGAGATGTAATATATGATCTTTTGCCTCTTTTTTTTCCTAATTGACTACGATGATGATTTGGGGTAGCTTTATCATCTCTACACTTGCAAAATAAAAAGTTTCCCGGTAATTTTTGTATTCTATAACACTCAGTTTCAATTTCAAAATTGTAAGTCATAAAGAAAATGACCCCCATCTTTCTTAGCGTAGAACCGCCCTTTTAAAATCATACTATACGGATCCCACTATCAAAAACCCGTGTTGTAATTGACAAATAACACTAGTTTACAGTACATTTGTTGCCGAAGAAATTTTAGCTGTTGCTGACTACATATAATTAGCTATTTTCAAAAGTGTAATTAGAATATTTTTATCAGCTCTAGTTTCTGAGTTTCAGCTATGTAGGTATTAAACAGAAAAATACCTGTATTTACTAAGAAAAACCATAATAAAAAAAATAATTATTCATTGAGTTCTAAAAAACTTCGTTTAAAAGCTCTTCTCCGGTGTGTGAACTGTGGACATATAGTCAGAGATCATATTTGTATCCCAGAAGCCCTGATAGCGCTCTTCCATGACGCGTAAGTCTTGATGCATACGCTCTCCCTGCTCTTCGCTCATATCTCCTAAATTTTCCGGAAACCTGTCCAGGTGACTGTGGAGGAAGTGGAGTTGTATACTCATATTGCATCCCATATTTTTTAATTGTAGCAGAAGGTCTTCTACAAGTTCAATATAATTTTGAGATTTTTTATTTCCGAGAAAATTCTGCATCACATATACGAAAGCTGTCCAAAGTGTCCAAGCCTTTAGTTCTGACTCAGTCATCGAATTTCTAAATTGAGTATCTTTCGGAAGTTGTCTAATTTAGGGGCCATCAAAAATACCGGCTTTAATCTTTTCCATGGTGAGCTCAGGAAATTTTTGACAAACGTAAGAAAAGCAGTTCCCATCTTTATCTAGTGATTTTAGGTATAAACTGTTTCATGATGCCTAGTTTTATATGTAATGGTGGAAGGATAACTTTGTCACGAGCTTAATGAATCGTGGACTATATTGTGCTTTCCAGGTTCCATTTAAACCATTTATGTTCATGCAACAAAAAAAACAGTCTGTGAGATGGTTTCGTGGTTCTCGCCAAATAGTCGAAGTTCCAAATTTAAAGGCACTTCTTTTACCACTTTTTCATAATCTTAAATATTCCTCACACGATTTACAAAGACAATTTTAAGCCCAAGACTTCTCATTTTTTCCAACAATATCCCAATACTCAAAATAGGTATTTTTCACCAACTCAGATATTACTTTTCTACTATTTTTAACACATATTCTCCACATATATAGCAAAAATGATCTGGATTGTTAAAACAACGTCTCCTCAAACTATTCATGACGCAAAAACTTTAGAAACTAATTTTAACACAGTGAAGTACGCCAGTTATCGAGTAATATATATGCTTAAATGTTAAAAATCAAAAACAAAGTAACTCGAGCTGATCAAAAAATTTTGAGGGTGGATTTGTCAAAAGCAAGTCATAAGTGAACAATATCAACCACAGAATTCGCGGCAACAGACAAAAAGTTTAATTTTGTAAACTAGTGTAATTTAAATATTTATCATTAATGACAGGTGACGGTAAGCAAATGTCATGTGTAACATGATTTAAACAACTTGTAGGAATAAATCAAACGAATTGGAGTGGTGATGGCCCAATTTATAGGGTCTTCCTTGTAGCTAATTTTATTTGTTCTCTATTTTATTGTTTATGGGCCAAATAAGTAGAAAGATTCCGCCCATGACGGCCGATCTTAATGGCAATCAGCCTACTTCGCAGGACATAATCATAGTGCACAAGTGTGCGCGCTTCGTTCGATGAGACGGCAATTCGATATATCCGATAAGAAATCAGGCGCAGGTTCACCGGCTTAACGTGCTTTGCGAGGCATGGATGTTCATTCGTTAACTTCCTAACTCCGGGCTGAGTAATTTCTTGAAAGAAAAACTCACTCACATTTGACCTGATCTGAAACTCGAATCGGGGACCTCACGGTCCTTACATTCACTAAAAATACCAAGGAGGCAGTTAAATAAAGAAAGCGTTCTTTTTTTATAAACGCCGTTCAGTGTGACCTCACTCTTAGAAAACTGTAACTGTTCGGGATATTTACCATGTTGTTTTGTTTTAATGAGCTCCCGATATTTCGGCACTGTTGCAAGCGCCATGATCACGGGTGAACTGTAGGACTGCGAGAATGACGGTAGGTCTAAGGGCAGACATATCGGTCTACCCTCTTTCTAAGTCTTTTATTACGCACGACACCACTACCCTCGTTCACAATATTGTCACTCCGAATTCGATCACAACACACTACACTTACAGTATCACATCTTTTTTCGAGAACGGACACTTGTTTATTTTTATTTTTACATAAACGTATCACTGGATGCCATACATTCGACAGTTGAAACCCATCCTCACGATTGAAGTTTTTGAATTTTTTAATTTCAATTGCTTCCCTCACCAGTCGTGGTATATAATGGCGTTCTGTAGAAAGTACTTTAGGGTTATGTAACTCAATCCAGTGGTAAAAAGCTATCACAGTTTCTACGCTCCCCAAAGGATAGCTTCCCTTTGGAAAAACCAGGCGTTTATAAAATTGACTGTAGCTGCGGGAGCTCGTACATAGGGCAAACGAAAAGAACTATTTCGTGCCGTGTGAAAGAGCATATCAGGGCAGTCAAGAACAATCAAACTCAAAAATCGGCAATTGCTCAACATCTTATAGATTCGGGAACGAACCACTGGATTGAGTTACATAACCCTAAAGTACTTTCTACAGAACGCCATTATATACCACGACTGGTGAGGGAAGCAATTGAAATTAAAAAATTCAAAAACTTCAATCGTGAGGATGGGTTTCAACTGTCGAATGTATGGCATCCAGTGATACGTTTATGTAAAAATAAAAATAAACAAGTGTCCGTTCTCGAAAAAGATGTGATACTGTAAGTGTAGTGTGTTGTGATCGAATTCGGAGTGACAATATTGTGAACGAGGGTAGTGGTGTCGTGCGTAATAAAAGACTTAGAAAGAGGGTAGACCGATATGTCTGCCCTTAGACCTACCGTCATTCTCGCAGTCCTACAGTTCACCCGTGATCATGGCGCTTGCAACAGTGCCGAAATATCGGGAGCTCATTAAAACAAAACAACATGGTAAATATCCCGAACAGTTACAGTTTTCTAATGTGTGTAACCATGACAGTTTAAAATTATATATTGACCTCACTCTACCTGATGGTAAGCTGCTGTGAGGTTCACGTATGAGGTTGACAAGCACAATATACCCTCTATGAGTCCTCAACTGACAGAATTTGACATATCGTTAGGACAACTTGCTTAACATAAACACTCGGCAGCCATTTGCAAAAAAAACAACTGTCAGAATAGCTGCAACTTACCAGAATGTGGCGAAACCGGCCGTAAACAGCATAATATTAAAATGTGTTGGAATAAATAGCTAGTTGTTTTTACGATCCTATTAGCTACTTGATAACCAGCCATTGCATATTTGCTCATAGGGTATGGGCTTGGTGGCGCGTTTGATAGAGCTAGGGGCTCTTACACCAAGAGTCGAGGATACGATTCCCGCTGGAGAAAAATAGTTGTGTAATAAGAAAAATATTAGAAAACTGAAAATGTCCGAGATATTTACCATGTTGTTTTGTTTTAATGAGCTCCCGATATTTCGGCGTTGTTGCAAGCGCCATGATCACGTAAATATCCCGGACATTGTCAGTTTTACAATGTGTGTAACCATGCCAGTTTAAAAAAATATATCTGTAAATCATTTAACAGTAGGGGAACCTGTTGTACCTAGGCCAGTTTTTGATGTTTTTATTTTTTTAAAATAAATGGTAAGAATAAGATCCGTCAAATATGGAATAATGGAAAGATCAGTTACTCAACTCTATAATAAATACATAAAATATGAGGATTTTCGGCAAAGCTGGAAACAAAAGCATCTCGAAAAAAAAAGGGAAAACTGTCCAAGGTACAACAGACCTGATGTACCTTGGACCGTTCCAGTTGTACTTTGGACATTCCAGTGTAGAATGAAGATAAACACTAGCAATTGCAGCAGAGTTTTATTTTTATTATAGGTAAGTACAACAATTAATGCTTATACCTGTAATCAACAAAAACATTTATGTATATAGCAAATTAACAGACCTTAATTAACAGTCTCTTGTCTCTTTATTATGTGTCAATAACATAACAAATGTTAACATATAATTATTAGATATTTTATTAATACATATCGTGACAAATTAAGAGGCCATAAGTAAATTCCAAAAAACGAACTTTTAAGGCAAAAAATAATAAATTACCTTTTTTAACTGCATTGACCCGGCGCCGGCGAATCACAACTAACTTCACGTGAGTCTTATCAAAGCAGGCTTTGACTGCCATTTACAATATTATTCTAAAGCGCGGGAGTTTACGAAAAATTACAATTGTCCTAGGTACAACACTGTCCAAGGTACAACAGGTTCCCCTAATGAATGAATATTAGTGTAAGTTCTTTGCCTTTTTTACAAATTAAAGTTAATTTGTGTATACCACTGTTTTTTATGATAATCGTAACACAAGTGACTCATAACACACAAATACCATTATTCCCGAGTGGGAACGAACCCATGACTCGATCATTAGCCATAGTCTAGACAGAGGCACTATCCAATACGCCACCGAGCCATATTTCGATGAAGCAAACTTTTACTCCTAAAAGCTAATGAGTTTTTTTTGTCATACCCTCACTTTCCTATAGTCTTACTTATGTCTAATATCGGCCGCACACGACTTTCCCCGCATGTGAAAAGTTTTAGCAGCAATGATTGCTTAAACAGCCTATAATACACCTTGTAATATTAGCTATTTATTAGTGAAAGTCCCGTCAAAATTGGTCCAGCCGTTTCGGAGATTAACAAACAGACATTTTAAAATTTAAATTGTGGTTTTTGTTATTGGTACCCGATATACATAGATCCATACCCATCCTTATCTTTACTAATCCTTATCCTTACTAATATTATAAATGCGAAAGTAACTCTTTCTCTCTGTCCGTCTGTTACGCTTTCACGCATAGAGTGCTGAACCGATTTAAATGAAATTAAATGAAATACAGCCCAGAGTCTGAGAAAGGACATTGGCTACTTTTTAACCGACTGCGCTATAAAGAAGTAACGTTTTACCCGTTAAACATAATATCTACGCGGACGAAGTTGCGGGCGGAAAGCTAGTTAAGTATAAAGTCGTTATTTTAACACTACAAACAGACGCTTCAGTTTAATTTCTTTGTATAGATATATAGATAGTACGTATACGCATGTCTAGACGTAATTACCTCACCCTAGGCAAGACTAATACCATAGACACTTCGTAAGGTATGAGTAATCATTGTTGTCTATTCATATTACCATAGAGCGAACCACGGACAATCGTTTAACTCTCATTAGCCGCGGTTAAAGACTTGTGTCAATAATATTAATTGTTTTTGATGATGGCGCTTAGGTTCAAAAGCTCTTTCAAAAACGCCGCTCTCTCATAGAGTATAGAGTTAAACACGCCATGTTTGAACTTAAGATAATTTTCCGCCGATTTAGAGAGATAGATTTGTTCTTTATATAATTTCAAACTGTCATAGTTATACACTTGTGTAATGAGCTCAACAGAACTGCCTCGTTGGTCTATTGGTAGCAAGCGCTGCGTAAGGACCGAGTGGTCCCCTATACGAGTCCGGGGTCGGGCAAAATTTGTGTGCTTGTGAAGTTGACTAAGGCCTGATCGCCCTAGTTTAGGGTAGACCCGTGCCCCAGCAGCAGGGACCCTCATAAAACGCAGTTGGTTAAAAAGCGGTCTATGTCTTTTCTTAGTTTTTTAATCCTTTTTTAAAATATCTACCTATCAGTCACGATACATATTTATTTACATGAAGTCTCCAAGTTATTCAGTTAAGATATACCTAACAAAGTGACCACACGATTCCGATTTCATCACATTGTGTAACTTGCTATGCCCAAGGCATAATATTAATTACTTTTTTGAGGTCATCTATTGGCGATCGACTGACCTAGTTAAAATAACTGATTGATTGACTTTGGTTTGCCAATATTCGACCGTAGACTTCAATGTGATATAACAATGGAAATTAATAGAAATGAATACAATGATGTATTGTAGTATGTAAATACCTTAAAAAGCATCGATGGCCGAGTGGTTAAGGTCGTTGCTTGCCATGCGAGAGGTCGCCAGTTCAAACCCCGCCAAGTACCAATGTGTTTTACAAATTTAAAATTCATTTGTACCATCATTGTACCATCATTCGACGCTTTAACGGTGAAGGAAAACATCGTGAGGAAACCTGCACACCTAAGTAGAAAGTCTAAGGTTGTGTAGTCGACCAACCCGCACTTGGCTAGCGTGTTGACTAAGGCCTTATCGCCCTAGTTTAGGGTAGGCCCGTGCCCCAGCAGTGGGGACGTAGGTATATGGGCTGATGATGTAAATACCTTACTCATAAAGAATGCGCATTTTAAATCCAAGTATTCTGTAATGTATGATTGAATTTGGATGGCTCGGTGGAACAGTGGTTAGTGACCCTGGCTGGCGGTTCCAAGAGTCGTGGGTTCGATTCCCACTCGGGACAAATATGTGTGTGATGAACATCGATGTTTGTTCCGTGTCTGGGTGTGAATATGTGTGTATAAATATCTATGTTTGTATATCAGTCTCTAACGGTGATGACCGTGTGTGGAAATGTCCCTGGATCCATTGAATAGCAATATCTTTATTTAGCAAAATAAACCATGATTATAATTTTAAACTAACTAGAGTTAGATAATAATTGTTTATTCGGTACGATATCTTATAAATAAAAATGAATTGCTGTTTGTTAGTCTGACTCGAGAACGCCCGGACCGATTTAGGTAATTTTGGTTTTAAAATGTTCGTCGTAGTCCAGGGAAGGTTTAAATGAGAAAATATAGAAAAATAATCAGTATTGGCGGTATGAAATTCGCCGGGACCACTAGTATTAAAATAAAGGTTTTTAAATGTTGCGTACTAATATTATCTATACTAATATTATAAAGCTGAAGAGTTTGTTTGTTTGAACGCGCTAATCTCAGGAACTACTGGTTCGATTTGAAAAAATCTTTTTGCGTTGTATAGACCATTTATCGAGGAAGGCTTTAGGCTATATAACATCACGCTGCGACCAATAGGAGCAAAGATACAATGGAAAATGTGTAAAAAACGGGGCAAACGAGAACGAAGTCGCTGGCACAGCTAGTTATAGATATGACAACAGCAAAAGATCTCTCTGTCCTAATGAAATTTGGTATACAGTAGGTATGTTTAGAAGCTGAGAAAGGATAAAGGCTACTAAAATTGACTTTGCTAAGAAAAAATATGTTTTCTTGGCCGAAAGAGGGTGTGCTATATTTATTAATTCATTTATTGCACACCTAAATATACAGTTTATAAACCCTGTAAGAGTGTAGCAATTATCTTATAAGTACATAATTAAGCTATTGTAAAATTGGTCACCCATCCTATCCTCATTACTCACAAGGTTGCTTAACTTGAAAATGACATCTTACCTGTGTTATCGATCTCAAAAAACGGTCCAAATGTCGTCACAACAACTGAAACTACAACAGTTGTCCGAAACACAGTTGTGCAACTGGACTAATTAAAATGAATCGCTCTGGTTACAGCGAAGTAAACGACAGTGATGTAAAGTCGTTGTGAATCTTTCTAAATATGTAAAAGGAGAAACTGACTCACTGACATATCGACGCACAGCCTAAACGGCTAAACGTAGGCACTTGAAATTTAGAAGGGACGTAGCTTAGGTACCGTAGAGGTGCACTAAGAAAGGAAGTCTCGAAATTCCCTCGAAAACACAAAAAAATTGTATGAAAAATCTACACCGCCCATGTTGGATGCTTGAAATTTGGTATGCTTAAGTACGCATACCAAATTTAGCTTAGCTTATTTGTAATACTAAAATAACGACATTTTACTAAACGGGTATGAATCTATATGGGGTACCAATAACAAAAACGCAACTAACTTCGTGCGAGTTTCGTAGAGTCGTACAATACGTCTAACCGCACGCACACAAACACCGTGCCGAAGTCTACCGAACTGAAACGACGTTAGACGATTGTAAGGTTTTTTTCGATACGGAATTTCTTGGTTCGGTCGCCGCGCTCAAAGCCCGCGATAAAAGCTATGCAATAGCTTAATACATTTTTGTCTATACGATTATAAAGATAACAATTTCGTCGGGTTAAATTAGGACGGATATATTAAAACTAAATTAACATATTAAAATCAATTGTGAGAAACTAGTGTAATTTCCAAATCACTAAATTCCACCTCACTGACATTTCTTACTCTACGTCCAATTTACGTGCGTGAACGATTAGCTTTTTAGTTCGTTGCCTAACGTTGGCGAATGACCATAGACACGGTTTCGTAATCACAGTGCTCTATTGTCTTTGGACCAATTGATTGGCTATTACGCACCAGTTTAATAACTTAATCTTAGGAGTCCAATCAGTATGTCTCAATGACGTGAATTGACTTGTCTTTAAAGATATACTTAATTATGTGTAGCTTGAGGGCCCATTTGTACTAACAAATGGGCAAAGAGACAGGGGCACTAGCCCCTGTCTCAGACTTCTGAGACCTTTTTATTCCTTTTTATTTTATTCCCATCTGAGACCTTTTTATTTCTTAATGCTATTAATGCTTAATGTAAATTTAAAATTTTAAAAAAAAAAAACAATTTTAAAAACCCCGTTCAGGCGGGGTCATGAATGCAAATTTTTTTTTTTTCAAATTTTAAATTTAGAGTTTTGTGGTGTAATTTCTTATCATAGATGTTTTTTTAAATAAATAAATAATAAATATCACATAACATAGATTTAATAACCATAGAGCAAAGTCTGAGACGTCATTACCATTATTTGTCTATTTTAACCGCTGCACTAGGGTCAATAACAAATAATTTTGTCTAGGATCAATTGAGGCTAAATGCCTAGACTTCTAATATAGGTCGTGACTAGAAGAAGGCTAAGACTAACCACAAGTCTGGTTTTGTTTTTAAAGGACAAAAATCTGTAAGTACCTTTTTTAAATATAAACTACTAGCTTTCCGCCCGCGACTTCGTCCGCGTTGAGACGTATAACGAGTAAAACATTACTTCTTTATAGCGCAGTCGGTTGAAAACTAGCTTATGTCCTTCCTCAGGCTCTGGAATATATGTGTACCAAATTTCATTTAAATCGGTTCAGTACTCTATGCGTAAAAGCGTAACAGACAGACAGACAGAGTTACTTCCGGATTTATAATTAGTAAGGATATACTATGGGTATACTCGCGATAAATAGAGTAGCAAAATACATAGCTACTTACTGCCCGACGTTTCAATTGAGTTACACCAATCATGGTCGCGAGCGGGAAGACTCATGGATATAGTTTACTTGTGACCATTTCTCGCTTCGTTTCGGGATATTATACATTAAAACCTTCCTCTTAAATCCCTCTTTCTATTAAAAAAACCGCTACAAAATAAGTTAAGTAGTTTTAAAGATTTAAGCATAGAGACAGACAGACGCGAAAAGTGACTTTGCTTTATACCATGTAGTGATCTACACTAATATTATAAAGAGGAAAGATTTGTATTTTTGTATGTTTGTAATGAATAAACTCAAAAACTACTAGACCGATTGCAATAATTTTTTCATCATTAAATAGCTGCATTATTCAGAAGTAACATAGGCTATATAATATCACGCTAAGTCCTATAGTTGTGGAGCAGTAACTGAAAATGTTTCAAAAACGGGGGAAAAGTATCGTTTCTGAGGCTTTCCGTGGCGTGCGCTGAGCATATAGTTAAAGTTATACAAAAATGCTCTATAGATGAATTGTTCATCTTAATATTATCTTTAAAAAAGTCCGCGAGAGCATATGTCTACTTTGTATAGTTTACCCATAACAATCGTTTTAATGATTTAGCTGTTTGCTCCTTCCTTAATGTCATTTTGGCGACGGGATTTCGAAGTAAATGGTTTAATCCTTATAAAAGTTTGCTCTATAAATAAATACATAATATAAATAATACGTAAAACTATGAAAAAATCTTAAGCCCCCCCGTGCAAAGCTGGGACGGGCCACTAGTATTTCATGTAACGCGAAATCTCAAATCGTACAAATTTTTTAAGCTTATTATTTTGAACATAAAAAACTTATTTTAATAACAAAATATAGGCTTAAATACAATATTTCGTATTGCAACTGAGATAAGTATGCCAGGATCGTAGCACATGGCAGGAAGTGATATCTGCCTACCCCTCTGGGAAAAAGACGTGATTCTATGTATGTATGTATAAGTATGAAAAATAAGGCTACGTACATACATACAATGTATTAACAACTAAATACAATATTTAAAGGCTTTTGAACATCTATTACTATCACTCATGTACCAATGGTTTGGTTTAGTCAAACAAATTATTATTATTAATTATGATGATCACTAAATATTATCAAACAATGTCTCTTCCTTACGTATGCTTAAATATTTAATTAAAACTATTATTAGTTACTTTAATACTACTTTGACTGACTCGGTGGAACAGTGGTTAGTGGCCCTGGCTGGCGGTTCTGAGAGTCGTGGGTTCGATTCCCACTCGGGACAAATATTTGTGTGGTGAACATCGATGTTTGTTCCGTGTCTGGGTGTGATTATAGATTTATAAAAAAATATATATGTATGCATATCTCTGACGCCTATAGTACAAGCTTTGCTTAGTTTGGGGTCAGATGACCGTGCGTGGTTGCCAGTTCAAAACCCGCCACGTACCACTGAGTTTTCAAATTGGAAGTTCGTAAGTACGATTATTCGACGCTTTAACGGTGAAGGAAAACGTCGTCAGGAAACCTGCACACCTACGAAGAAATTCTAAGGGTTTGTAGTCGACCAACCCGCACTTAGCCAGCGTGGTTGACTAAGGCCTCATCGCCCTAGTTTATAGTAAGCCCGTGCCCCAGATATTTATATTTATTTATTTATCTAATAATTAAATAAATATAGAAACTAAGGAGGAAGGTTTTGATGTATAATAATGTTTTATATAGTGAAGAAACACTAATTACTTAAGACAAGGGGCGTGCCGACAGTATTTCGTAATCTAATAATCTCCGCAGTTATCAAATCGTAGTAAATAAACATAATAAGTTAAGTTTAAGCACTTATGTCACGGAAATCGTTTGATATTAAAGTTGTGGACATTAATATTCGATCGATTCGATCGATTTTAATAAGGAACCGATATTACACAAATATCTAGTTTGCCTATTCAGTCACTCTCTTAAGTAACTTGAGACCTAGTTTCGTAGCTAACAACAATGACCAATGTATTACGCAAACACTTGGACATTACCTAACTTAAGCTCACTTAGGAGTGAACAACAAGATCTTAATCGTAACTTAAAGAGAGCATACCTAACAGGAGTCTTTGACAGTCTCTTGGCTGCCTGTAAGATTATTCCTTTGCTTGTTTAATAAAAAAAAAAAGGTAACTACGGTCTGGTCAAAAAATTGAAGTGTCTGTTTGTATATTAAAATAAAAACTTTTTACTAAATGGGTATGAATCTTTAATCAATGACCAAAACATTTTTGTCTGTCTTTTCATTTCATTGTTGCCTCTAATCTCCGAAACGGCTGGACCAATTTCGACGGGACTTTCACTAATACATAGCTTATTTTACAAGGTTCATTATAGGCTTTTAATATACCAATTATATCTCTGGGTAATACAAAAAAAAGTACTTAACAACATCACATACATCCACCTAATCCGTGGTAAGTAGCTTAAGTACTTGTGCTACTGATATCAGGAAGTAAAGTGGATACAAAATAAACCTAAATCTTAAATCGCATACCCAGACATGGAACTCAAATAGTTCATAACAAAAATATTTGTCCCGAGTGGGAGTCGATCCCACGACTCTTAGAATCAGTCAGGGTCTATAAAAACTGTTCTACTGGTCTATTAGGCATACCTGTCGACCTCATATGTAAACCTCACGGCTGCTTACCATCGGAGTGAGGTCCCCTGAACATCGATTATATAAAAATCGGATAATTTTTATCGCGGCGGTTGCCACCAATGAAACCATATCACGTCACACGTAGTAAGAGTGAAAAAGCGTCGATGGCCGAGTGGTTAAGGTCGTTGTTTGCCATGTGAGAGGTCGCCAGTTCAAAACCCGCCACGTATTATAAGGCGTCCGACCGATTTCAGCCATGGCGGCCGATCTCAATTGAGATCAGCCAAGTGCGCAGGACATATTATAGTGCATAAGTGTGCGCGCAAACACAAGTGCACTCTCTATTCCCTTACTCTCATGATTCGGTGGACGGCAATCCGACATGACCGATGAGAGATCGGGCGCAGGACCACCGGCTTAACGTGCTTTCCGAGGCACGAGTGTTCAACCGCCAGCTTCCTAACTCCGGGCTAAGAAATTTCATTACAGAAAAACTCACACAAATTTTGCCCGACCCCGGACTCGAACCGGGGACCTCTCGGTCTTTACGCAGCGCTTGCTACCTATAGACCAACGAGGCAATAAACCCGCCACGTACCACTGAGTTTTCAAATTTGAAATTCATATGTACGAGTATTCGACGCTTTAACGGTGAAGAAAAAAATCGTGTCATAGTCGACCAACCCGCACTTGGCAAGCGTGGTTGACTAAGGCCTTATCGCCCTAGTTTAGGGTAGGCCCGTGCCCCAGCAGTGGAGACTTGTATGGGCTGATGATGATGACAGAATAATAAATAAGGTAGATATGTTTGTATTACTCACTTGAGTTCCATAAATAACTGCATATATAATACTAGCTGTGCCCGCGACTTCGTTCGCGTGGCCTACAGGATTTAAGATACAGAAGTGGTTTCCCAATAACTCCCGTCCCCCTGGGAATTTTGTAATTTCGCGTTGCAAGTAAGCTTTACGTTCATTAGGGTACCTGCATGCCAAATTTCAATCATCTATCTTACGCGGTTTAGGTTTTTTGATAAAAAAGTTTTTTCCCTGTTACCCCCGTTCCCGTGGGAATTTTACAATATCCTCTTCGACTAAGCTTTAAATTTATTAACCTGCATGCCAAATTTCAAGCGTCTAACTTATGCGGTAAATATTTTTCATACAAAAGGATTTACCCGTTAATTCCTGTTCCCGTTCCCGTAATTTCGGGAAATCCTTTATTGACGAATGCCTACGTCATACCATCTACCTGCATGCCAAATTTCATTTCGATCCGTCCAGTAGTTTGGGCTGTGACGACTTCGTCCGCGTAGAGACGTTTAACGGGTAAAACATTACTTCCTTATAGCGCAGTCGGTTAAAAAGTAGCCTATAACCTTTTCCAGGCTCTAGACTATATCTGTACCAAATTTCATTTAAATCGGTCCAGTACTCTATGCGTGAAAGCGTAACATACAGACAGACAGACAGAGTTACTTTCGGATTTATAATATTAGTAAGGATAATACGAGTATACATCATATCTCGGATCATCGCCTCTGAAACGAAAAACTACGCCAATTCACCGGAGTTCCTTTCAAATGGTAATGTTATATATTCTTCAACTTTTCTGCGCGGGTCTGAATGAAGTGTTTTTCATATTGTAACTTAGCTATTGTTAAGACGATTTGAGCGAGCTTTTTGGTTTTCTAATCCCTATAATCCTACATTGTATAAAGCAAAGTCGCTTTCTCAGTCTCTATGAAATAAATAAATAAAAATCTGGGACATTTCCACACACGGTCATCTGACCCTAAACTAATCAGATCTTGTACTATGGGCGTCAGAGACTGATAAACATACATATGTATTTATAAATACATACTAAAATACATAATCACATCCAGACACGGAACAAACACCGATGTTCATCACACAAATATTTGTCCCGAGTGGGAATCGAACCCACGACTCTTGGAACCGCCAGCCAGGGTCACTAGCCACTGTTCCACCGATCTTTATCCCTATGTATGCTTTATTCTTTAAAACTAAGCAACAGATTTTGATGAGGTTTTTTTTTAATAGTTAGAGGCAATCAAAAGGAATATTTTTGTGTAAAATTCAGCCGAAGTGAAGCGAGGGCGGGTACTTGTAATAAATAAATGTTACACAACATCACATACATTGATCTGATCCCGTGGTAAGTAGCTTAAGAACTTATGTTACGGATATAAGTTGTTGTTGTAGTATAAGTTTGATCCGTGTCTGGGTGTGTATTAAGTATATTTGTGTATCCACTGTTGATTCTGGTATCCGTAACACAAGTGCTTAAGCTACTTACCCCGGGATCAGTAGCGGTACCATGAGTTGGCTATCGAAAACTTACGTACGTTAAAAACCTATCGAGTTGTTTTTTTCATACGACCGATTTTAGTTCTTAGCATAACCGCCAGGGGCGCTGCACAAGTTTTTCATAGACATATTTACGTAGGCGATATCGTGTCCGTAACTTTTAAACTCATAGTAGCGCTACAGATCAATGCATGTGATGTTGTGTAATATTAATTATTTATTTATAAAAAACAACAGTGGTATACACAAATATATTTGAATAAATATCTGAAAATAAATACATATAGGGACGGAGTAAGCGACTTTGTTTTATACTATACAGTGATTACTTATAGACTATTATCTTGACTTCCGTAACACAAGTAGTTAGTAGCTTAAGAGCTACTAAAAAGGAATCTGATATATGGTATCGGTCACCCATTTCATGATTTCCCGGTACAAACATTACCTAACTTTATGTATAACTGTATACATATAATAGTCCAGTCATTATAGTAAGTTCATCTCGGAATTCGAGATACCCAGCTGTAAGTCTATAAATACTTGGATATTGACACCCTAAAAGTGGTCTCAAAACCTACATATTATGGTAGGTTGTACACAACTATTAATTTTTCAAGGTTAAATGTCACAAATATCAGTTTTATGAACTTTTGAGCGAAAACGGAAGTTTAATAGTTGCGTACACCCTTCCATATGTAGGTTTTGAGACAACTTTTAGGGTGTCAATATCCAAGTATTTACAGATTTACAGCTAGGTTTCTCGAATTCCGAGATTCTTACCTAATTTAAGCTTAAATGACTGGACTATAAGGCGTCCGACCGATTTCTTAATGGAGATCAGTCAACTGCGCAGGACATACTTATTATAGTGCACAAATGCACTCTATGTTTCCCTTACCCTCATAGTTCCGTGAGACGGCAATCCGACATGACCGATGAGAGATCAGGCGCAGGACCACCGGCTTAACGTGCTTTCTGAGGCACGGGCGTGCATCCGCCAACTTCCTAATCCAGGCTGAGTAATTTCTAACTTTATGTTATGTTGGCACAACAATTACGCTTTGTAGTAAATAGATAAGCTTATCAAACGAATCGTTGTTAGTAATACAACAAATTAGAAAGTAAGTGTTACATGTAGGCTGTCTGTCTGTCCGTCATTCGCAATAGTACAACGTTTCTCAAACTTTTATGCCGTTTTTGACTGATTAGACGTCACATTTGGTGAAGTCCTTGTCTATAGCGCTATGAATCGTGGGTTCGATTCCTACTTGGGACAAATATTTGTGTGATAAACATCGGTGTTTGCTCCGTGTCTGGGTGTGTTATTTATAAATTTATGTTTATTTGCCTAGACAGCTGTTGTTTCTTATTTCGATCCTAAAGTGGGACAAAATATTATTGGTCAGGAAAATATTTTATTTAAATAAAATGTTTGTGGTTTTGGAAACATTTAATGTTATCTTTCCATTTTAGACTTTCGTGTTTCATTACACTAAAAACTATATATTAAGGTTTTACACGCGATAAAAAGAGTAACAAATACATAACTACTTACTGC
This sequence comes from Maruca vitrata, assembly GCA_039566165.1. Taxonomy (NCBI): domain Eukaryota; kingdom Metazoa; phylum Arthropoda; class Insecta; order Lepidoptera; family Crambidae; genus Maruca; species Maruca vitrata. The sequence continues at coordinate 5,671,199 of CM076941.1, read as the reverse complement.
CCGACGTTTCGACTGGGTTACACCAATCATGGTCGCGAGCGAACTGGCGCCGCCTGTCTTTTTCTGCCATAGCGGGAGGGAATTTCTTCATCCCCCCGAATAATGGTTTTTCTGTCTAAGAAATCCACAAGATGGCAACGTAGTTATGAAGTTCAATGCTACTTGATTGTTGAATATTTACATAATTTCTGTTAATGATGCGTCACAAATAACCAATTACGCTGCTGTTATAAAATAATAAATCCAGGGGTATTTATCTTGTATATTTATTTATTTATAATCCCTGATTTCTTTATTTCTTCTGTTGGTTCACCCAAAGGTTCTGTCAGTATATCGGCACAGTCGCGTCCTTGGGACTATTCTTATTTTTATGTTAATAAATATATTCTTTCTTTCTTTCTGTTGGACCTCAAGCCATAGTATTGCCATCTAGGGAATTTCTCATAAATGAAAACCCACATAAAGTGTTTTGAATGTGTTTTTTTTTTATCGCGTGTAGATTTTTTATGTTAAAGTAAAGTTTGAGAACCACTACAATCGGCCTATTGGCATCTAGTTACTGTTGTTGCAACCGATATGGGCAATAAAAATGAATTGTCTGTTGTTTTGTGTTTGTGTAACTATTGTGTTTCACCACACTTTAGGGATCCGTAGTAATAATAAATAATAATCGTTATCCCCAACTATCTCCACCATAGCTTGAAGTCGTTATCCCCAACTATCTCCACCATAGCTTGAAGTTAATCGATTTAAATCCCAACACATACATTCAACTACAAAAAGCCGAAATATTAAACACCTGCCGTATAGTACGCAAATTCTTACAACTAGACGAAGACAATGACAGACCGACTATGACAGACAGACAATAACAGACAGACTTACTTTTAACACATTTATTATATACTATTTACTTGGTTTTACCCGTAAATAGTATAAAAATACCAGCAAAATGCTGAGAAAAACGTAAGAAAGTTGAAAATAATAATAATTTATTTATTTCTCAAAACCTTAAAACTAAGTAGTAAAATAATTGGGCAATATGCACCCCGAGTGGAATAACTAAAGCACTTGTATTACAGAAATCAGATTAAGCAGTGGAATATTCAATAAATACTTAGAAAAGTAACCTATTAGAAAAGAGATATTTATTTATTTCAATCTCCAAAGTCCCTCTAACTATTAAAAAAACCGCATCAAAATCCGTTGCGTATTTTTAAAGATTTAAGCATACATACGGACAGACAGACGCGGGAAGAGACTTTGCTTTATACTATGCAGTGATATCAAACTGATATCACAAGATGCCCGAATTAGGGTAGCTTAGGGCAGCTTTGTGCGCACAATTTGCGTGCATATAACATATATCTGCTACTTGTTAATTATCATTGCCCAAGAGACTCTTCTAGACTAATTTGATTTCATCATCAGCCCATATCCGTCCCCACTGCTGGGGCACGGCCCTACCCTAAACTAGGGCCATCAGGTCATAGTCCACGCTGGAATTATATATCAATCCAATAGTTTATCATGAAAACGTGGTCAGACAGTCAAACGTTCGTATGATAATATTAGTAAGGTTTATCTACTAACACAAAAGTCGCACTAAATATTCATCGCATCTATGAGTCCCGGGCAGAGATCGAACCTCAGACTTTTGGCTTGATACATGTCTTTGAAACAAGTTAGAAGTGCACGCCGGGTACTGAACCAACAACCTTTACTCACAGACGAAGGTTAACCCAAATATACGTGTTTTATTGTTCTTTATAATTTGCGCTCGAAAAAATATTATTGTAAAAGTGTATTACTGAAATTAACTTCGTTTAGCTTTGGGTAACCATATTTGAATCTTTTACCTGGGACGAAAAGCATTAAAATCTGTGTCTTGATATTTTTCTTAAAATTGAAATTCATATGTTCGACGCTTTAAGGGTGAAGGAAATCATCGTGAGGAAACCTGCACACCTACGAAGAAATTCTAAGGTTGTGTAGTCGACCAACCCGCACTTGGCCAGGGTAGTCGACTAAGGCCTTATCGCCTAGTTCAGGGTAGGTCCGTGCACATACATATATGAGCTGACGATGATGATGATGATGATGATGATGATGACTTAATTTATTTATTGGCGCACAGAATACAATGCATTACATTTACATGTAAAATATACAAGTAAAAAAGGTAAAATTTTAACTTAGCCGGGACCTAAATATCCACGGTCCTGTAATGTATGTACTTACAAAATCCCAGGATTCCCTGAGAAATGGTGGCTCTACGCAATACGAAGATTTACTGCGCTAACTATTAACATACAAAATATCTTGTTACTGTCTCTATGTTCTAATATAGGTCGCAATATTTGACATCTGCAGCAGTAAAATGTATTACTTAGAATATTTACTAATATTTGACGGGAATACTTAGACGAAGTTTTCTAAGTGACATATAAACAACTGAATAAAATTGTCTGTTTGTTTGTAATATCTAAATACCGATTTATTTTCCTGACTGACTTACGATGATGGCTTGGAGTAGCCTCGTCATCATCACCGGACTTGCGGGGGAGCGGATGACTTTCACCCCTACGATGATGTCTTGGAGTAGCCTCGTCATCATCACCGGACTTGCGGGGGAGCGGATGGCTCTCACCACTAAAAAAATAACGAGATTTAACTACTTGGATAGGAATCTATATCGAATACCAATTATTAATTTATTATTAGGACAGCCATCAAGAAAAACACTGGTACAGATTAATACTTATAAAAACACTTTTGGTAAAATTTTCATCTGTTTATCTGCCCCCGCTAATCTCCGAAACGGCTGGACCAATTGTGACGGGACTGTCACTTTTAAATAGCTAGTTTTACTAGGAACATTAAAGGCTATTTTTATTTCAACATTTCTTCGCGGACGAAGTCGTGGGCGGACGCTAGTAGTTAACCCTACACTGCATTCAGAGGGCCTACCATGAGTTGGCTATCGTAAACTTACGTACGTTAAAAACCTATCGAGTTGTTTTTTTCATATGGCCGATTGTAGTTCTTCGCGTAACCACCAGGCGGCGCTGTACAAGATTTTCATAGACATATTTACGTAGCCGATATCGAGCGCTATTAACTATGCGCCAACTATTACGAAAACTTCCCTGTCTGTACGTTCGTAAGTTTGTAGTAGGACTCTAACTCATCAACAGTAAAAAGGTAAACCATTGACATTTACTCAGATGATGTATTTCTTTTGCTAGTTTAAAAAAGAAAAAAATATACTTAACTCTTCATTTTGATGATGATGATGATGGCTTGGAGTAGCCTTGTCATCATCACCGGACTTGCGGGGGAACGGATGGCTCTCCCCAAATAAAAAAAAACTGCAAAAGCCGTACCGTGCGTAGATTCAGACATACATAGGGACGGTCAGACATAGAGTACGACTTTGTTTCATACTATTTAGTAAAGAAAAAAAATTAAGGCATCTACAAACATTTAAAAAAAATGTTGTTACTAAGTTCGGCACGCACTTGGCCGGTAATTTTTTTAAGATATATTTTCAAAGCCAAGCCTTATCGCGATACCTTGTCATCATTAACGAACTTGTTTGCAACCAACATTTTGATTTGTCTTCATATTTTGCTTTCTCGAGCAATGTCAAATGAAAGGTATATTGAATGACTCTATGGTACATTTGGTAGAGCTCCTGTCTCTTACACTTAGAGATGTGGGTTCGATTCCCACCCGGGACAAATATTTGTTTGATAAACAACCTTCTTCGTTCCGAGTCAGAGTGATTCATCCACTGAAGTATATATGACTATGACTGACTATGACTATGACTGGCTCGGTGGAACAGTGGTTTGTGACTCAGGTTCAAAACCTACGGTTCCAAGAGTCGTGGGTTCGATTCCCACTCGGGACAAATATTTGTGTGACGAACATCGGTGTTTGTTCCGTGTCTGGGTGTATTATTAAATATATTTAAGTTTATTTGTGTATCCACAGTTGATCCTGATTTCCGTAACACAAGTGCTTAAGCTACTTACCACGGGATCAGATCAATGTATGTGATGTTGTGTAACATTTAATTATTTATTATTATTATTATATATCTCACAATCTATTTTATTCTGATATCCGTAACACGGTGCTTATGTCTTCCTTCGCTTACCCCAGAATCAGATCAATGCATAAATTATGTTGTCTGATATTTCTTTTGTGTTTTTGTTTCATTTTTGCTTTACTTCAGCACTTAGCGATCTCGATAAGGTTTTTTTGTAGCCCACTTTAGTAAGTTTGGTTTATTTTATTACATGATTGTTTTTTTTATTAAACACATCAGATTTTTTTTGTGGCCGAGTTTGGTTTTTTTACAACATGAGTATTTTTTCAGGCTTTTAAAACTTTTTGTATTCTGTCTAAGACTACGTCAGAGCACTGAAGATTTTGTAGGAGGTTGGTATTCAAACATCTGTGTTCTCTTTTTATTATAATGACAGATGACTCTACATGTGTAATCTTACGTGGACCAGGAACTCATCGAGGCAGTATCAAAAACACAAATAAATAACTATCATTATGTAAATCTCATCAAAACCTATCTAAGGCTAGGACTTTCCAGTTCTTTGATAGCTGGACCAAATCGTCACACCATCTTTCCTAAAACCGTCTAAACCAACCGTTTTATTATTTTAAACAATCAATCATTTTTCGTCTTGTTTAGGTACGCCATCTTTTTTTAGAGCTTCCTCTTTGGCAATTAACCGTCTTTTGGTATGGGTAAATTGGGTACCCATTGTGAAACTAAATTTTAAAACCATATATCCCTTAATATTAGTCTTTATGGGTTTACACGCGATATTAGAAGTAGCAAATACTTAACTACTTACTGCCCGACGTTTCGACTGGGTTACACCAATCGTGGTCGCTCGCTCATTTAGTGTAATGTAACGCGAAAGCTTAAAATCATACATATATCCCTTTCTCCTGAGGTATAAATCCCGCCCATTATTAAAAGGTAATAATAAAATAAAATACAATATACATTTTGTTCTCTCCAACATTTATTGGTCGAAAAATAAATTAAAAACTTTGGATTTCAACAAAGGACCGAAATCGTACAAATAAATACCTACAGGGTCTACGCTTAACAACATAGTATTTACAAGTTACTCCTTACCGCCTTCTGTGCCCGAGATTCAATAATTACATTCTGTAATAACTGTAATTACAATTTAACAAGTTATAATTACAATACTATTAACATTGTCTTCCAATTTTCAAGCCCTTTCATCTCATACCCAGATTAAAATTAATATTAACTGTTAATATTACACAAATTATTATGCAGATGTCCTGGTAAGATACAATTTTAGAAATTAGTATCAACATTAATGTATTTTTCATTTCATATACATATCATAGGAAATGAACGATGACGAAAAATTCATCAAGAGGTAGAAAATTCATTATTATTAATGTAAAAGGTAGAGAAACATTTACCAAAATTGTGATGTTTTGAATCTTTGTCTTTTATACTGGGAAGGTTATTAGTTTAAAGCATCCATGTTTGCTAAGCAATCGTTTTACGACAAACAAATTAAACAAATTCACACATTACATATACGTAGGTAGAGTTAGCCCATTTTGTTACCACGATCAATAAAGTTTTAAACTAGTTTCAAATCAGTTTTAAATCGAAAAAGTTGTGTACAATAATAATATTTCTTTTGAACATCTGTCACTTTGACGGTAAGTTAAGACCAAGGTCACGAAAGGCAAAATAAGTTTTTTCATTAAAAAATTAAGTGGCAATAATATCATTTAACGAAATGCTTCAAAAGACAATTGAAAAGTTACAAACGAACTCCGAACTCTGTTCAAGATAATGTGACATATTCAATTGAATATGTCACTGATAAACTAAATTTAGTTTATCAGTGTTTTAGTTAATGAAAAAACGTACTTTAATGCCTTCCAAAGTTCTGACAACAATTACGACCTATTTTCCAGATATATTGTAGTAAATATACAATATTACATACAGACATAGTATTATTGAATCTCAACATCAGACACTGCTCTTTACTAAATACTTAGTAGGTACGCTTACATTCCAAACCCTATATTTTACAATTTTTCAACTGAATTTGACGATAACAATTTTTTTACAATATTCGTCCCGCAAACAGGTCGAAAGACAGAGACACAAAATGTTTTCGTTTCGATTGTTTGAACACCGAGCTTTATTCGTAATTCGCCGATCACAACGCTCTATTATAAAGCTCTGTGATTGGTTGATTATGATTAAGCTTAAATAATGCGTATGAATAAAGATTCGCACACTAATAGTGAAATCTCATTGTATTTATATGTATACAAAGATTTGCAAATGTTAAATAATTGATTCGAAAAGTTTCAAAATAATGAATTTTATAGAAAACTGAATGATTGTAAATTTTAAAATTTGAAAATTTGTGATTTTTAATAGCATTAAAAATCACAAATAAAAATGAATGATTGTAGTTTTTTTTTGCAAATCTTTATGGTAATGTGCAGTTCTATTTATTTTTAATCATACGATTTTATCATTCGATGTCAAACAATAGTTCTTGGAAAACTATTCGTATTTCTGTCATCGCCGAAAAATACACCAATTTTCAAATCATACCAGAATCAATACAATATTATGGCCGCTTTTCATTAATTAATAGATACAGCTGCAAAAAATATATATGTATAGTACACTAATCGGCAAGACGCCTGCACTAAAAACTAGTTAAGTATCTTAATTGTTTTTTAATATCCAACAATCGTTTTTTTAGGAAAATCGAGGATTCTGAATCGTTTTTAAGTAGGACCGTTTTTTTAACCGTTTTTGTAACGCGAACACGTGAGCAAGTATCACTTATATTAACTTTAGTTATTTATACAAAAATATTTTTAGAACAGTATAAAGAGGTAGCTGAAGCTTTTTAAATACTTTTTTTTAAATCTAATTTTCCACTAATATATAAATTATCATGAAAACTTAAGTACGTAGCGGTATTCGAAATATATTACAAAACTAAACTAAAAAGAGGAAAATATAAAAATCGTCGCTAATAGCACCAATTTTATTGATTTAAAAAAAAAGGAAAATTGACTAAAATGAGGAAATAACTCAGTATAATGTGTTTTCGATGTTAATTCATTAAATAAGATGGATTTAGGACCTAATAGGAACGAAAACCTAGATTCTAGATTTTCAAATCCAAATAACATAACGGCCCTTACATATTTACATTATGTACATTTTTACCATCAACAATACACACTTCTCAAACCGATCAAATTTAATAAACTTTTTAAAAAATGTAGAAAAAATAACAAAAAAAAATCAGTCAATAAGTCGCCAAGAAAACGGATTTATTATTACAACCTCCGTTGAGCAAATTAATAGAATTCTATCAAATAGACTTATTGGATGAATATTTTCGTGTTGTGATTGTACTAACAATAAATCAGGACTTATAGATTATTGAAACATGTGGCCCAATGCGATATTCGGAATCCAAACAAAATACTTTTTCAGCAACGAAAATAGTTTACTAGTCTCTTTAATAGTCACAATAATAATATGCCTATCTTGATCAATGTTAGATTACCGAACGCAGATATTTATTGCGTAGACATAACGTTACACTTCAATTTAAAAAGTTTGTATTCCAAATCCCGCCAATTGGCCACAAGCAGCCATTTTGTGAAAATCTTTTAAAAATCCATCCAAGAAAGTATATTTGATAAAATCAGGCACAAGTCATAGGATGTAGCTCTTTTTCGCATTACAAAAACGGTTCACTCATATAACTAACCATTAAACGTACAAAGAAATATGTCATAGTAATTTAGGCTTATACAATATCAATTAATATGGCGTTTTTACAATCAGAGATGAGACGTTATTACAGTTTACTTTGTCATAGTAGCATGTGAGATAAAGCTTTTATACTAGATAGAATTAGTTCACTTAGTTAGGCATCACGTACTATACCATAATGTTCCATTAGACTTCAAATGATAAGTTTCGTTGCCATAGACAATATTATAGAAAAGAGGGTGACAGGACTAAATACTTGAAGAGACACAGACAAATTGACTTTGTCTACAGTTTTCCAGACACTGAATCGAATAAATGTCAATAATGAGACGAATTTATCTTGTTCAAAGTTAGAATCGATAATGAATTATGTTAACTTAATCTTCAAAATTTCCATTGGAAAGACATCAGAAATGTCAACATAACATAAATATTAATTTTATCGGTTTGACTGTAGTGTAATTAACGTGATGACAAATTTAAGCATCTCATTAATTTCAATCGTGAGTAATTATAAGAAAAATGCTTGGATCGATTTGTTCGTTTAGGATAACATGGTCGTTTTTCAAAATCTATTAAATTATAGTCTTAGGTTATATTTTGCATGTACATTTTTAAGATTTTCTGCAATGACTAACTGAAGTATTTCAAAGGTTGTAAATTAAAAAATCAGATTTAGGTATAAATACAAAACACCTTAAAATGGTGATAAATTCTTTTTGAATAAGCAATTTGCTGTGCCGTTTTCGTTATGCTTGTGAAAACGCAATAAATTTTGTCATATTTTAAATGTAAAAGTGACCTGTATGTTATTTTTAACATGAAGTGACGTGGGTTAATTTTACGGACACTCATATAAAAATGCAAGTTTATTTAGTGAATTTTGGAAATATTCTCTGCTTTTTTAGGGAGATTTTTTATGCAAGTGAATTGTAGTAAAAACGAAAATACATACATGCAATTAGTCTTCAATAAAATGTTTTAAGCAACGATACGTGACTATTTAAAAAGATAAAGGATAATTAGAATTAGAAGTTAGAATAAAAAAGGATAATAAAACAGATTGATAAGATAAAATGGCTGCCACACAAAATCCACAAGTCATGAACGTAAAAGTTAAATTGGAAAACGGTATAGATTATGTTACAGATCTGTTTGGTGTGAAATTAGATTTTATGGACACCAAAGTAGGATTCGTAGTACTGTTATCGTTATATGATTCGGTACAGTCAGTTAAAGAAAGAATAAATTGAGTTTTGCATGTGATGAATCAAATCTTCTTCTTCTTTCTTATAAATAAAAATGAATTGCTGTTCGTTAGTCTGACTAAAACTCGAGAACGCCCGGACCGATTTAGGTATTTTTGGTTTTAAAATGTTCGTCGTAGTCCAGGGAAGGTTTCAATGAGAAAATATAGAAAAGGAATCAGTATTGGCGGTATGAAATTCGCCGGGACCACCAGTTAAAAATAAATCTTTATCAAACTCCTTTCTAGTCCAATCTAAGAATAATATTTTTTTATCTTGGTCATATTTACAAGGATATTTTTTACAATTGTACAATTTAGTAAGATTATTTTTGAGTTTACAAATAACACCACAGGATCACTTTCACGTAAAAGCATAACCACCATTGAAATACATCACAAAATTAAGTAATGACTTCGGAATGCACAAAGTAGCAATATGATAAAAGGCATAATTTTCTTAATTTATCATTTTAGCAAAACTTTTTGCACATCCAGTGTTTTTGTCAACTATTATCAAACACCGCTCTTTTTATTTCGCCCATGACTTCGTGCTTTTGTTCCTTTACTTAATTACTCATTTTAAAATAATAGTTATTAAATCCAAATTCTCTCCACTTTTGTTTATCAAATTAATCGTCTTAGTAGAAAAAGAAAGATCTTATTGTTGAAAACTTTTTTGACCACAACTGTACATTAACGGTGCAATACGTCACAGATCACCGGTGATGTACTACAATCGTGAGTAAATTACCTTTTTTATGAAAATCAACTCTACGGAACGGATAGAAAGTTCATTTCGTCACAACACTTTCGAATTTGAGTGGGAACCGTAGTTGGACCGAAAAGAAGCATGGTTTTTTAACAACGCTCAAAATTCTGTGGTATGTCGGGAAAGAATAAAGTAATATTTGTAATGTTGAAGAAAGTACGAATAAGGTGAGAAACCAGACAAGTAAAAAACGAACATAGAATGTAGCCGAAATGATCTGCCTCCTTCAACATTATGGCCCCCAAACTTTGTTTTCTAGCAGTACTGCCAATCACATATACCTATCACTCTGAAGTCAAATAACATTAACAGTAGATGGAATCCAAACACATGCCTGTATTTTATTAGCTTTATACATTCAATTAATTCTTTTAAAACACTTCGTTGCTTGCAAATTATTTCCATTATACCCATCTTCACTCTGATCGAAAAACACCAATGATTTTAGTAAATATAAAAATTATACATTCTCATTAATATCTAACGGACTGTTTTATCGAGATTCAAAATGAGGTTTTCATTTTTAATTAGGCAATTATTATTCTAAGTACACGTCACAACTAATCGAAAACTAATACGATAGAGAATATTAAGAAAATTGATTTTCGCGCAGAATCAAGAGTTGTATTGGAAGGTTCTTAAAACTATAATACTTCGTTTATTAATAGGCGTGATATCAGATTTATCGTACGGAGAGATTTTAAAACAGATTTCTAGGCTGTTGGAGATTAAACGATTTGTAGACATAGCCACTAATGTCACTAAAACAGATCAAGATAATGGTTATAAAAGAAATCCTACTTTCCAGTTATTGGTACCATAAACGCTGTACAGACTTAGCAATTTTAATAGACATAATTATTATAATGACATAGATAATGGCAGTTTCAAGTCAAATTGCTTAGTATGCACGAGAGCTTAAGGTCCAATATTTGAACAGATACTGAATGTGGATTGAAAATCGAAGGAGTGAAAATGATCTATAATTCTGAGAAATTTGTCAAAGTACTGCTTCATTTTATCAATATTATATTCATTTGATCACAATATTACAATATTGAAGTAAGTAAAAGCTTTTTTGAATTAAAATTCAGTAAAACATGATTCAAGATACAATGTTTCTCTTTGTCAATTAATTAGTATTTTATTTCTGTCCTTTGTTGTTTCATTACTTTTCAATAACAAAGATTTACGGAATATGGTAATTTTTTTTAAAGGGATTCGGCTAAAGTATTTCATTCAATATTGTATAGCAAATATACTCGTTTATGACGCAAAAATAAGTTTGATACTATGATAAAATCAAATCTATATGTCAAAATGTCATCATAAAAGAAAAACGTCTGTCAAATTTATTACGATTTTCATTAGACATAAAATATTCAAATTGTATTAATTGTCACTGACTGATCTCTTGATGTCTATTCCTGTAAAATTTTAATCAGATTGTCTGAATGTCCCTTCTAATTTTTCTCTCCTACTAACTAATATGCACTCATCAATAAGTCAAGTCTTATTTCTTTGATGTCAGAACTAGATAATGGTAACGCGTGATTTCGTTGTAAAAATATCGTTACCATTTCGTTTTGTTGTCTGTTTTGTGAGATTTTCATTAATTATTTTTATTTAATCTTTTTTCAATAACACTTGTTTTTTTTTTCATTTCTGTTATCTTTGCTCATGATTCTGAGTAGTTAGTTACACTCCATGTTTTATTCTAGGTTCTAGGTTAGGTGCTGTCAAATGATGTTTATCTTCATTGAATCATTTGGTTCGATTTGGAAAACATTATACACACAAAATGGTTGCCAAGTATTTTATTGTATGAAATAACAGCTTTGATACACCCACATAAAGTATTGGGCGTTGATAATACTTCATTAATACTTGCACGCACACCGTTTATCGATACAAATCCGAATCGATATTAATTTCACTTATTCATATCAGGTATCGATTTTGAATAGTGTCTGATGGAAGATAATTGGTCACGGTATTAATGTAGGTGGATACTCTTTTCTCTTTGATTCACAAAGAATCTGTAATCGTTTTGACAAACAGATGTACTTTTCTTTTACTTTGAGATGACTCATATCAGTGTTCAAAGTATAAACTACAACTTTACATTTTAAACGGTTTGTATTAGTTAAGTGGTAGTAAATTTATCAAACATAAACAAATGTTTAAGTTATTCTGTGTTAGGAACTCTGTATTTAAGTTTGAGTTATTTGGAACCTACTTAATCAGATCTCACTCAAATTTCTAATTATTGATTCAGTATTCGACAGTCAGTCTATAAATAGTAAGGTATGCTGCACCTATCCTTCGATTGAATGTTATCTCAATACCAATTGCACCAGTGTCAACAACTGTGATCATTATATGCAAACCTGCTGAGATGATGTCATTGTGAACAGTAATACTTGCATCGAGAAACTCATTATAACATTAAATATGATCCGAGAATTTTGCAGATGAAGAACATTTACATAATAACATTAACAGTGTTCTAAAATTAAATTCAGTAGGCACTGATGATTCCAATATCCCGACTCAAGTCATAAGACCAATGCAATTATCTTGTATACCCCGTGTTATCTCATCTTCGATCCAAATAGCTGTATACATATTAATATGAAATTCTTTCATCGAATCCGGTTTCGATTGCAGAATCTTAGTGTGAAACAAGAAACTATTATGTTATTGCTAACTGTTGTATTTATTGCTTTTTCATTGCTCTCATCAACATTAAACTAGATTTCTTAATACACCGAAGGTCTATTACCAAATTTATAACTAATGTTCCAGTTAGTTTGATTATTAGAACAAGATTATGTTATTACCAATTCGTCCTAGATGTTAGAAGACTTTGTAATGGCAGTTGCTGATGTTTCGCCACCCTGTGGGCGATTTATTTACTTGTAACACTAGTTATTAACGCCTTAACATTTACAAGGGCATAATTTAAAGCTTTGAAGTGTTTTTTGTATTGACAGTTAAAATCAATTTGAACATTTGTTGTAGTTCAATATAAAGATCATACAAAACACATTTTGGAAGAGTCGATCAATTTGTTTATTGTTCTTCGTCTTTCTATGTGCTGTATGATAGAAGTTACCGTTGTAAGCTATGTCTCCATTCTACCATGTTGTGTTATTAATTAGACAATAAATTTTCTTTCTTTCTTCTTTCTTTCTTCTTCTTGTCATTTTGTCCAACTCAATATTATGATGCGTGTAAAAAAGTAAAGTTTCCAACCATCTTAAGTCTACCATCAATGAATATCGACTCAATTTCCTGCGTATACTTATCGGCGGAATTAAATTTGATAAACTTAGCTAATCAACAGTCATGACGCGAAAACCCTGCTTCTTTACTAACTGCCATAATGATGCATTTGAGATAACTGGTTTGAACTAGATTAGAAGCTCAGGATCTAATGACGCTTCCTTATTTGCGAATCTATTAGAACTTGATGCGGTTCTCATAATTTGCTTATTAATAATCTCGGACGACTGAGAGATGAGATGGTATATCTCTGTTAAATGGTCTATTACTAGTCTGCTCAAATACTGATGTCAAAACGATTTTCTTTCCTTAAATAATATCGTACCAATGCTGAGCAAATACCTTCTCAAATGGTCACATATTCTGTGTCTAATAGATGTACGTACAAAGCTCTTCTTTAATAACACCAATCTCAATCAGGAACTCATTAAATGGTGTGACCAATTATTTCCATATTTATTTTGCTTTCAGAAATTTCTATAGAGACTTAAAAACTAAATAATAGCCAGAACAGTAGATCTCGAAAATAGAAGCAGAATAAGTTCTTATGACAATTGGTAATAAGACATAAACGTACCATACAGTTTCCAATTATTACAAAGATGTTTTTAATAAAAAAGAAAATTAAAAGTGAATCCTCAACAAACAAATCAAGATGGCAAGTCTGATTGCGTCGTATTAGACTCCTAAATTTAGAATTTTACCAAGATCCGCCATTGATTGAAGCATTTGGAAAGTTCATTTTTTCTTTATTACCTTTCTGAATGAGTTTTCTCAGGATATTTGGGTTTTCTAATTTTAGACATTGTCAATAACCACAGGAAACATGATAAATGAATGAATATTTTAAAAAGTATTACTTACTGGTTACAAATATATTGTGAACAGTAAGTGTCCATCTTATGGCAAAAGGAAAATTAACAAAAATGCTGTACTAATTGACATTAAAAAATACAGCTATTGGGGATAACATATACTTGTTGTTTTATATAAACCAGTTACCAAAACACTGCAAGAAATTTTGTTTCCTAAACATGAATTTACAATTTTAATAAAAGGAGCTGTTTAAAAATGTAATTTTGGTAGTTCAAGATATCGAACTAAAAGGATGACGAGATATTGTAAGATTTATGTGTTTAGCCGACGTTTTAGTAAGTTTTTCATTGTGTAGTCAACATTTATGGGACATATTCTACAAAAGAAACAAAGAGTAATAAATTTGAACACGAACATACTGACAAACAGAGTCGCAGTTAATGCAATGTTTTATAAACAAAACATTTGAAAATACAGGCACCTATTTAGGGCAGGGCTGGCACAAAAATAGAGGATTTAATAATATCTGTGCTCTACCCCTCTCGGAAAAAGGCGTGATTTTATATGTATATGTATGTATTTAATATTATATCTGATAATGTGTCAGAAGAACATTCAGATTAGGTAACTAAGCTCTATCTTTGTCCTATCCGAAACGATTAAGAGAGATATAGAAGAGATCTTAAAGATATAGAAAGACGTTTTTTTCTTGACTGACTATGATGATGACTTGAAACAGCCTTGTCATCCTCATGTCCGTACTTGCGGGAAATAGATGGCTCTCACCCCAAAAGAAAGACGTGTATAAAGAAGCAGATATGCTTCACAAATACCTTGTAAATAAAGTGACATGGTTGTAAAGCAAAAGCATTATCATCGCCGAAGTTTTTGATCGAATAGGCCAAATTTGACAGCTGTGAGCGTTCACCTCCTAATGGATCTGGAGCATATTAGTCGATCCATCTGATCGCACTATAGATCTGATTTGCTAATCACGTTAATACATTCCCTCACGTCATTTTGCAAGAGATTAGACAGACGTGTTCATGCCAAAACATTTCAGTGATCAATTTATTATTATTGGCGCATTCCAAGCTTATGATCTTTAGCAATTTATCATCAAAAATCCTTTTGTAACTTATTACTAAGAATAAAGAAATAGATTTATAGAATCAACACTGGAAATTCCTACATCGAACCAAACTATCATAATATTCAAAACTGCAAAAGTAACGGTGCCTGTATGTTCTTGAAACACGTGCTGTAATCATTGCGATGTAATTTTGTATGGAGATAGTTTGAATTTTAATAATGGACACTCAATACATTTATACGATTATTAATAAATATTAATGTTGTTTACATCGTTTTAGTAAGCTTAAACTTTCATAATACATTTTGCTTCAATTAATTAATAATTATTTGGTAAACAACTCGAGAACAACGAATTATAACTAAATACATGCTTTAGTAACTTAGGTAAAGTTGATATCACCCAAGGGAGTATTTTATCTATCTTTATGTAGTGAACTCCGTAAATTCACTGTCCAGAGACCGATTTGGTTGTTTGTTGTCAATTTAGTCCATTGTTTGAACACTTTAAAACAAATCAGAATAATTGGTAAAAAAAGTATAGCCAGTGATACCACTTTTTTGGGTTACAATGATTTAAATATTGTAAAACGTAACATCAGAACACTGTCAACATAGCATCAGAATTGTAGCCCTCAATTATAATTATGTTTTGTACATACTCCCATTAAAATTGCAGCAAGTGTTAGGAATATAAAAATTTTGCTTGTCTATTCATTTTACGATAAATGACCTATGCATAAAATATGACGTTTTAGAGAATAAAACTTGTCAGAAAAACCATTTGTTATGCATTTTTTTTAAGGCGAACAGATTTTCAAGCTATTGGGTACTCTTAAAGTAAGATTGCTGTTCTATTTTCGAAGCTTTTTGCAGGGTACCAAAACCATCACTAACTCCCCTATATCTTTTGGTAGCTTTATTTATTTTCCACCTGGCAACCCTGGCGTTGGGTCGCTTACCTTCTTGAGTGCATCTATTTTTATTTTAAACCAAACAGTTAAGCGTTTCTGGGTACTGGTGTTTTGACTTGTCTTTTGGCTATTTCTAGTTAACTGTTCCGAAGGGATTGTAAAGGATAATCAGTGTGACGGCAGACATCTTGGAGCGTGTTTTTTGAGTCCACACATGGATTAGATTGGGTTTATTCTTGATTAATTAAGATGGTGGTCTAATTTTGGTGTACACTTGCTTGTTAATGAAGTTTTGTGGAGATTTGTAACACTGCTATGCGTTAAGTTATTGCGTTAGCTCATTTTACCACATTTGTGGTTACTATTTGTTTTCAAAGTGAGTTAGCGTTAAACACTGCCTCATAAATATAGCAATGGATAAATATTTTCACGTGAGTGAACCTGCATCTATACTCATCCTCTTCCACAGAATTAGCAAGGTTGACTAATGAAAATGCGTCATAATGACGCAAAATTTGATTAGAGTTTCATTGAGCTGCACAAGATTTATTGACATCTCTAGATATTGATTGGCATCACTTGATCTTTCAATTAGGGTCAGACAGTGAGATGTTGTATGATTTAGTAAATCTTCCGATTCCCATGTTCCCATACCATGTGAAAGTTTTAAATCACAAAAAAAGTTATCATTATCAGGTTATTAATATTAGATCTGAATCATATTTTACAGAATAGCTAAAAAACATCTAGGTATTTAGCTTGGGCAGTCACGATTATGACCAATACTTCAAAGACGACGTCTCAATGTTGCCAGATTTGAAGTCCATTCATCTCTTTCTCTACTTTTATTAAAATTTCACCGAATTAAGAAATATTCTGTTTACATTTCATTTTCTAATAAATGTGCCCAAACCCTCTTTCATCTTCAAACCTCATTTTAATTTTAATCCATGTCCCCAGGAATAGGACTATTTGTCTCGGTTGATGGTTTATTTCTGGCCACTCATTATACTAAATGTACGAATGCTTTTGTTAAAAACGATTCTTAAGTGCTTTTACTTAAAATAGTTTTGCATAATTAGTTGTTTTTATTACTTTTTCACGATTTCAGTGGTTTTAAATCGTATTCGTTTGTGTAATTGTTCTCTTAGAATCATTTTCTGTTATTGCAAAGTTCATATTCTGTGTTCTTGTCAATTTGAGTTTGGTTTCTTACTTATTTCCATGTCGATTTTTGTAAAAATGCTCTAAGCATTTTAAAAAACCATTTTTGATGGTTCTGTCAACAAAACCAAATTAAAATTTCATCAGAATCATGGCAAATTGACATGTTTGTTCTTGTTTAATTGACATATGAGGTGCATATAAGTTTCAGAGTTTAAACATGGGATACATTGTTAAAAATATACCATAGCAGTCACTCAAACGAGAGATTAGAAGTTATTGTTAAATTTTCGTTATTTTTATTAACAAAACTCATCATTATCTATCGATTTTCCTCATTATTCGTTTTACCTTCGCCTTATTCCAATACAACTTTCAATTCACGCGATTTCTTAAGCACTACCTAAAAT
This sequence comes from Maruca vitrata, assembly GCA_039566165.1. Taxonomy (NCBI): domain Eukaryota; kingdom Metazoa; phylum Arthropoda; class Insecta; order Lepidoptera; family Crambidae; genus Maruca; species Maruca vitrata. The sequence goes on along the minus strand of CM076941.1, from coordinate 5,653,645 downwards.
ATATGAACTGTCACTAAAATGAGTATGGCTAACTGAAAACCGGACTATTTCGACTACTATTTAACTATTTGACTATTTCGTTATAATGCGTAAACCGGTTCACAAAAATGGCACATAATGTGCTTGTTGTCATGGTTTTATATCATTTTTCAAGTATTTACCAATAAATATCCTTTTCAAGAAATGTTTCACACAAAATCCTTTCTCCCACAATCCAAATGACGTCATCTTACATGATTCTACATACTAATGATGTCTGTCAATTGATGCACTTGAAATATTCCTGACATGTCAAACAAATGTTCCAAAAAAGACATTTTCAGAGTAAACACTTGAAAAATGTACTTCAAAAGTGAAGTATCTAAGTATAATAATACTTTTAACAAATAAATACACCCCATTATCGGAGAAATTGATATTCTGAACAATGTTATAATGAGGTCCTTTTAAAGCCTCAATTTCTTTGCAAAGTGTTCATTTTCCACGATAATGATTCGCATCAGATTACTTCGTTCGTTGAGTAGAAACAATTAGAAAAAGCAGAAATGCATAAATCAGTCAAGAGAAATTATTACGTAAAACAAAAAAGTGAAAATACTATACGTTTTTATACATAAAGTTTTTATATCACATAATAAAAGAATAAAGAGAAAATTTTACACTCTAAAATAAACCAAAAATCACAGTTTTTCTGGACATTATTCTTAACCTGTCCAGGTAGTTCTCAATATTATATAAATTATTATCAACGTGTCGGATGAAAAAAAAAATTAAAAAATTGTCTTTTGAACTAAATTAGAAGCTACCTAACCTCGCATCTATATATATTTTTACCTAATTTTAATCTGTACTCGATTCGTGACGAATCCTAAGTCTTATTCAAATATTCATCATTGCATTAATGAAAATATAAAAATTGTTAATTCCTAGTGGTTTAAGAAACCTATATTAATCATTATACATGTTAACATTCTTTATATATATATAATATTATATATATAGATTTAAACGTCGCAACTACAATTTTGCAGTGTCCCCTAGAACTCACAGATTGTATAATATTCGATTATTCAGTAGGCCCGATAATATTAGTTATAGTTTAAAGTCATTCCTCAATGTAGGAGCATCACAACATTAGCCGGCGTCAGTCTTATACTTACAAGTTCACAATCCATTGGGGCGCATTCACATCACAATCACTTTACGTGTACACCAAGGTGTCCGGGCGTAGATGGAGCGTGTGGAGGTTTGTGTGTGCCGGACATGGTTTGGCTATAAGGTCGGGCCGCTGGGGACGTGCCGACCTAACACACATTCACCGGGCCAGAGGAGCCAGGACCGCACTCGCTGCCAGAGCCAATGCCAGGGACGAAGCCAGCGCCGCCCCCCGCGAATACGACAGCTCCTCGCTCTTCACCACCTCGTTCTGCGCTTTGTCGTACTTGTGCGTCTTCTTCGTGACCGGCTTTGTCGTTGTCGTCGTCGTTGTAGTAGAAGTCGTTGGCGGGGGCGGGGGCGGCGGCGGCGGCGTAGGCTGCGGCGGCGGCGCCGGCGACTGCTCCTCTGGCTTGCAGCAAACCCGAAACACCAGCTTCATATTATGGCTGAGACACCGACCGCCGATACGCCGGTGCAAGTCATCCTTACTCGACGTGGATATAAAGTAGTAGTCCTTCCCAGGGAGGAACTCTAAACCACCAGGCTGAGGCGTAAAAGGCCTGAAGGTTATTGTGAAGAACATCAACTTATGCGGCTTGTCGCATATCGCTATTATACGCGGATTCGGATTCGTTATCCGACACGTATCGTATTCTTCTTTACTAACATTGTATATTATATACTTCTCCGTGTCTTCTTCAAACGTTCCTGGCGCATACACAGGACATATTATGTTCACTTGGTCGTATTCGAACTGTGCGTTCCCTTTATTGAGATCGAATACATGATCCGTGTTGTCTATTCTAAATATACTGTTTGTTGTGTTCCAATGTATGTAGAAGGACTTAGCGTAATTCCCCATTACGCTCTCGATGAAGAATATCAATACGAGGAGCGTCCAAGGAGCCTGCCTTAGGCCGAAATATGCTAGCGACACCATTCTGCGGCTCACTTGGCTCTCATTATACGATCGAAGATGGGAATGTAACACAAAAGGCGTAGTCGGTTCACGCACTCCACAACCAATCCATACTCTCAGTGACCCCGCGTACACGCGTACATCCTCACACGATCACAATTCACACAGAAATACGTTTAAAAACGTCCAATTTCGACACTATACCGATTGGCCCTCCATGTTCCATTCGCCCAATAGATTCTATTCACCGATAAATGTGGAATTTCGAGACGTGGCTTCCACCGTAACGCGTCGATTTTGTCACTTTCAACACCGTTATGTCACTATTTAGTATCTCACATAGTAGCACAACACTTTTTGTGTAAGGATAACGTTTGAATTAATCAATACATGACAGATTTTTTACAATACTGAGGTGTTCTTTGTATTGGGAGTGGGACGCGTAAGCGGTACGTAGCGCCGTGGGACGGTCGGCCAAACTAATGGAATGCAATCTGGTCCCCTCTACTACGCATGCGCCCTCTCCCCTCCCTACCGCGCCCCCTTCTTACCGACGCGTTCGTGCGACGCAAACTCTTTTTAGGAGCATTATGCGAGACCCAATTGAGAGTTTGCATTTGTTTCGATGACCGAAAAATGTTTTAGAATGCAAATTCAAATCGAAAGTTGCACGTTAACAAACAAAATGGCGTCTGATTGTTTTATTTCGTCTTATTTCAATTTATAAACGTATAAAGTGTTAGTGTAAAAGTTAGTGATTCACGAATGCAACGTAGAGAGCCATTGAAAAAAATGTTTTCCCACAAACAACGCGATGGGTCAGAGTATGGAGTCCGGGGTTGCCAGACATTACTTGCTTTTGATACATTCAGATTTATAAATATCTCTGAAGGAATATGCCCTGCTCCTCATTATTACTGTATGGAGGTTAGACGAAGATCGGAGATGGGAGACAGGGGACAATTTGACTTGAAAGTGGCATCGTTTGTGGGAACGATGAATATTGAGTTTGCATGATTGGGAATGTATGGTTTTTTTTTCTTTGTCAGAGGTTCTCGTGTGGTTCACGGACAAGTTTTGTTATAGATAGGTAGGCAACTGAGTGGAATCACCATTTTACTGAGGCGATTATCAAGCGATCGTCATTTTTGTTTAATCTGACATGCAGAACAAGTATAATTTGTTATGTTTTCAGTAGGTATAGTGTTATTGAAGAGCTATAGACGCAATTGTTTTTGTGTATCATATAATATTTTAGACTGGCGTCGGACTTCGTCCGCGTTGAATTGTAACTATTAGCAGCAATGATTTATTAAAATAGCCTGTAATATACCTTGTAAAATTAGCTACTTATTAGTGAAAGTCCCCTTGAAATTGGCCGAGCCGTTTCGAAAATTAGACAAAAAGTACTTAATTGTATTTTTGTTATTAGTACCCGACATAAATTCATACAAACTTAGTTAAAAAAATTTGATTTAGACAATTATTCCTTAATCTGATGATTTTTCAACAAATCTCTACCTAAAGAAAACAATATTACACGCTAGTTTGACGGTGAAAATAAATAAGGAAAAAAAGGTGCAACCCAAGCTAAAAATAATGAAGGCGTAGCTTTGTACATAAGGACATTATACACATTCTACTTATGTATAAGTGTCCTTTTTTCTAGAACTTATGAAAGCAAACCACTCTACCCCATTAGGTATTCTAATACTCCTTTTGAGTTATAAATAGATCGAAGGCAAAATTAAATTGAAACAAAACAGGTTTTTTCAGGTGGGAGACATTGTGTCGACCGGTTGCTGTTACCACCATACAGTTGTGTAAAACCCGCCAAGTGACTCTGACCTCTCTCGGTCAGGTCGCGTTCCGGGATCAGCACTGTACGAACCGGAGCCAGGGGGGACCATTGGTGCGGCAAGCGCCGGACCAGTGGAGTCTTGGCGGCGGTATTGTGCGGGCGGAGCGGGTCAGCCCGCCGGCCAGGGAGACCCGTAGACACGGGGGCCCTTCCGTCCGGCGGACTGGCCAACTCCGACCCGCACAGCTCAATACCAATGCGAGACTCCACGCTTTGTCTCGTTGTTGCCGCAGCAGTGGTCTCCTTTTTCACGGCTTTCAGGGTGAGTGCGACAGGCTCAATATGGTCTATTGTGCCTGTCGACCTCATATTTGGATCTCACTACCGCTTACCATCAGGTGGAGTGAGGTCATCTTGTTAGCCTCTTTATAAAAAAAAAAAAAAAAAACAAAAATCTATCGGTACTCAATAAATCTTTTAAGATTTCCCTGTTGAGATTAATTTTACTTTAACTACTTAAGAGTACACGAACCGAATATAAAATTAGGCGAAGGCTTAATTAAAATCTTCATTTACTATATATATATATCCTTTTCAGCTAAGATGATCCCTGTGACACATCGATTTTGACAATTGTAGAGATGTCCTACAATGAAATCATTTCGATTATTTCTGGCAATAAAATGAAAAAAGTGTGCAATAAAATTATTTTCGTTTGTCAAACGTAAAATGTGTGATTCAGAACACAATGAAGTGCCACAGGGTTCATCTTAGCTGAAAAAGACTATAGCGCTTGCAAGATCACCTAAAATTTTATTGAATAAAAGTAAGATAAAAAAGAAATAAGGATAATTATTCGGTATTATTACACAGTTTTCTTTCAGATACTTAATTGTTTGTTTTTATTTTATTACACAACATCACATACATTGATCCCGTAGTAAGTAGCATAAGCACTAGTGTTACAGATATCAAAACCAACAGTAGATACACAAATGTACTTAAATATATTTATTAACACACCCAGACACAGAACAAACACTGATGTTCGTGACACAAAAAAATGTCTCGGGTGGGAATCAAACCCACGGCTCGAGGAACCTGGGTAAAAATTGTATGTAAAATACTGTAGACCACAATATTTTACATATTTTTTTTATTTCCAATTACTCCCGTTTCCGTGGGATGTTTGCAATATCCTGTTACAACCAAGCTTTTAAGTTCACTAAGGTGTGGCATGCCAAATTTCAAGTATTTAACTTAAGCGGTTTAGATTTTTCATCCAAAGAATTTTCCCACTAATTCCCGTTACCGTGGGAATTTCGGGAATTCCTTTCTTAGTGCACCTCTACGGTACCTAAGCTACGTCTCTTCCAAATTTCAAGTGCCTACGTTTAGCCGTTTAGGCTGTGCGTTGATATGTCAGTCAGTCAGTCAGTTTCTCCTTTTATATATTTAGATAATGTAAACATTATTGACCATGGTCAGGAATCCATCATACTGTTATATCTTATCAATGCTTATCATGTATTACAATAAAATAAATATTTACTATTTGTATAACCAGTGAGTTACGTCGGTAGTTATGTTATCTACCAGTGGCAACCGAGTATGCAAACATAACACATGTGAAACATAATTTATTGCTTAGATAAACACACATTTTTATTGATATGTAATAAGTAAACTGCAGCTCGGTTGCAGTTAACTTAATCAGTGTGGCTACCATGAGTTTAAAACTTACGCACTCGATATCGCCTACGTGAATATGTCTATGAAAAACTTGTACAGCGCCGCTGGTGGTTACGCGAAGAACTAAAATCGGCCGTATGAAAAAAACAACTCGATAGGTTTTTAACGTACGTAAGTTTTTGATAGCCAACTCATGGTAGGCCCTGGTCAAAAGACAATGTTAAAAATTCCTTTATTTATGTATCCTCCTCCTTATAAATCGCCGGTACATAAATATACTTTTTGTATTACTTATTGTTATAGATTAGTGATTCTACCACCGGTTCGGAACGCTGATTCTAACAAGAAGACACCGGCAAGAAACTCGTTAGTTACTCTTTTTAACCGATTATCACATAACATTGAAAATTAGCCATGTAATACAGTTTCAGTATGTCACAGTTATAACAAAGAGAGAAAGAAAAATCTGATCCTACATTTAGGTACAATTAATGAAAATAAGGCAAGTTTAAATCGCCCAGGGCCCAAAAGTAGCACCATTTTTTTTTTACGCGTTGAAATACTTTTCGCACCTTCACTGGGAGAGGGCGTTCTCTCCCAGTGGTGTGTCGGACTCCCCAGCGGCTGGCGAGGAGATGGTAAAAGCCAGCCGCGGCTCCTGAGCGGGGTGTAATGCCCGGGGGGTTTACCGACTAAAACACCGCGGTGTACCTCATCGCCTTATGGTGGCGTCATGGGACTCTGACCTAGTCTTCTACTGCCACGACCCCAAAAGTAGCACCTGTTCGGAATAATGACTATTCGAGCTTTCCGGATAATAATTAAAATCATAAAGAAAGAATACAAATCAATGAAATACCTATAACAATTCCAACCTGCATGACTAAGCTTAGGGTAAAATCTTAATTTTGTACTAGCTTTCCGCCCAAGACTCCGTCCGCGTAGAGACTTTTATCGGGTAAAACATTACTTCTTTATAGCGCAGTCGGTTAAAAGGTAGCCTATGTCCTTTCTCAGGCTCTGAACTATATCTGTACCAAATTTCAATTTAATCAGCTCAGTAATCTCTGATGAACGCGTAACAGACAGACAGAGATACTTATAGATACAGTATACTATTTGAACTTCAGCTCTACTTAATGAATATTGATGTGTAACCATCCTAGGATATATTTTACCCGACTGTGCTAAAAGAGTGTACTAACTTAATGTGTTACTCGAATCGCAGCCGCGGGTATCTATTGTCTATCCTTACTAATATTATAAATGCGAAAGTAACTCTGTCTGTCTGTCTGTTACGCTTTCACGCATAGAGTACTGAACCGATTTAAACGAAATTTGGTACAGATATAGTCCAGAGAGCCTAGGAAAGGATATAGGCTACTTTTTAAACGACTGCGCTGTAAAGAAGTAATGTTTTACCCGTTAAACGTCTCTACGCGGACGAAGTCGCGGGCGGAAAGCTAGTTTAAAATATATCTATGTGTAGGTATATCAGTGTCTGACGCCCAATAGTACAAGCACTGCTTAGTTTGGGGTCAGATGACCGTGTGTGGAAATGTACCAGATTTTTATTATCCCTCTTGTTTATTATAATGTCATTGTGTTACTACTTCTCAATTTTAGTTTAAGTAATTATGTATATGTATTCATATAAAACACTAATTCTTAAATAAGTACTGTGGTAACAAACTTGTATAAAATGTATGAGTAAGATATACATTGTACTTATTTTATGTTAGTAGGCAAAATTAAATCGAAAAACGTGCGATTTAAATACCAGTTTAAAACGGTAATTATACCGATTTTAGATGCACAATAGCTCTGTTCGCCGTTAGTATTGAAAAGGGAGAAAGTAATAAAATTTCTCCAAACAATAGGAGCGGGATGATAAATAAGAAGATGCCTTTGTCGGCATTAACTGTTTAACTCTTTGTGTAAACTGAGTTATAAAGCGATAAAGCGTCAGTTAGTTTTAAATGATTTCCGCTATTCCGAAAAGTATTTGCCAATTACCAATGTAGGTACGGTTATGTCTTTCTCAAATTAATACATTATACAAAAATACGTTTGTTATTGTTGCTGAATATAGGCAGAATGGCGGCGACGTGGTCCACAACCCGTCCGTTCCCACAGATTAGAAAACTGAAAGTGTCCGGGATATTTACCATGATGTTTTGTTTTAATGAGCTCCCGATATTTCGGCACTGTTGCAAGCGCCATGATCACGGGTGAACTGTAGGACTGCGAGAATGACGGTAGGTCTAAGTGCAGACATATCGGTCTACCCTCTTTCTAAGTTTCTAAGTTTTCTAATATGTGTAACCATGACAGTTTAAAATTATATATCTTTCCCACAGAGGTGAAAAGTGGATCGCTGGAAGTGATCTCTGCCTACCCCTCTGGGAAAAAGGCGTGATTTTATGTATGTATGTATGAATATTATATCCCACAAAAACATAAATGTAAAAAAGCCAGCCGAATTCAAAGTCGGTCGCACGTAGGTTCCTAACTAATTATGTAAAAACACGTCTATTGTATGGGTACCCCCCTTAATATTTTATCTTTTAAGCTTTTGCATAGCTTTTATCGCGGGCTTTGAGCGCGGCGACCGAACCAAGAAATTCCGTAACGAAAAAAACCTCACAATCGTCTAACGTCGTTTCAGTTCGGTAGACTTCGGCACGGTGTTTGTGTGCGTGCGGTTAGACGTATTGTACGACTCTACGGTACGGAACCCGCTATGGGTTTCGCCGCAAAAATAATGGATTAGTATCTAAATTAGTGCCGAGTTCTATGACAATTGCTGTTATTTAAAAAAAATGTGAGGTCTTAAGGTACTTGATTGGGCAGCTTTTCATTACATCGTTATTAAACATATTATATTTATATTAAATAAATAAATAAACGTTTATTGCTTCATAAATTTCACATCTGTTGCTAAAAATACTAAAAGAAGAGTTAGCAAAAGGAAACATCTCTGTAATTTTATAAATCCGAATGTAACTCTGTCTGTCTATCTGTTACGCTTTCACGCATAGAGCACTGAACCGGTTAAAATGAAATTTGGTACAGATATAGTCCACAGCCTGAGAAAAGACATAGGCTACTTTTTAACCAACCGACTGCGCTATAAAGAAGTAATGTTTTACCCGTTAAACGTCTCTACGCGGACGAAGTCGCGGGCGGAAAGCTAGTGCTGTATAATCCGTTGAGTATTTTTAAAGATCTGAGCATACAGACTGACTGATTTGACTGGCTCGGTGGAACAGTGGCTAGTGACCCAGGTTCACTATCTACGGTTCCAAGAGTAATGGGTTCGATTCCCACCCAGGACAAATATTTGTGTGACGAACATCGGTGTTTGTTCTGTGTCTGGGTGTGTTATTAAATATATTTAAGTATATTTGTGTATCCACTGTTGATTCTGATATCTGCAACACAAGTGTTTAAGCTACTTACCACGGAATCAGATCAATGTATGTGGTGTTGTGAAATATTTATTTTATTTATTTATTTATACATAGGGACAGCAGGAAGAGACTTTGTTCTAAACTATGTAGTGATTCTCAGAACTATCCGAGCGTGATTCACACACAATTTGATGTGTGTAAACGCATTGTGAAGTGCTATTTACAAAACAAAGACTGCTATGCGTTCTGACGACATTCTGATGGGAATGACAAGTACTGTTGCATTCACGAACCGTTTACAATATTATGGTGTCCAACCTATACCAGTCACAACTATCTGTCCGGTGGTTGGTGAACGGTATACGGGTAAGCGACCCCGGCTCCTCGAGCTACTATCGACTCAGTCCAAATCATCCGAGGCGATAGTATCCTTCCTGCCCTTTTCCTTCCCCCGTCATATATCCTTGCTACTCGTGGGAACGCAATGACCTTGTTAAAACAATGCACAAGGCAGAACGGCGGCGACGTGGTCCACAACCCGTCACGTCACGTTTCCCACAGAGGTGCCTTCCCCTACCCCACGATTTCAGCCATGGCAGCCGATCTCAATACAGATCAGCAAACTTCGCAGGACAGTGCACAAGTGTACGCGCAAACACAAGTGCACTCTCTACCCTCACTATCAGAGTTTGGTGAAACGGCAAATCGATATGACCGATGATAGGTCAGGCGCAGGACCACCGGCTTAACGTGCTTTCCGAAGCACGCTTTCGTCTACTTCCAGACTCCAGACTGAGTAATTTATTAAGTGACACAAATATGGCCCGACCCGGAACTCGAACCGGGGACCTTTCGGTCCTTGCGCGTCGTTTGCAACCAATAGACCAACGAGGCTGTCAGTTTTATCCTACTAATACAATTATTAAAAAAAGCTTCGATGGCCGAGTGGTTAAGGTCGTTGCTTGCCATGCGAGAGGTCGCCAGTTCAAACCCCGCCAGGTACCAATGTGTTTTTCAAATTTGAAATTCATATGTACCTTATTCGACGCTTTAACGGTGAAGGAAAACATCGTGAGGAAACCAGCACACCTGAGAAATTTTTCAACGGTGTGCGTAGCCATGTCAGAGGCCTACGGGCGGTTTAAAAACTCTGACACCAGGTTGTTCATCAACCATACGATAAGAAGAAGAAGAATACAATTATAAATTCGAAAGTCTGTGTATATGAATGAACTACACATACATATATGTGTAGCTCTACCATGCAAAAGTATTGAAAAAAAAAAACAAAATTTGGGACATTTCTACACACGGCCACCTGACCCCAAACTAAGCAGAACATGTCAACTATGGGTGTGAGACACTGAGATATACATATGTAAACGTACGTAAGTCATAAATACGTACTTATATACATATTCACACCCAGACACGGAACAAACACAAATTTTCGTCACATGAATGTTTGTCTCGAGTGGGGATCGACCCACCACTCATGAAACCGTAGCGCCAGAAATATGTGGATAATTTGGGATAAAGAAAGATATCTATTTATTTTCTAAATCACAGGAAGTTTAATCCTAATAATACTTAGGTCCCTTTAGGGATAAAAGCCGCTCCCCCGCAAGTCCGGTGATGATGACAAGGCTAGTCATCCATCATCGTATGTCAGTCATCATCATCATCATCAACCCATATACGTACCCACTGCTGGGGCACGGACCTACCCTAAACTAGGGCGATATGGCCTTAGTCGACCACGCTGGCCAAGTGCGGGTCGACTACACAACCGTAGAATTTCTTCGTAGGTGTGCAGGATTCCTCACGATGTTTTCCTTCACCGTTAAAGCGTCAAATGATGGTACATTTGAATTTCAAATTTTGAAAAACACATTGGTACCTGGCGGGGTTTGAACTGGCGACCTCTCGCATGGCAAGCAACGGCCTTAACCACTCGGCCATAGACGCTTTTTCGTTATGTCAGTATGAAAATAAAAACTTAGTTCCCTGTCGAATCATCGAACTTGAATGCAACATTTTAACCCTACCCTGTCGACATCACCGAGCATAACATTTACAACGGTCATAACCAAAATCTGCCTTTGTTCTGGGAGAAATTTTAATGTCTTTCTTTACAAACTAACGGGGCTCTACCAATTCTTAGCCCTTTACCAAACTGTTAACTTGACTCAACCCGTTACGTCAAAAAGGGACCTAATTGCCCCCTAACATAGTTTTGGGCAATAAAGACAAATAAATGTCCATTGTGTTCAGTAGATAAGGGTTATTGAGACCGTGTAGGCAAATATTTTTATACTTTTACAGTTGGTTTTACACTTTTGTAAATCTATGGACTTTCTCCTTTTTAACCGTCTTCAAAAAGGATTGACTGACGACTCCAAAAGTTACTGGTTATAGTAAACTAGCTTTCCGCCCGCGACTTCGTTCGCGTAGAGACGTTTAACGGATAAAACATTACGTCTTTATCGGTCGGTTAAAAAGTAGCCTAGATCCTTTTCTAGGCTCTGGACTGTATCTGTGCCAAATTTCGTTTAAATCCTTTCAGTACTCTATGCGTGAAAGCGTAGCAGACAGACAGACGGACAGAGTTACTTTCGCATTTATAATATTAGTAAGGATATTCAAACAAAGAGAAAATGGGGGTGTTTGTTTTGCATGTGATCTCACGTTTACCAGGGGGAATTATGTTAGAACTATATCTGAAGGGGTGTAATTTTTTTAAGCTATTGCTTAGCTTTTATCGCAGGCTTTGAGCGCGGCGACCGAACCAAGAAATTCCGTAACGAAAAAAACCTCACAATCGTCTAACGTCGTTTCAGTTCGGTAGACTTCGGCACGGTGTTTGTGTGCGTGCGGTTAGACGTATTGTACGACTCTACGAAACTCGCACGAATCGAGTCGAGCGGCTCCGGAATCGGACGATGCTATGCAATAGCTATACCGCGGCAGTCCCCGAGTGCCACACGTCTTTTTTCTTTTTGGTAATTAAGACGACAATCACGTTAAAAGTTGGGCGAGTTCATTATAAAATCGCAAAATTTATTAAAACAATACCATGTTTCAAATTACAGAATTTATAGCAAAATCCATTTTCATGAACGTAATATTTGTTAATTACTTGCCGAACAAATTTCTGACGCGTTGCATACAAATATCATCAAGAGTGACGTCACTTTTATGCCACTTTTTGTATGGAACGTTTTTAACAGTGATATCTCGGCGAGTTTTCAAGTTATTTGTATATTTTACTTATATAAGTAAGTTATTTCAAGTGTGTAGTGTTTGCGCAAATAATGAAATGACAATAAAATTAGCATTTTATAAAGTCAGGGGATACAAGTCACAACTATCTGTCCGGTGGATGGTGAACGGTATACGGGTAAGCGACCCCGGCTCCTCGAGCTACTATCGACTCAGTCCAAATCATCCGAGGCGATAGTATCCTTCCTCCCCTTTTCCTTCCCCCGACATACATCCTTGCTACTCGTGGGAACGCAATGACCTTGTTAAAACAATGCACAAGGCAGAATGGCGGCGACGTGGTTCACAACCCGTCACGTCACGTTTCCCACAGAGGTGAAAAGTGGATCGCTGGAAGTGATCTCTGCCTACCCCTTTGGGAAAAAGGCGTGATTTTATGTATGTATAATAAAATTAGCACATGCTAATAATACAAGTGATAGGTAGTTAACACACCATTAGAAGACTGAATATGTCCGGTATATTTACCATGTTGTTTTGTTTTAATGAGCTCCCGATATAAAATGGGTTATTCCGTATTCATCCTATGTGAACTCATCCGATTTCCTTACTCATCCTAAAATAGTATTCCTAGCTCATCCTATTAGATTTTGTCTTGACACAACACTAATGCAGTCTTTTCTCATCACTAGGTGAATATTCCAATAAAAAGTATGGTTAGCAAAATCAAAAGTCAAAACATTTTCAGAAAGTGAACTATTTATAGGTTTTGGATATAAATATGTACTATTATTATAAATAAAAAGAAATCTGTATGTTAAAACAAGAAAATAACATAATATTCAATAAAATATACTTAAAACCGAAAGCCAAACTTGCACGTGCTATTAAAGAAAATAATAGTAACGGTTTCATTTACATCTAATAATGAGTCACCAAGTTGTATTTTTTTCAAGTTGTATTTAAAAATCATACAGTTTACATATGGAAGACGATGTTTTTTAAATCAAAGTTGATTGAGTCTTGTTTGTCAAAATTTAAAAATATTGCTGTGTTAATCATATAAAAAATATGTTATATATTATTCTAAATTTTAAAAAATAAACATACCTAACTGTTTTATACAACATTTATAAATAAATATATTATTTTATCAGACTTTTTGCAGTTTTATTTGACAAAACGACTAAATTAAATTTTAAACTTTTATTCCGACCGTACAAAATATTCTTATTTTTAAAATGTTTTGTTATAGGATGAGCTAGGAATCATTTTGGGATGAATAAGGAACTAAAAATTGAAATATTTGCTTTGGGATGATTAAGGAACGAAATTAGGATGAGTAAGGAAAAAGTTTCACGTCGGATGAGATCACATAGGATGAATACGGAATAACCCCCCGATATTTCGGCACTGTTGCAAGCGCGGTGCAACGGGTGAACCCGCGATCACGGCTGGTTTTCTAATGTGTATAACCATGACTGTTTAGAAGTTAACACAACAATTAATATAATATACTATTTCATAATATAATATAATAATTGGACAGGCCTATGTCCAGCAATGGACAAGTATGGGCTGATGATGATGATGATTTCATAATATTATATGCTTACATATAAATTCACTATTAATGTTTGCTTGATACCTCAAGGCATCGTATATATCCCTCTAGGAAAAGCGTTTTACAGGCAAATATAATCAATTATTTTGAAACAAATAATTAGCTTATTATAAATAACTAGCTCTGCCAGCGACTTCTTCCGCGTTTTACTCATTTTCCATTTTTCCTTTGCTCCTATTGATCGTAAGGTTATATAGGCTTAAGCCTTCCTCGATAAATGGACTATATAACTTCTCGCTGCGACCAATAGGGGCAAAGAAACAGTAAAAAGTGGGGCAAAACACAGACGAAGTCGATGGCACAGCTAGTGTTTTAGATAAATATGCTGTAAAAACACTAAAGTAATGTTGAAAACACATCATAAAACAATGTTTTCCGATAAAAAATTACTTTACAAATTTCTCCATCACAAAAAATAAGTACCTACCTACTACAATACGCAGACAACCCTTTACAAAAACCCGTATTGTGTTTAAAAAGTTCAACAAAAGACCAAAAAGTGTCAACAATTGAGTTTGCAACAAAAAAATCAAAATGGCCGCCACAAAAATATTGAATTGTCACTACGCATTTTGGAAGATGGCGGATTTTTCTTTGTAAAGATGAGCAAGGGTGGCGATTAGATACCATTGTCGATATAATATTTTGTATACAAAAAAAACTACTTGCATAAATTGCATGTAGGTATAGTTTGCATGACGATTTCAAGATTACCTGGTTGGTCTATTGACGGCACAACCGAGATGACCGGTATATAATTTTAAACTGACATGGTTACACACATTAGAAAACTGAAACTGTCCGGGATATTTACCATGTTGTTTTGAAAAAAGAAGTGATACCGTGAGTGTAGTGTGTCGGGATCGAATTCTGAGTGACAATAATGTGAACGAGGGTAGTGGTGCCGTGCGTAATGAAAGACTGAGAAAGAGGGTAGACCGATATGTCTGCCCTTAGACCTACCGTCATTCTTGCAGTCCTACAGTTCACCCGTGATCATGTCGCTTGCAACAGTGCCGAAATATCGGGAGCTCATTATAACAAAACAATATGGTAAATATCCCGGACAGTTTCAATTTTCTAACGAGATGACCGGTGGTTAGAGTCACGTAACCTCAACCTATTGTGGGTTCGAGTCCGCGTCCAGCCGGGCATGAATGAAAATTTTTGAAATTTAAATTTGCATTTAAGTTCTGTGCAGCACTAAAAACAATTGAAATAAAAACTTACTTCTTAATCATAACAATGCTTATGATCTTGTGTGATATTTATTTATTACTAGCTTTCCGCCCGCGACTCCGTCCGCGTAGAGACGTTTAACGGGTAAAACATTACTTCTTTATAGCGTAGTCAGGTAAAAAGTAGCCTATGTCCTTTCTCAGGCCCTGGACTATATCTGTACCAAATTTCATTTAAATCGGTTTCGCATTTATAATATTAGTAAGGATAAGGATTTTGACTGGATTGGTGGAACAGTGCTTATTGACCATGGCTGTTCCAAAAGTCGTGGGTTCGATTCCCACTCGTGACAAATAATTGTGCGATGAATAACGGTGTTTGTTCCGTGTCTGGATGTGATTATGTATTTACAAATACATCCTTACTAATTCCTTATTCCTTACTATAATATTATAAATGCGAAAGTAACTCTGTCTGTCTGTCTGTCTGTCTGTCTGTCTGTCTGTCTGTCTGTTACGCTTTCACGCATAAAGTACTGAACCGATTTAAACGAAATTTGGTACAGACATAGTCCAGAGCCTAGAAAAGGTTATAGGCTACTTTTTAACCGACTGCGCTATAAAGAAGTAATGTTTTAGCCGTTAAACATCTCTACGCGGACGAAGTTGACACAGCCACTGGACGGATCGAGATGAAATTTAGCATGCAGGTAGATGTTATGACGTAGGCATCCGTTAGGACAGGATTTCCCGAAATTCCCACGGGAACGGGAAATAACGGGAAAATCCTTTTGTATGAAAAATACTAACCGCATAAGTTAGACGCTTGAAATTTGACATGCAGGTACCTTAATAAATTAAAAGCTTAGTTGCAACAGGATATTGTAAAATTCCCACGGGAACAGGAGTAATACGGAAAAAACTTTTGTATGAAAAAATCTAAACCGCGATATAGATAGGCGATTGAGATTTGGCATGCAGGTACCCTAATGAACGTAAAGCTTACTTTCAACGCGATATTACAAAATTCCCATGGGAACGGGAGTTATTGGGAAATAACTTCTGTATGTAAAATCCCTTACGGGGTTGAAATATATTATATAGAGATAGAGATTTACCCGAAGCGAAGCGAGGGCGGGTCGCTAGTATTATATAAGTACTAGCGGCCGCCCGCGACTTTGTACGCGTATTAATGGGTTTTAGTAGCATTGTATCAGTCTCTGATGCCCATAGTACAAGCTCTGCTTAGTTTGGGGTCAGATGACCGTGTGTGGAAATGTCTTAGATATTTATTGACTATTATTAAATTTAACCTCTTCCTGCCTCAGTCGGGTAATAAAAGAAGGTATCTCAAAGATAACACTATCGATAGCGCGTCTCTTTCTGCCCTCACTTAAACGCCATTAGGCGTTCTATTGCTGTCGAGCGTCGCAATCAATCATATCCGAAATATCAGCCCGAAACCGAAAGACGGACGCTCCACCAAACATCAAGGACCCGTCCGTCTAATGAAGACGGAACGGCTGTGATTCGGAAAGATTTCATACATAATTATTGTTATTGGTTTATATACAGGTTGTTATTTTTTAAGCTATTGCATAGCTTTTATCGCGGGCTTTGAGCGCGGCGACCGAACCAAGAAATTCCGTAACGAAAAAACCTCTCAACCGTCTAACGTCGTTTCAGTTCGGTAGACTTCGGCACGGTGTTTGTGTGCGTGCGGTTAGACGTATTGTACGACTCTACGAAACTCGCACGAATCGAGACGAGCTGCTCCGAAATCGGACGATGCTATGCAATAGCTATACCGCGGCAGTCCCCGAGTGCCACACGTCTTTTTATTTGACTGCCTCGTTTGTCTATTGGTAGCAAGCGCTGGTAAGGACCGAGAGGTCCTTCGAGTCCAGAGTCGGAAAACATTTGGGTAAGTTCTTCTGTAAAGAAATTACTCAGCCCGGAGTTAGGAAGTTGGCGGTTGCACGCCCGTGCCTCGGAAAGCACGTTAAGCCGGAGGCCTTGCGCTCGATCTCACATCGGTCATTTCGGATTGCAGTCTCACCGAACCAAGAAAGTGAGGGAACAGAGAGTGCATTTATGTTGTGCACTCACTTGTGCACGAGGGTGCAACAAATAAAATATATGCATGCAGCCAAAATAACCCCAATGACTGTCTGTTTTTAAGTTATTAAAGAAACCGTCGTCGGTTAATAAGAAAAACAGCCTGTATGATCGCCACAATTGTATCTAGAGATTTGATGACATCATTTAAACATTAAATGATTTATTTATAATATTTTGACCGTATTTAAGTATTTTTATTGTATTTAGGTTTGCTGCACGTGCTCTATTAACTTGAATTTATAGCTCTGAATCAAAGTATCAACACATTGCAGGTATTTAAAGCAAAGTCACTTCCCGCGTCTACATTTATGTATGCTTAAATCTTTTTAACTACGCAACGGATTTTAATTGTTTTTTTAAAAGATAAAGGGAAATAGGATTCCGTACCTAAAAGGCAAAACGAGACCCTATTACTAATCATCTGCCGTCCGTCTGACTGTCTGTTTCCATGTTGTATCTCATAAACCGTGATAACTAGAAAGCTAAAATTTTCACAAATGACGTAGGATTTCCGTTATTATGACTCTACAACCATAAGCAATTGATACAGTTTAAAATCCCAACATTTCCCATGCGTTTTTCCCCTCCTGAAAACTCTAAGGGAACAAAACGCTGGTTCTGTGCGGAAACTGAAACAAATTTCATTACAGCACCGGGTCGGCCGCGGTATTTGCAAAGTACGTTTTGTGACTTGAGCGCTGCGGTTCGATTCCTTGTTTGGGCTCATAATGGTGTGTTTGTAGTGCGGGAGGTGCAGTTGGATTTGGCTTGAAATAAATAAATAGCAGCGTTGAGGATCAACAAAAATCGGAAAAAGTAAGAATGTTTTTTTTTTAGGAAGAACGAGTAAATTATCAGATATTTAATTCAGTGTGAATCTATTACTAATACGGAATGGTGTCTCTACCAATCAAGATTATTATTAAGTATTTATGTTCTACGTACCTACATTTAAAATCTTTTTAAATACCTTACACTTAGTTGGCAATAAATACTATGATTTTCATTACTCTTTCAACAGCCTGATAATAATACAAATACCAATTTAAATATATAGCAAATTATACAGTGGAGTTTAACCAATATAACGAAGAATTCATACCCAAAGATATAACTCTGTAATATGTCGTTGATTAAAAAAGTAATCAGTATTTATTGTACTCTGTGTGTAGGATTCAATATATTTAAGATACACCTGTATTCAGGTTAATATGTAGGTGTGCGTTTAAGCGAATTGCTTGTTTTCAACCCCATAAATAAGCAAGGGCCAAGGTTGACATAGAATTTACCACAAGCCTTTCCTGTTAACTTCAAGCTTCAAACAACCACGATTTTTTGCAACCACTCCTGTACTATTTAGGTTCTTTATCACTGAAAAATAAAGTACAAAATTGCGAAGCAGATTAGTTGTTTCAAGCAAACGACTAATAGGCTAAAGAGCAAGTACTTGACATAATTTTAACTTGATTTTTTCGTTCATATTTAAACGAAAACTTGAAGTCACTAAGTTTAACTTAGTTTTTCGTTTTGGGTTCATGCTTTTCGTCATAACCTAATTTAAATGGGAAAGTATGTTTATTTTTTTGAAAGGCACCGTAGTTTAAGCACTTGTGTTTTGGAAATCTGAATCAAGAGCGGAATACAGTGGTGAGAGCCATCCACTCCCCGCAAGTCCGGTGATGATGATAAGGCTACTTCAAGCCATAGGTAAACGTTGTCAGGAAAAAAGAGCATACTTTAGTAATACACCCGATGTTCATCACATTAATACTAGTCCCGTCTGAGTGACTGCCTCGTTGCTCTGTTGGTAGCAAGCGCTGCGTAAGGACTGAGGGGTCCCCGGTTCGAGTCCGGGGTCGGGAAAAAATTGTGTGAGTACACCCGTGATAATGGCGCTTGCAACAGTGCCGAAATATCGGGAGCTCATTAAAACAAAACAACATAGTAAATATCCCGGACACTTTCAGTTTTCTAAATTGTGTGAGGTTTTCTGAAAAGAAATGACTCAGCCCGGGGTTAAGAAGATAACTGTTGCACCCTCGTGCCTCGGAAATCACGTTAAGCCGGTGGCTCTGCGCCCGATCTCTTATCGGTCATGTCGGATTGCCGTCTCACCGAACTATGAGGATAAGGGAACAGAGAGTGCACTTGTGTTTGCGCGTACACTTGTGCACTATAATATGTCCAGCGCAGTTGGTTGATCTCCGTTGAGATCGGCCGCGATGGTCTTATTTTATTACTTGTCCCAGGTAGGAATCGAACCTACGACGGCACAAAAGGGCTTTAGGAGCAAAGTTCTTCGCTAGTAAAATAAATAAAATTAGGGCTCCAATAAGGTGGGACTTATTTTTCCGTGAACACAACTAAATGCAAATGCAATCAATAAATCCGTTAAGGATCAAATTGTCAGTCAAACCAAGCACTATCTATCTGGATTACCTGTTATCGAATCAAAATAACTATTAAAACTTACTTACCTTACTTTGTATAAAGTCGAAAATCGGTCAAACTCAAAAGAGGACACATTTTAATATCGATGGCTAACCTCTAGTTATATCTCAGGATAACATAAATCCTTTTATCAGGATATAAATCGATATGAATTTGATCGATTCCTACCGAAGGGATGAATAGACTATTGACCCTAATTTTATGGACGTAACTTGTATCACGAGTTAGTTTTTTTTACAAGGTAAAAGTTGGAATATTAAATAAAGCATCCGACCGATTTCAGCCGTGGCGGCCGATCTCAACTGAGATGAGCCAAGTGCGCAGGATATATAGTGCATAAATGCACTCTCTATTACCTTATTTTTATAATTCGGTGAGACGGCAATCTTCCTAACTCCGGGCTAAGTAACTTCATTACACAAAAACTCACACAAATTTTGCCCGACCCCGAACCTTACGCAGCGCTTGCTACCAATAGACCAACGAGGCAGTTAATTATTTATTTATTAAGGACAACCAACAAATCTTACACTAAACAAATACAACAGATACATGACATAGAACAAGAGCTAAGTGCAGATTCAATTACAGGTTGCCACGACTTGCAATGTGAGATAATCTATATTAATGTGCTAGACTCATGAAAATTTTAGTTATTAGCAAAAGAATTTAATGTGTTTATATTTTTTGAACTTATGTAAACTATTTGAATGTATATCATTATCCAATATTTTATTATTAAGTGAATTGTACTGTCGATGTCGTTGCAACCTGTTCATGATTGAGTGGTGGCCTAGATTGCTCTTGGATCCTTTGATATTAAAGGGTAAGTTTTTACCTTGTCTAGGTAGTTTGAGCGGTATGTTAAACTGAAGCTATTCTAAAAGACTGGGACAATCCAGCCCACTTCTCAAAATTTTAAATAAAAACAATTGGTCCAACATTAATCTTCCGTCTGAAAGACTCGACATTTTAAATTTAGAGAGTCTTGTATCGTAAGAAGGCAGTAAGTAGTGGAATATTAAAACAGTACTTATGTATAAACTAGCTTTCTCTGTCCTTATATTCCTTGTATGCTTAAATCTTCAAAACTACGCAACTAATTTTGATGCGGCTTTTTATATTGATAGAGGCATTCAAGAGGAAGGTTTTTGCGTAAAATTCACCCGAAGCGAAGTGAGGGCGGGTCACTAGTTTATTTTTAATTTATTTTCCATCACTGAACTACAAATATAAACTTTTTAACTATCAATATTTTACTAATTACTATTTAAAAAGAATAAAATAAACGGTTCAAATGTAGTTTTGTTTATTAAAATAATTATTAAAAGGATCGTTTTTAAATTTCAATAATTTACTGATTCACCTACTTTTGAACATTATCTTCGATCTTCTAATAAGGTGAATGGTTAAATTAAATGAGATTTCAATAATGTAGTTTATTCATCACTTAGAAAATATATCTAAGAAGTCAAGTCTTCTATATGTCATGTAAATATAATATAGTCATATTTCATCTGACGAAATACTATCATCATCCTCAAGCTGAAATGTAAGATCTTCAGGAAAATCATCGCATTGAATAACTCTACTCATATTTAAAATTTCATCTTTCAGCGTCACTGCTGTGTTTTGGTCAACTGTATTATTTATGTCTTTATATATTTTTGTGATTTTTTCTTTGAGAACGTGAGCTTTCATATCATGGTTTGAAGAATCTTTATCAGTTTCCATCATACTAATATCTGTATTATTATTTGCATCCTTCAATATTTTCCTATCAGTTTCACTTACATCTTTTAATGTGCACTGAGAAGGAAAATCTGTTTCTACTGAACATGATTTACGATCCAATGCGTCCTTATTTACTTTTGTCTCATTTATTTTATCATCAGATTTAACATTTGTCGATGACTTAATTGTTAACGGTTTGAGAACAAGATCTTGGGAAACTACGCTTATATCATCTTGAATACCATTAGGATGATCTGATTGATTTTTAGGGGACTTTAAGTAATTATTTATCAAATCATTATCATACTCAATAACTTCTTCAGCATCTAAATCAGCGAAAGTGAAATCATTGACATCTGTTAGATAATCTTCATTGTCAACTGTAGGTCTCTCTGAAGAATTAAAATTATTACCGCTACAATTCAGGTTACTGTTTCCAGTAGCATTGTTATCTCCATGAATAGAATATGTATCGTCATTTGATTGGCTCGCGTCATCATTTTCGCAAATTTTTGGCATCAAACTAATGTGAGACATAAGTGCGTTCCGTTCTGAGCCTCTTTTAATTAACATTCCATTATCAAGACTCAAAGGCTTTGTTAGATTATTAGATAACTCCTGTTTATCTTGATGCTTATAACTTTTTATCAAAACAACATTACTGGGGGTTACATCGTTACCAGCATTTGATTTCCTGCCTGGACCACTTTTATTTGAATCATGTTTAGTTTTCCTGTCAGTGTTAGTAAATTTTACAGTTTTGTATTCCTTAGTAACAGTTATCTCTTCTTTGGGTATTATTTCATCTACTTCTTCAGTAGATTTTATTTTTGGAAGAGAGTAACTACTTCTAACTGGACTGTCATACGTATTATTGTCAGAGTATGTTCGTTCTAAATCATAATCAATATTATCATCAAGCTTTTTACTTTCTTTATCAACTTTGCATTTATTAACTTTACTGATCAATTTGGTTTTTACTACTTTGAAATACGTTTTGATAATTTCGCTGCGAGTTGTTTTTACCTTTTTGTGGAGTTCTTTGCCAGAGTTTAATGATTTTTTCGCACTATTAACAGGTTTCATATTATTAATGCTATTTACTAGTTCGATTACACTTTTTTCTGATGGTGTATTAGAACGAGATAGAGAAACAGCCATCATCTCTTTTTCTTTTCCCTCATCTTTATTAACATCCTCTTTTATTACAAGATTTATTTTTGGTGTACAATCACTTGTGGAGTTATTCTTTGGTACAATTTTTGTTTTTCTACTTGAAATCGGCGGCTGATTCTCTTTGTCCGCTTTTATTTTTATCATCAAATCTTTGACCTCAGCAAGAGCACATTCTGCCGATACAATAATGGCGTTAGGTGATTCTGTCCCTGTCTTTTTATTGTCTATGACTATTACTTTATTTGAGCTATCTTTATCATCACTCCCTGTGCATTTTGTAGTAGATGCCGTTTTAACATCAATAGTTTTAATATCCTTTTTATCTTTATCTTTGACAAGCTCAGCTATTTGAGAAAAGCGAAGCGTTTTGTTCAAATCCCTTTTATTAGAGGGTTTGATCTCCAGCGCATTGGCGTAGTCCCAGTTGTCATCGAATAGGCAATCCAACTCATTCATAGTATCCAAAGTCAGCATAACATAAGGCAGTACTGCCTCGGCTTGAAGCACGACCATATCATTGCCTCCTCCAGATTTTCCATCTGGTCCTTTGTCCGTGTCATCTTTCTTCGGCTCATCTGGTTTATTTTCCGACGTTCCCGCTTCCCCTGAGTTTGGGTCTGTAGAAGTGCTTGGTCCTCCTGGTTTCTTATCTTTATCTTTATCTACGTCTACAATATTTTCTATTCCCAGCTGTGAAAGTTCGAGCAAACTTTTATTCTTCTCCATTGCACTCAACTCTCTTCCAAGCGTTGCTAGTTCATTTTCCAACTGAGCCATATGTTCTTCAGTACTGAGCCTTTGAGAATCTATGTCCATTGATATTTCATCTGTTGCATTAGTTTCTGTTGTTTCTATTGTTTCTGACTCTTCTTCGGACAATCCTAATTCTGACTCAGACTCATCTTCTTTTGATGTTTTTGTTTTCTGTTCAGAGTCAATTATTTCATCAGTCAAGTCAGAAGTCATTTTGTCGTTTTGCAATTCGTTAGTATTTAATTCACGTAGCATATCTGGTGGTAATGTTGGAAGATTCATAGGCAATCCAACTTTAGTTGGGTCATCTTTTTTGGGAGCAGGTTGAACTTCGTTCCCTTCTAAAACGTTTGATTGCGCATTTATTTCGTCTTCATTAGTAATCATCTGCTGCATCACCTTGACATCGTCTCCCTCGTAAGGTTCACCTTTAGTTCTTGCGTCTTCCACCTCATCTGGACTATCTTTTGTCATCGTATCTTCTGTCTTTGGTTCTTCATCATTTGTCGCAACTGTCATCAGTGGTGCTGCTCCGGCGCCACCACCACCCCCTCTAGAATTAAGTTTATCCTTATTCTCTTTAGATAGTGCAGTCTTTTCGGCATCTTCATCTTCTTCTTTAAGGTTTCCAAGAGCTTTCTCTCTCTCCTTTCGCTGTTTAACTCTTTTCAGACGGAAAACCTCTTCTCTCTCCATCTCTTCTAACTCTGTGCAAATGTAGCGTGTGGTGGCCATGAGACGGGGCACTATTATCTTTGCCAAGACGTTTCCTTTTCTGAAAAAAAGAAAAGAATATTATTATTATAAGGAATCGGCCCGTAAATTTAGGGGAAATAGGGAAGCCCCTGCAGGCTTTAGGTTAAAAAAACATCCGAATATACACCGTGAAATTGAAGTGGTTGTTTTCCCGCAGTAAAATGATTATATTTTAGTAGTTAAATAGATTTATGCAGATTTTTTTTGTATTCAAATAAATAAATACCGGTTTTACGAAAGGGATAAACGAAACTCGAAAGCACGCTCGAACCGCTTTATTACTTATGGCTTAGAGCTTCTTTAATTTTAAGCATCGATTTCATGCGGCAAGCAGTACCTGATTACATCACATCTTATAAAAAAACGATAGCTTCTCTCGGTTTCGAGTTGGAAAATTATTATTTTGAAAATTTAAAAATAAAATGTTTTTAAACGACTAATTTGCATGATTCGATACTACTTACTAAAGGCAAATCGTTCTGCCACGGGAAAACAACCAACCACTCAAATTTCACGGTGTATAAAAACCGTATCAAAATCCGTTGTGTAGTTTTAAAGATTTAAGTATACATACGGACAGACGCGGGAAGCAACTTTGCTTTATACTATGTAGTGATATCAACTTTCATTTTAAAAGTAGCCGTATACAAACAACTTTTGGTTTCACACTGTCGCAATTTCAAACAAAAGTAAAATTTGAATGCACTTCTGCGAAGTATTAGGTCGAATGTGACAAAAGATTCAACTATTTGCAAACTTCGGCCATTTTTTGCAAGTATAGTAGAAAGTTCTATCTATATCTATACTAATATTATAAAGAGGAAAGATTTGTATTTTTGTATTTTTGTATTTTTGTATGTTTGTAATGAATAAACTCAAAAACTACTGGACCGATTGCAATAATTTTTTCACCATTAGAAAGCTGCATTATTCAGAAGTAACATAGGCTATATAATATTTTTAAAAAAATTAGGGATCCTTACTAAAACTCCAATAATGTAACCCAAGGTGTAAAAAATTTACATGAAAAATTCCTTACGTCGCGTACGCTGCGAAAACTATTGATGATAGAACAAAATCATTTACTGCGACTTTGTAGAACTTATCATTATCTATAAAAAGTGTCGCGACAGCATATGTCTAAATATTATAGTTATGTCACAGTAAGCGGTTTTTTATTCGAAAATTTTAATTTATATGCCGCCACATGAAAAGGCTCTTTATTTATACCTTGGTATTAATCCTTATCAAAATAAATTACTTTATATGCAAGACGGCTTCAATACCTATTTATGACTTTTTGAATTATTCAATTCGGACATTTCATTCGGAAGATATCACGAGTTTAAAAATGCAAGTATTAGAAAAAAGTCGCGTGGTTGCCGCCACCGCGCTCAGTTAGCCAGCATGCGATGTAGGCTCCATGTAAGCATCACTGGGGTACGGGGGAGTCAATGTAATATGTAATATAATATATTTATATATAATAATATTATAAAGTGGAAAGGTTTGATTTTTTGTTTGTTTGTTTGTTTCGAATAGGCTCCGAAACTACTGCACCGATTTGAAAAAATCTTTCACTGTTGGAAAGCTACACTATCCCTGAGTGTCATAGGCTTTTTTTAGATAAAAATAGATTTCTCTTACGGGGTTAAAATATATTACATAGAGATAGAGATATCCCCGAAGCGAAGCGAGGGCGGGTCGCTAGTATTTTATAAAAAACTAATGGCTGCCCAAGACTTCGTCTGCGTGGAAATGGTTTTGGTAACAATGATTTATTTAAATAGCCTATAATATACCTTGTAAAATTGACTATTTATAATCTAAAGTCCCGTCAAAATTCGTCCAGCTGTTTCGGAGATTAGCGGAAACAATCAGACAGACATTTTTTTTTTTATGTGTTTTTGTCATTGGTATTCGATATAGATTCTACTTATTTAGTAATAATTCATTATTTTGATATGAGAAACAGACAATTTTATCAAAATATAATTCGTAAATCAAATGGAATGTAAAATTTTAAAATCATTTCGTTTTCTACCTGCTAACCATTGATCTCTGAAATCTATACAAACGCATAATATTTCAAAAGATCACTGACCAAAATATGGTATTATTGATAAATATTGAAAAGGAAAGGACAAATTCTAAGTACTACTAATACTGTTTGGGGCTTCCGAAAGTAAATTGTCTATGGCTAAAAGCACAGACAATAGATGTTAGACAATGGAGATTTGTTGACGTAATTTTCGGTCATAGATGAGGTCTACTTTATTTATGGTGTTCGTAAATTATCGAAATCGTTTTATTGGAGTAATTTTTATTTTGCAAACTTGAAATGACTAAGGCACGTGGTCATTTTTATCGTTTCATTTCGAGTCTCAATGTCAAGTTAAAATTTTCTTTTTTTTTTTTCATAGAAACCTTAGAATCAGGCGTTTTACAGGCTCGGAGAGCATTAAACCGTTGATCCTGCACCTGATCTCTAATCAGACAAGTCAGATTGCCATCCATATGAGAGACTGAGGGACTGTGTTCATACTTCATAATGATTGCACATCCACTCCCCCGCAAGTCCGGTGATGATGACAGACAGACAGGCTACTCCAAGTCATCATTGTAGTCCGTTAGGAAAAAAAAGATGTGGAACGTTAGCAAATTTTAAGCTTTTGCATAGTTTTTATCGCGGGCTTTGAGCGCGGCGACCGAACCAAGAAATTCCGTATTAAAAAAAAACCTCACAATTATCGTCTAACGTCGTTTCAGTTCGGTAGACTTCGGCACGGTGTTTGTGTGCGTGCGGTTAGACGTATTGTACGACTCTACGAAACTCGCACGAATCGAGACGAGCTGCTCCGAAATCGGACGATGCTATGCAATAGCTATACCGTGGCAGTCCCCGAGTGCCACACGTCTTTTGTTTTTATTTTATTTATTTTCATTATTGTCATTACTGAAAAAAGCGTCGATGGCCGAATGGTTAAGGTCGTTAACGCCTTTTGCCATGCGAGAAGTCGCCAGAGTTAAATTCGCATTTACAAAATTAGTTAAGTCAATTATTGTAGGTACTGAATAAAAATTAATACAGTCACTTTCAAAACTACTCACTCATTATTCGCCCTAAATAAGTGACTATAATAATTTCAAACTTCCCTACATTTATTAAGGGAAAATTATTTTAAACCGATATAAAACTATGCAATATAGCGGTACGATGTCTCTCTAAAGTTTCTTTACATGATTAAAAATTTAGTGCTCAGAATAAAATATTAGGTCTCTACACACTGAACTCCGAACGATAACAATGCTATGAAAAGAAATAAAAAATCTCATACATTGACCTGATTCCTTTGCTTAACAGTACTGTGTTACGATATCAGAACCAACAATGGTACTTATCATCATCATCATCATCAGCCCATATACGTCCCCACTGCTGGGGCACGGGCTTACCCTAAACTGGGGCGATCAGGCCGCGAGTCAACCACGCAGGCTAAGTGCGGGTTGGTCGACTACACAACCTTAGAATTTCTTGATAGGTGTACCTATAAACCTACTTAAATATTCTAAAATATATGTATGGTATCTTATCCATAAACAATCACTAGCTATTTTAAAGATCTAAGTATACATAGGGACAGACAGTGGTAAAACTGAATTTGTCAGGTTTCATAAAAAAGTTTCAGTTTTAAACACTACTTTAAATTCCACATAGCTTTCAGTGTGCTTTACACCTATAAAAGCTTTTAAAAACTCATTGGGCCCGCGAATAGCGCAAGTACAGTCGTCTAGGTAATTGAACGTAAGACAGACGGCTCTATTAGACGGTTCCTGCGAACTCTATATTAAGCTGACTGTACCGGCTAGACTCTACCCGCTAAAGTGTATTATAACGTGGTTATGTCATAGTTAGGGTACCTAGAAACGGATAGGCAAGTACTGTGTTTACCACAAGCACTTGGCCAGCGTGGTTGACTCGCGGCCTTATCGCCCTAGTTTAGGGTAGGCCCGTGCCCCAGCAGTGGGGACGTATATGGGCTGATGATGACTGTGCTTGCTGTCTTGTTGGTCTTTTGGTATCAAGTGCTGCGTTAGACCGAATGGTCCCCGGTTCGAGTCCGGGTTCGAGCAAAATATTTTTTTTTGTTAAGAAATTACGTCAAGAAGTTGGCGGATACACGCCCGTGCCTCGGAAAGCACGTTAAGCCGGTGGTCCTGTGTCTGACCCATCGGTCATGTCGGATTGCCGTGTCACCGATTTAAGAGAGTAAGGAAAAAGAGAGTGCATTTGTATCAGAGAGTGCATCAGATTAACGTGCACAAACGCTCAGACGTACAGTTGAACAGACAAAAATTCGAATAAATCATTGTTGTGGATATTGCGTTGATAAAGGTCTTTTTTCATACATGTAGGTACTGACAGCGATCCATGTTCTTTATTCTCGTCTGTCTGTCAGTTTGTTCCCGCAAATCTCCGAAACGGCTGGACCAATTCCGACGGAGCTTTCACTCATTACATAGCTATTTTTACAAGTTATTAAGTTACATTTTAATTTCCACGAGGACGAAGTCGCGGGCGGCCGCTAGTACATAAACATAGCACAAAAGAATATGCTAATCGGTGGTGAGTAATCCAAGAAACTACAACAGTAGAACAAAACCCCATTCACTCATGTCTATATAGATAATCGCTCATAATTATCACGTATAATAACCGTATGAAAGAGCAGTCGAACGGCTTAATAATGCAAGGGAGCGACGACGTCTGTCCGTCTGTCTGTCTTTACACCAAACGATTGTTTGTTATTAGATTTACCCAGTGAAATAACATCTCCTACTTTAAAAGAAGAAAAATGTAAATAAAGCGTCCGACCTATTTCAGCCATGGCGGCCGATCTCAATTGAGATCAGCCAAGTGCGCAGGACATATTATAGCGCACAAGAGTGCGCGCAAACACAAGTGCACTCACTCTCTATTCCCTTCCTCTCATTTCGGTGAGACGGCAATCCGACATGGCCGATGAGAGATCGGGCGCAGGACCACCGGCTTAACGTGCTCTCCGAGGCACGGGCGTTCAACCGCCAACTTCCTAACTCCGGGCTGAGTAATTTCATTACAGAAAAACTCACACAAATTTTGCCCGACCCCGGACTCGACCCGGGGACCTCTCGGTCCTTACGCTTGCTACCAATAGACCAACGAGGCAGTTACCAATAGACCAACGAGGCAGTTACCAATAGACCAACGAGGCAGTTACCAATAGACCAACGAGGCAGTTCCCAATAAACCAACGAGGCTTATACTTTACTTATTATCTAAATAAGTATGTAAATCAAACATTGTACACTTACAAGTCATATAGTTTAACTAGAGGCCGCCTGCGACTTCGTCCGCGTTGAATAGTATCTTTAGGCACCAATGATTTATTAAAATAGCTTATAATATACTTTGCAAAATTTGTTATTTATTAATGAAAGTCCCGTTGAAATTGGTCCAGCAGTTTCCGAGATAAGACATAAGAGAACATACAGACAGACAAAAATGTTTTAAATTGTATTTTTGTTATTGGTACCCGATACAGATTCATACTAATTTAGTAAGAAGTAGTTATTTAATATAACAAACAGAAACTTAAGTTTTATTTTGTGGTATAGATGATACGTAGATAACGTAATTGATCTGATTCCGAAAGAAATGTGAGGTATTTATGAAGAGATAACATAACTGAACTGATTCCGTAAGAATTGTGGGGTTATTCATTAAGAGATAACATAACTGAACTGATTCCGTAAGAATTGTGAGGTTATTCATTAAGAGATAACATAACTGAACTGATTCCGTAAGAATTGTGAGGTATGTATTAAAAGATAACAATATAACAGTTCTGATTCTAATAGAATTGTAGAGTATTTATTAAGAGATAACATAACTGAACTGATTCCGTAAGAATTGTGAGGTTATTCATTAAGAGATAACATAACTGATCTGATTCCGAGAGAATTGTGAGGTATGTATTTAAAGATAACAATATAACAGTTCTGATTCTGAATGATATGTGAGGTATTTATCTATTTCAACATCGTATCGTGTCGTGTAAACGCCACAACTGAAACGACACTTGTCGATTCCCTTTGATTCCACAATCGGGGCAGTCCGTTTATGAATATTGTAGTGGTTATCGATTCTACGAGTATATCGATGCTTGCAATCGGTTTTATTAGCTTGTGCCGATTTGTTACGTCATTGACAGCGATTATGTCATTGTCTGACTCTACAGTAGGATGAAATTTAGTTATTAGGGTAATTAGATGGCATTTTTTTTACAACTGACTTATTTTTTCCTAACTGACTTATTTTTTCTTGACTGAATTATTTTTTCCTAACTGACTTATTATTCTTAACTGACTTATTTTTTCCCAACTGACTTACAGCGTGTTCAAACCTAGCAAATTTTGGGCGATTTCGAGGCGATATCGCCGCGATCGAAATGAACAGGCACTTACGATGATGGCTTGGAGTAGCCTTGTCATCATCACCGGAGTTGCAGGGGAGCGGATGGCTCTCACCCCTAAATAAATTTAAACGACGTTTGCCTGAGGGTGCCCCCTAACGGGGCTCGACCTCGGCTCAGGGCGTCGTTGGGCGGTCCCTAATGCGGACGTAGGTTTGGGGAGAGAAACGACCCGGCACGTGCCTGTATCGAGTAGCTAGGAGAGTAACTACATCGATGATGGTTTGGAGTAGCCTTGTCATCATCACCGGACTTGCGAAGGAGCGGATGGCTCTCACCCCTAATAAATAAGATGGCCGAAGGACAATGGCGGATGTGTAAGGGGCAGCTGCTATCAACCAAACCTTATGTCCCTAGAACAGAATAGTGTAATGAACCAAACTTAGTATGGCATGTCTACCTCTAAACTTAGTTCGAACTGAACTACGAAAGTTAGAAGTTTACAGGTGTTTATGAGTTTTACAGGCATTTTTTGTCTTTTAGGAAGACTAAGTAATAATAATAATATATTTATTGTTCAAAAGGTAACTTATTATTATTTTTATATTATTTTTATTCCTACGATATGAGGTCCTCGAAATTTTTACGTTTCGGTGGTTAAGACGGATGGGCCACGGGCCTAGGCCAAGTAAGCCTCCGTTTCAGGGTTATTATATTATTATTATTATAAGTAACAAATTGACATAAAGCATTCTCCTAATAAACGTTAAGTTACGTTAAGCTTCATTTTGTTTACCCCTAGACCGGAACAATGTAATCTTGTGACAGATTTGACGTGATAATAATAAAAGGGGAAAGATTTATTAACATTATCGTCTATTAAATCCATAGTAATCGAGTAGATTACTCACAAAAATATTGGGCAAAACCTGGATGCGATCCGCAAAAGACCGGGTCAAATGGAAAGCACATGAAGAGGCCTATACCCAACAATGAGTGATACAGGGCTGAAGAGGAAGAAGAAGAAGAATCGAGTAGATTAACCATTTTTTTTTCTCTTAACTGACATACGATGATGTCTTGGAGTAGCCTCGTCATCATCACCGGACTTGCGGGGGAACGGATGGCTCTCAGATTAAAAAATGAGAAAATACCTACCGTCTCTTTCTAGATTTTAATATACTGGTCATTTAAAACCTCAGAGTCAGAAAGGACATAGGCAATATATAAGCTTTTTAACCGACTATGTTATAAAGCAGTCATGTTTTACGTACACGCGGAACACAGTCAGAAAACTGGTAAAAATATTTAGTCTAATGCAAATAACCGTATTTCGCAATCGGACCAGGAAAATATGTAAATAAAAAAAAAGAATTAAAACCGAGAGGAAATCTAAGAAATGTGTTTTTAAGTGGGTAGCCATAAATAAAGTGTGGGCGTCGCGACACGAGTGGGGCGGGGTCGCGGCACTAGTGCATCTTAATATAGGGACAGAAATTAATTCGGTAACGTTAATTATTGGAACAGTTTAGGGCTATGCTTTGACTAATAAACTAAAAATATTTTTTTTAATATCATACTCCTAAGATGACCTCACTCCACGTGAAGGTAAGCGGATTTCAGAAACAACAGTAGTATACATAAATAAATATACTTAAATATTATAAGGTTCATAACCTACGGTTCCAAGAGTCGTAGGTTCGATTCCTACTCGGGACAAATATTTGTGTGACGAACATCGGTATTTGATCCGTGTCTGGGTGTATTATTAAATATATTTAAGTTTATTTGTGTATCCACTGTTGATCCTGATTTCGGTAACACAAGTGCTTAAGCTACTTACCACGGGATCAGATCAATGTATGTGATGTTGTGTAATATTTTATTATTATTTATTTAATAACACACCTAGACACGGAACAAATACAGATATATTCACACAAAATAAATATTTGTCCCGGGTGGGAATCGAACCTACTCTTGGCGCAGTAGACGGATGCATTATCCAATGATCCATCGAACCATTTTATACACGCTAGGCTGATTCACTCTCTTAACTATTACAGTTTCCTATATCAATAAGTGTTTTTTTTTTATTAGACGTTCAATGTTCATATTACGCCACTTCACATAATGGCAAGCGATCGTGAGGTCCACATAATATGAGGTCGACAGGCGCAACGATTAAAAGCTTAAACAAAAAACAAACAATAAAAAGAAATCGGTTGAGCAAAAGGATATGAGTCAGCTTGTGCTCACTCAGAACAGATAATATATTGCGAAGCGCTGATTTTCAGTAATTTCTTCATCTCTCTATATTTTATATTATAGGTGTTAGGTGAGAGGCGTGTCGTTTGTGAAGAGGGCTATGTATACACCGTGAAATTTAAGTGGTTGTTTTCCCGCAGTAAAATGATTCTATCATAGTAGCACAATAGATTTGTGCAGTTTTTTTTATTAAAATCAATAAATGCCGGTTTTACGAAAGGTACAACCGAAAGTCGAAAGCACTTTCGAACTGCTTTATTAATTAGGGCGTAGAGCTTCTTTAGTTTTAAGCATCGATTTTATGCGGCAAGCAATACCTGATTACGTCACATCTTAAAAAAGAACGATAGCTTCTCTCGTTTTCGAGTTAGAAATTATTAATTTGAATTTTTTCGCGGAATAATTTGCATGATTCGATAGTATTACTAAAGGCAAATCGTTCTGCCACGGGAAAACAACCACTCAAATTTCACGGTGTATAAAAGAGAGGATAACGTATATAAAAGGGAGGAAGTCTATGAGCTGGAAGGGCATTCCACGACTAAGCGGCACGAGGCAGAAATGAGGAACAGAACCTCCAACTAATAACCTTTAATTATTATCTACGATTACACGTGTCTAAGTGCCTGTTCACACCTAGCGATTTCGCCGCGTGCTAAATAATCGCCGCGAAATCGCCGCGATCACGCCGCGATATCGCCGCGATTCCGTCGCGATTTCGCCGCGTACTGCGATCATATTTCCAACATGAACGGACCTGCGCGGTAGAATGCGGCGCATGCGCTAAGCGGGTAGGTTGGATGAGGCGTAACCGCTACAAAATCGCGGCGGAATCGCGGCGGTTATTTAATCGCGGCGAAATCGCGGCGGAATCGCGGCGGTTATTTAATCGCGGCGAAATCGCGGCGATATTACCGCGATCGAAATCGCCCAAAAATCGCTAGGTGTGAACACGCTGTAAAATTATTCTTTAAAACAATACAAACAAAACACAAACACATGTCGCATCAATGTCTAATTAATATTTGACCTAGTTAACGGTATACCCATATGATTTTTAATAATACAGCTATGAAATTATAATACCCGTTAATTAGGGATTCTTGACTCATTTTTGTAACAAAAACAAGGCACGTGTAACTAAATAATTAAATACATAATTAAAATATGTTTTAATTGGGTCTTTATTATAATAATGAACTAAACCTGATCTGATTGACTTGTGGCCTGATATCCCTAGTGCTGATGATGATAATGATGAACTAAAGCATAGATTTGTCTAAATAATAATAACAGTGCTGAGCTTAGAAATAAAAACACGTTACAGTATTTTATAATCTTTTTATTATAAAGCGCTATTCTCAAGAACAGATGAACCTATTTCGTAAATTCTTTGTTTTACATGAAATTATTTTTCTTATTAAAATGCATTACACACGTAACAAGGTCTATTCCATCTCTAACTAAAAGTCTCTAGTCTCAAGGGACCTTGACGTTTTGTGCCTGTGTCTCGCAATACTTCAAATGACAGGGAAAGCAAGAAAAAAATACGTTAAATCTATACTATCTAAAATCTATCTATCATTCATTTTTATAAATTAATCTGTACCAGTATAATATTACTTGTTAGCTGTCCTAATAATAAATAAATAAACAACTAAATAAAATTGAAGTAGACACTTCCCTATTACAAACAGACGTTTGTAATAGGGAAGTAATGTTTTGCGCTGTAAACGTATTCACACGGACGAGGCAGCGGGAGAAAAACTACTGCAAGTATTATAATATATTAAATAACAGAAAACAAACGAAAATCCATTTATAGAAGAAGGTTTGTTACTAATGCACATATTCAAAAACACTTCTCCATTTCAACCGCAACGTTTCCACCTAAATCTATTATTACTGAGCAATTTGCCGCCATTACATAGAGCCGTCACAAAATGGCGGGCGAACGGCGGCCATTTTGTCTTATTACGTGACAGTCACGACGTGAATATCCATCGGTTCTAAGAAATCAATTCAACTAAGTCCTGAATAATTTATACGATTGGCTCAGTTCCTAAGGGAATTGTGTATTTTTCAGAAGTAGGCATTTGACTAGAGTTTTAGTTCAAAAGCTTAACTAAGGCGGTAAGCTTTGAAATCAATAGTTATTAGCGCGATCATAGGTAGGTAGTTCGTAGGTAGTTGTATGAATCATCTACGTGGAAATCCACGAAAATATTATCATGTAAAAATGTTGCCAAGACGAGTCTACATAGATTTACACTGTGAAAATGATATCAGATCTCATGTAAAGCCAAGCTCTAAAGATTACACTCTAAACTCTACACTACCTTTTTATGAAATCTATGAAGAAGTGGTCAGATTTATGTAGAGCCAAGATTCTTGATCTGTGCTCTCTTACCTCACCGGGCCAATCTTCGCATGCTCTACTTTTTAGGAAAACGTGACATTTTAGAAATATGCGGGGTCACTTTTTATGTCCCCAGATAAATAATAATAACGTCCTGTTCCTTTTTTTATATAATCTATCTAATCTAACACAATCTTCTATTCGAATAAATATTAAATGAGATAGAAACTATCTCTGTTGCGCTTTCACGCCAAAATTACCAAACAGATTTAATTAAATTTGCCACACACTTAGTTCAGAGACAACTGAAACTTGGATTTCCTTCGCAGAACCATCCTTTTCTATAATTTAAGGACCCTAACCTGGAATCCTGATATACTGCTTCGTGAAACAATCACAAATCTTAGTAATAATATGTCTGAAAATAGAGTATTATACGTATGTTTCATTGTACATGCGAGTAGCGAGTTGTGAGTTGTGTCTGTGTGTGAGTTTAATCTGTACGTGTGTCCGAGTTTAAGTTTCGACTGGCTCGCTGGAACAGTGGTTAGTGACCCTGGCTGGCGGTGCCAAGAAGGCTGAAAGTTCGATTTCCACTCGGAACAACTATTTGTGTATGTGATGAAATGAACGTCGGTGTTTGTTCCGTGTCTGGGTGTGAATATGAATTTATAAATATCTATGTATGTATATCAGCCTCTTACGCCCATAGCACAAGCTCTGCTTAGTTTGGGGTCAGATGACCGTGTGTGGAAATGTCCCAGATAAATAAAAAAATTAAGTGTGTAAATTTTACATATCTTTACGTGTGTCTCTGAGTTTAATATGTGAATCATTATCATCATCAGCCCATATAGTCCCCACTGCTGGGGCACGGGCCTACCCTTAACTAGAGCGATGAGGCCTTAGTCAACCACGCTGGCCAAGTGCGGTTTAGTCGATAACACAACCTTCGAATTTCTTTCTTTCTTGGTGTGTTAGTCGACTACACAACCTTAGAATATCTTTGTAGGTCTGCTGGTTTCAGCACGATGTTTTCCTTCACCGTTAAAGCGTCGAACAATCGTACATGTGAATTCCAAATTTGAATAACACAGTGGTATTTTGTGATTTGTGTGTGTATGCGTAATATTAACCACGAAAGCTGCCAACGAAGCGGTAAAGATGAAATAAATAACACATGCATCTAAGTAATATCTCATTAGCGCGCTCCTACGACTGCGGGAATTTAACGTAACTTTACAAACTCAATTTCCGGAATGGAGGTATCGCGGGGACCGCGCCGTAAGGGCGGGGGTACACAGGTTCGATTTATTATCTGTACAAATAAATAAAATTAAAGTGTCCGTATGTAATATTGACATTACGAATTTTTACTATGAGTATGAATGTTTATCGGGTACCAATAACAAAATACATTTAAAACATTTTTGTCTGTCTGTCTGTTTATTCTCGTTAATCTCCGAAAACGCTGGACCAATTTTGACGGGACTTTCACTAACAAATAGCTAGTTAGTAGTAGTCTAGTAAAGGCATTAATGAATCATTGCGGATAAAGTCGTGGGCAGCCGCTATTGTTTAACATTAATATTAATTTACTCTCATCTAATCTAAGATTTTTAACCTTCAAAATATACAATAAATATGACATGCAATTTTTACAGTTAGAAATAGAGTCAAGTAGTTATATAACCGTTTTACTTTTTATTGAATGAACGATGCAAAATTTTAATTAACCCTTTTACAAAGCGATATTCTAAATATACAACTCAAAGGTGACTGACTGACTGACATAGTATCTAGTGACTACTGACGTAGTATATAGTGATCTATCAACGCACAGCCCAAACCACTGGACGGATCGGGCTGAAATTTGGCATGCAGGGAGATGTTATGACATCAAAAACGACGTACGAGGATGAAGAAGATAAATAATAAAAAAAAGTATTTTTATCCATCCCAATCTGTATTTATTTTTTACAAACATAAATTAATAAACTGAAAATTATAAAAAAAAACCGGGTCATTTCCACACACGGTCATGTGACCCTAAACTATGCAGAGCTTGTACTATGTGGGTCAGAGACTGATATACATACATAGATATTTATAAATACATATTCACACCCAGGCACGGAACAAACACCGATGTTATCACACGAACATTTGTCCCGGGTGGGAATCGAACCCACGATTCTCGGAACCGCCAAGCAGGGTCAGGGTCACTAACCAATGTTCCACCGAGCCAGTCAACATAAAATACATCATTTATTTTCACTCCTAATACTGCCCGTGTGTCCCCAGCCTAACTCAGGCGCGTATTTGTTTGAAACAAGATCTTCTGCAGAGTAATGGTTGATGCAATACACTTATATCTAACTAAAGGAGACGAATTGTAATCAGAGACCCGAGAGGAATATTTTTCAGAGTTCCCTTGTGGCGTTCAAAAGGTTCCTTTACTGGCACGATGATTAATTTGGGTGTGCCTCTGTATTGCACTATGAGTCGTGAGTTCGATTCCCACCCGGGACAAATATTTGTGTGATGGAAATCGGGGTTTGTTCCGTGTCTGGGTGTGTAAACCACTGCTTTTTCTGATATCCGTACAGAGTTGATCAAGCAACTTACCACGGGATCAGATCAATGTTAGTATGTGTAAATATCCATACAAAGAAAAAAATGTTGAGATTAGCTGTGCCCATAAAAGCAAGTTAAGCCATTGGCATACTCATTACTTGATAATAGCATCAATGTTATTATCTAGACACGCGGTAGCGTGTCAAGCCAAGTTCAAGAAACAGAACTGGCGAGCCGCACCGTGTGTAATATTACACGAACCATTTGGAACCACTTTTGAACCCCTCATAAATCAAAAACTATTTCACATAAACGTATCAAATTTGGCTCATATATTGTGACTTGCGAGATAAATATGTGTTCTAAATTTCATAAGCTTATCTCAAACAGTTATTTAGATATTAATGTCCAAAAATCCTCATTTTTATCATTGACTGACTGACAGATCAAAATTCTAACCCAGTTCCAAATTACCTAGAGAGTTAAAATTTGGTATGCAGATAGGTAATTACATGAATACAAAGGAAAAAATAAAAAACTGGCAATTTTTTAATAATTAGGTTTTTTTTTATTTTTTTTTTTTTATAAGAGTCTAACAAGATGACCTCACTCCACCTGATGGTAAGCGGTAGTGAGATCCACATATGAGGTCGACAGGCACAATAGACCATGTTGAGCCTGTCGCACTCACCCTG
This sequence comes from Maruca vitrata, assembly GCA_039566165.1. Taxonomy (NCBI): domain Eukaryota; kingdom Metazoa; phylum Arthropoda; class Insecta; order Lepidoptera; family Crambidae; genus Maruca; species Maruca vitrata. Next base: position 5,615,293 of record CM076941.1, on the reverse strand, counting down.
AAAGCCGTGAAAAAGGAGACCACTGCTGCGGTTAGGTTCTATTATGAACGCTTAACATAAATACCTAATTAGTGCCTAATCACGCCTATATACCGGGGAAGGCAGAGCACTAAGTATATATTTAGGTATACATACTTACTTATTTACAATTAAGAGTAGGTACTTATAGTCGGTTTTCATATTTATTACTTAGGGTTATACCCCGTAAACGTAGGAAAATACAGTAACTGATTCAATTGTTTTATATTTATAAAGTCTAGTTTTAGTTTTGAATTTGTCCTTTTCAAAGGACCTACGGCGTTACGATGATACATACTTTTCTACAAAAAGTAATGAAATCCAATCAAAAACATAAATGTGAAATGAGAGCCAAGTTCAATATTATGATAATTGCTTTGGTTGTTGACTTCAACGACAAAAGAAGTGAGATCTAAATGGGTGCCAAGTTCAATGGTCAACCCTGAAATTTATTTATAAGTAACACTATAACATACCTATCATATCTTCTTATAACATAAGATAATGTATGGTGGTAGCCTATGAAGGTCTGTCTTGGCTAGTTTTCTTTAGTTAGTTAGTTAGTAGTCTAGTTAGTTGTCTTGGTTAGTTTGGTATTTGTCGGTCGAAAATTTGGATTGTTGGTAGAAACTAGCGAGCGAACATAATAATACGTTGGTAGGTTTATAGAAACTAGCCAAGACAGACCTTCATAGGCTACCACCATACATTATCTTATGTTATAAGAAGATATGATAGGTATGTTATAGTGTTACTTATAAATAAATTTCAGGGTTGACCATTGAACTTGGCACCCATTTAGATCTCACTTCTTTTGTCGTTGAAGTCAACAACCAAAGCAATTATCATAATATTGTTGCGGGAACGGGGTACGTTTAATTCAAGATACGCCAAAAGTCACCAAAAGACAATTAATTTATTTATCGACTAACAATTACACAATTAAACACTTAAAAAACACAATTAAAAACACTTAATTACAACACTAAACACGGAACACTAAATTACACTAAAGCACTGAATCACACTAAAACACTGAATTTCACTGAAACTATTCGCAGGTAATGCTCTCGATCACTTCTAGTTCGCAGGAGACTGATTCGCTTCGCTTTCCAAATCGGAACTGTCCCGTCGCGTCGTACATCCCGCTTTTATACCCAGTGAGGACGCAGCTCTTCGCGTGGCGTCGAGAATCTTCTCGCGGGGATCGAAATTTCTAGAACTCGCTGGAGCTCGCTCCGACCGACCAGAGTGTGTGACGTAGTATCGTGCAAGCGAATATAGACCTTATCCATACGACGATAAGACTAATTTCGCTTGCACGGTCTCTCAAGGTCGTACTATTATTATTACTTTAGAACACTTCTAGAGCTCGCTACAACCTACCAGAGTGTGTAGCGTAGTATCGTGCAAGCGAATATAGACCTTATCCATACGACGATAAGACTAATTCCGCTTGCACGGTCTCTCGTGGTCGTAACATTATCCCCCTCTTAGTCATGCTCGTCCCGAGCATCATTTGACCCATGGTAACGAGCCAATCGATCAATGTGAACAATTTTTGGCTTGCCTCTTGTCCCTTGTTTGATCCGATAGGTTAAGTCGTTCAGCCTAGTGATGATCTTGTATGGTCCTTCCCACCTTGGCTGGAACTTCGGTGATTTGCCCTTCTTCCTGAGTGGGTTGTGTAACCAAACCAGACTCCCTTCATCGAAACCGTCGGTGTTGGCTTTGCGGTCGTAACGGGTTTTCATTCTTTCGCTGGATTTTAGACTGCAGTCTCTAACGAGAGCATGTACTTCATCCAGGCGCTTCTGTAGGTCAGCTGCATATTCGGGTACTGGTTCCGGAGCTTCTGGCGGTGTCCCAGTCAACGCGTCTACCGGAAGCCGCATTTCTCGACCGAAGTTTACCATTGCTGGGGTTGCGCTGGTGCTATCGTGGATCGCAGATCGGTAGGACAGCAAGAAAAGCGGTATGTACTGGTCCCAGTCTCGTTGATGCTCGTCCACAACTTTGGCCAAGTGGTTTTCCAACGTTTGGTTGAATCTCTCGACCATGCCATCGGATTGCGGGTGTGCTGGTGTAGTACGGGTCTTATGCATACCCAACAGTTGACAGACCTCCTGGAACAGTGCTGACTCAAAGTTTCTTCCTTGGTCTGAATGTATTTCAAGAGGCACACCAAATCGGCAAATTACCTCGTGGACTAACTTCTTGGCGACCGTCTTTGCTTCTTGATTAGGCGTAGCGAAGACTTCAGGCCACTTAGTGAAGTAATCTTGGACCACAATGATGTACTTGTTTCCCTCGTCGGATTCTGGAAAGGGGCCAGCTACATCTACTGCAATTCTTTCCCAAGGAGCGCCGACGTTGTACAGCTTGAGTTTGCCCTTACTTCTGGTTTGTGGGCCCTTTACTGATGCGCAAGTCGTACATTTCTTGCACCAGTCTTCGACGTCCTCCCGACAGTGTATCCAGTAGAACCTCTGTCTCAGCTTCTCTAGGGTCTTCTTCACGCCTAAATGTCCCCCGGATACCCCATCGTGTATGTACCTCAGTAGAGAAGCAACCTGTTTACGGGGTACAATCAGCTGTAGTGTCGTTTGATCCCCTTTTGGTGTTTCCCATTTCCTGAAGAGTACTCCATCTTTAATCTCCAAACTGTCCCATTGTGCCCAGTAACTTTTCGTGATGGGGCTTGATGATGCTACATGGCTCCAAGAAGGTTTTTGACCTACTTCTTTCCATTCAAATATTTTCCTTAGGTCACTATCCTCTTTTTGAGCCTTTTTGATAGCGTCTTCGCTCCATTCATTATCAAGTCCCTGGGTGGTAATCATCCGGACTTCTTCTTTAGTCTCCGTCTTAGAACAATGACTGCAGGCCACAGGACAAGGTCTCCTTGATAGGGCATCGGCATTCAAATGCGTTCTACCACTCCGATGTTCTGTTGTGAAGTTGTACTCCTGTAGTTGCTCTAGCCACCGCGCCACTTGTCCTTCAGGGTTCTTAAACTGAAAGAGCCATTTTAACGCAGCATGATCTGTCCGCAGGGTAAACTGTCTTCCAACGAGGTACTTGTTGAAATGCTGTAGAGTCTTTACTACTGCCAACAGTTCCTTACGAGTCACACAGTAGTTCCTTTCAGGTTTTGAAAGTGACTTACTGAAATAGGCGATCACCACTTCCCGTTCACCTTGCTCTTGCGACAGAACTCCGCCTATGCCAGTATTGCTAGCATCGGTGTCCACGATAAACCTTCCTTCTCTATTCGGGTAGCCAAGTATAGGACTGGTGCAGAGGTATTCTTTTAATCTGACGAAGGCTTGATCACATTCCAAGTCCCAGGCGAATACTCGTTTATCTTCCGTGAGCCGATGAAGAGGTTTCGCTATATCAGAGAAGTTCTTTACAAAGCGCCGGTAGTATGCGCATAAACCCAAAAATGATCTCACGTCGGTCTTGTTAGCTGGTACAGGCCATTCTTGGACAGCTTTTATCTTCTCTGGGTCGGTCCTTACACCGTCCGATGAAATAATGTGGCCTAAGTAGGCAACTTCTTCCTTGAAAAACGTGCATTTCTTTGGGCTGAGTTTCAAGTTGGCTTCTCGTATTCTAGTGAAAACCTTCCTCAGGTTACTGACATGCTCTGTGAAATTTCGACCCATGACAATGATGTCATCCAGATAGACCAGGCATGCATCACCCAGAAGTCCAACCAGTACCCTTTCCATCAACCGCTCGAATGTCGCTGAAGCGTTGCAAAGACCAAAGGGCATGACGTTGAACTGCCATAATCCATTCCTAGTTCCGGTCGTAAATGCCGTCTTCTCTTTGTCTTCTGGATGGATGTCAACTTGCCAGTACCCACTCTTAAGGTCCACTGTTGAGAACCACTTCATGCCGCTCAACATGTCCAGTGTGTCGTCTATACGGGGCAGAGGGTAGCTGTCCTTCTTGGTTGCATTATTCAACAACCGGTAGTCCACACAAAACCTGGTGCTGCCGTCCTTCTTCTTTACCAGGACTACTGGCGAAGACCACGGGCTTGTTGAAGGTTCTATGATGCGGTTCTTCTGCATCTCAGCAACCATGTCTGCTACCTCCTTCTCTTTGGCAAATGGAAGGCGTCTAGGCCGCTGCTTTATTGGTGGCGCGTCCCCCGTGTCTATTCTGTGTTTAACGAGACCTGTCCTTCTCAAATCATGGTCACCCTTCGAAAATATGTCGTTGAAATCTAGCAACAACCTTTTAGCTTGCTGAAGTTCCCGCTCAGAGAGTTTGTCCTTACAATTTGCTAGGAGCGGCGTAACGTCATCTCGTTGACAGGATTCCGGTTCCCGGGCCCTTTTCAGCCTTCTGATGAATTGACCTGCCTCGCACCGTCCGATAACACAGTTTCTTTGTAGCTGCACTTCATCTCCGCTAAGATTGATGACTCGCACCAGCGCTCCTTTTCCGGTCATTGCCAGAGTTCTTGCTGTGATCCAACTCGGATGGTCGCCGCAGTTTTCTATGATGACGCTTCGCCCTTGACACGCAGTGTAAGGGAACCTAACTTTGACCAGAGTTTCAGATCTCGGCGGTAGGGTCGTATTTTTCAGGCAGTAAACTGCGCATGATCTCGCTCCCTCTAGGAATACTTCTTGTTCGGGGAAACTAAGAACTCCTTTAGCGACGTCTACCACACACTTCTGGTCTCTTGAAAAGTCCAATCCGATGATGCAGTCGTCCGTGATGTCTGCTATGAGTACACCGTATTCAAAGGTTTGTTCTCCAATGGTTATCTTCGCCATCGTCTCACCGAAGACGGTAACTGGCTGGCCTGTTGCAGTTTGAAGCTGAACGGATGGTCTCTGATTCCACATAATAGTCCTTTGCAATAGCTCCGGACGCACTATTGTTCTTGAAGCACCGGTGTCAATAGTAAAATGACACGTTACGCTGTTCAGCTGTCCAACCACTGTAAGGTTGTTCCCATTACCAATCTGTGAAACAGTGACGGTAGGGGCTCGATGTTGACCAGCCAGCGCCCGCCCCACGGCCCTGGCTTCTTCTAGTTTAACGACAGCTCTTCTGCGTCCACCTGTGTAGAGGACGCTACTGTCGTTCTACGTGGCCATCTTCGCTTGGGGCAACTACTCCGAATATGGCCCCTCTCGCCGCAGCCGTAGCACATCGGACCCAAAGAAGGTTTTTCCTTCACCACGACCTCCCGAAGTCGTTGAGTTCTAGCGTCTTGACGCACGGCTTCCACCTCCAAAGCATGGGCTAGAGCTTCCTGTAAGGTCTGATGATGGCTCAATTTCACGGTGTGTCTGACGTCTGCGTCTCTAATTCCATCACAGAAAGCTTGCGGGACCATTGATTCCACCATTGTCGGGCATGACACGTACGCACGTCTGACTAGCCTTTCGATTTCCGTTGCCCATTGCTGCAGACTCTCCCCAGGCTTCTGCTGTCGATCGCGGAGTTGTGCTCTATACGCGTGTTCCAGGTGTTTGTCGCTATACCTGCCCTCTAGTGCTCTTTGGAGAGCACCTAAAGTTCTGTTATCCGAAGGCAGGTTTTCCAACGTGAGCAGGGCATCTCCACGAAGAGCCAGAGTCAGAGCTATCAAGGACTCTTCCTCGTTCCACCCCTTTCCTTTAGCCACCGTCTCGAACTGGTACCAAAATGCTGCCCAAGACGTCGTTCCATCGAAGTGGGGTACTTCGATTTTCGGAGAATCCGACACTACCGTAGCACCCCGGGTCCCCACTCTTGCCATTTTGGTATGCAGCTGTCGCATCTCAGCATCCACCTGGCTCAATCGATCCTCGTGTTGGGTGAATCGATCTTCATGTTGGGCGAGTCGATCTTCGTGTTGGGTCAGTCGATCTTCGTGTTGGGTCTTGACGCTTAGCACATCATCCTTGAGAGCATCCATCTGCTTTTCTAATACTTCGTGCTTCTTTTCAATAGCCCCCAACAAACTCTTGCTTAGCTCTTCCTTGAGTTCGACCAGTTGCTCCTCCTGGCGGCGGGCTTGCTCCTCCTGGCGAAGGTCTTGCTTTTCCTGGCGAAGGGCTTGTTCTTCCCTCAGTTTAGCAAATTGTGCTTCCTGAAGTCGGGCTAGCTCCTCCTGGCGGCGAGCTTGCTCACGGGCTTGCTCCTCCTGGTGACGGGCTTGCTCTTCCCTCAGTTTAGCAAATTGTGCTTCCTGAAGTCGGGCTAGCTCCTCCTGGCGGCGGGCTTGCTCACGGGCTTGCTCCTCCTGGCGGCGGGCTTGTTCACGGGCTTGCTCCTCCTGGCGACGGGCTTGCTCCTCCTGACGGCTGGCTTGTGTCTGCAGCATTTTAAATAAATCTGCAAGCTCCACAGGCCCAATTGATGTTTGAATTGATCCCTCCGTTGAAGTTCCTTCACCCTCTTGCAGGGCCGCGGTTTGACTCCTTGTTACTCGACCCTCACTGTCTTCTCGTGGTGTAAGAGGCATCTTGAATCCCACTTCTGACACCAATTGTTGCGGGAACGGGGTACGTTTAATTCAAGATACGCCAAAAGTCACCAAAAGACAATTAATTTATTTATCGACTAACAATTACACAATTAAACACTTAAAAAACACAATTAAAAACACTTAATTACAACACTAAACACGGAACACTAAATTACACTAAAGCACTGAATCACACTAAAACACTGAATTTCACTGAAACTATTCGCAGGTAATGCACTCGATCACTTCTAGTTCGCAGGAGACTGATTCGCTTCGCTTTCCAAATCGGAACTGTACCGTCGCGTCGTACATCCCGCTTTTATACCCAGTGAGGACGCAGCTCTTCGCGTGGCGTCGAGAATCTTCTCGCGGGGATCGAAATTTCTAGAACTCGCTGGAGCTCGCTCCGACCGACCAGAGTGTGTGACGTAGTATCGTGCAAGCGAATATAGACCTTATCCATACGACGATAAGACTAATTTCGCTTGCACGGTCTCTCAAGGTCGTACTATTATTATTACTTTAGAACACTCTAGAGCTCGCTACAACCTACCAGAGTGTGTAGCGTAGTATCGTGCAAGCGAATATAGACCTTATCCATACGACGATAAGACTAATTCCGCTTGCACGGTCTCTCGTGGTCGTAACAATATTGAACTTGGCTCTCATTTCACATTTATGTTTTTGATTGGATTATTATATCAACAATACGACTCCACTGATGGTGCACGGGTCTACCCTAAACTTTGGTGACAAGGCCTTAGTCAGTATTGATATTATATAATTTTATGTATTGCAAAATATTATGTATGCCGAAAAGTTGTATCGGTGTGCAAATTCCGTTTGAATGACTTTTAAGGGCCTAAAAATACCAGCTCTGTTATAAGCTAGCATGATCGATTTTTTTCCGACGATGATGGCTTGGGGTAGCCTTGTCATCATCACCGGACTTGCGGGGGAGCGGATGGCTTCCAACCCTCGATGGAATTGAAAGTAGACCCTTGCAACAATTCGAAATACCCCTCAAGGCAAAGAACCACTCCCATTCGGACCCGACACAAACTTATCTGTTATTTCCCTTCATTTATTCGGAAATGCAAATTGACAAATTGGACGGATCCGAAACAAATGCAGCGTTTTTCGATTTCCCGTTGAAATAATAGAATATTGGTTACTTGTCCGTGACCGATTTCGTTTATTTCGGAGGAGAAAGAAAGAAAGAAAACATTTATTGGTCTGATAACAAAAACGCGTCTCGGCAAACGTAGTGTAGGACGCCCGCAGGCCAGGTGTCGTGACGATCTGCGCAGGACGGCTGGTAGGAGCTGGATGCGAGTGGCCGAAGATAGAGAGAAGTGGCGTGCATTTGGAGAGGCCTATGTCCAGCAGTGGATAGGTATGGGCTGATGATGATGAACAAAAAAAAAGACGGCCATGAAACGGCGATGTGGTACACCCCGGTGTTTTAGTCGGTATACCCCCTTTTTTTTTTTTGTTAACCCGGTGAAATGCGTTGCGCACCTTCACCCTGAGAGGGGGTTCTCCCCGGGTGGTGTGTCGGACTCCCCAGCGACTGGCGAAGAGATGGTAAATGCCAGCCGCGACTCCTGGACGGACTGCAATGCCCAGGGGGTATAGTCGGTATAAGAGAGAGAGAGAGGCCTGAGAGAACCCCCTCTCAGGGTGAAGGTGCGCAACGCATTTCACCGGGTTAAAATAAAAAAAGATGTAAATCAGATGCGAGTTCTGTATAAATAAATATTTTATTCAAATACTCATCATCATCATCATCATCAGCCCACATACATCCCCACTGCTGGGACACGGCCCACCCTAACCTTGGGCGATTAGGCTTTCAAACCACGCTGGCCAAGTGCGGATTGTTAGACCACACAACCTTAGAATTTATTCACAGGTGTACTGGTTTCCTATAAGGGTTGCGTTCCCATTTTATAGATACGGATCCCTAAGGATCAAGGGGTCAAGCAACCATTAGCAGTGCATATCTATAGAACAAGAATTTTCTCTCACCAAAGAATAAATTTTCTCCAACCAGATTAAATAAATCACTTCAAATCGGATAAGAATTTAAACTGGTGCTGAAGGAAAATGCTAGTTTTCCTGTTATCATTGCCACTATTTTAAGGATTCGTAACTTGCAGACAAGTTTGTATGACCCAATATGAAAAGTACTTCCTGACTGAAAACATTATAATATCCGTTTGGTAATGTAGTGGTATATAATTTAAAACTTTCATGGTTACACACATAAGAAAATTGAGAATGTCCGGGAGCTCATTAAAACAAAACAACATGGTAAATATCCCGGACATTCTCAGTTTTCTAATGAAGTGGTAGACTAAAAAAAGTCCTTTGACTGCCTTGTTGGTCTATTGGTTGCAAATGCTGCGTTAAGATCTAGAGGTCCCCGGTTCGAGCTTGTACTAGCTGTTAAAATCTGGTTCCCTTTTAACCGGGGATTCGAACACCCGTCCTTCCGAGAATCGCGCCCAGACGCACGAACCACTACACCAACCAACAGCTATTGAAGCCGTCGAATATTTGAGTTCGCTCGCGACCATGATTGGTGTAACCCAGTCGAAACGTGTGGCGTTTGACGGTCAAAAACCGTCGATGGCCGTGTGGATAAGGTCGTTGTTTGCCATGCGAGAGGTCGCCAGTTCAAACCCCGCCAGGTACCGATGTGTTTTTCAAATTTGAAATTCATATGTACCATCATTCGACCTTTAACGGTGAAGGAATACATCGTGAGGAAACCAGCACACCTGAGAGATTTTTCAACGGTGTGTGAAGCCATGTCAGAGGCCTACGGGCGGTTTAAAAACTCTGACACCAGGTTGTTCATCAAACGATATGAAGAAGAACGTGTGGCAGTAAGTAGCTATGTATTTGCTCCTCCTAATATCGCGTGTAGACCCATATACACTAATATTTAGTGTAATGGAACGCGAAAGTCAAAAATCTTACTTCGAATTTTTCTCGCATATTAGGTACCTGTTATTTACTAAAGATCTCAAATCGAATGTAAACTATCAATGCTCCAAACTACTACCATCTAACATATAGAGGGTGATTCAAAATATTCCCTCCGGCCGTCTCTCCCCACATCCGTTCGGCGCACTATTTCCTGAACACCCTGTATAAATCACCGATTACCAGGCAAGCGGCGGTGTTCCGAAGACGCCTTTATGGTGTAGTGGTTGGGTAGGGTAGGTGTGTAAGTTCGATTCCGGTCCAGTTCGAGATGGATTTTTAAAGAAGTTTTAGATAAAAGTAGAACAGATAATGGTGTTTTGTTCTGTGTCTAGGTGTGATTATGTATTTAAGTATGTGTTTAAAAAGATAATATCTATACTAATATTATAAAGCTGAAGAGTTTGTTTGTTTGTTTGTTTGTTTGTTTGAACGCGCTAATCTCAGGAACTACTGGTTCGATTTGAAAAAATCTGTATAGACTATTTATCGAGGAAGGCTTTAGGCTATATAACATCACGCTGCGACCAATAGGACCAAAGATACAATGGAAAATGTGTAAAAAACGGGGGAACGCGAACGAAGTCGCTGGCACAGCTAGTAATGTATGTATGTATATCAGTCTCTGACGCCCATAGAACAAGCTCTGCTTAGTTTGGGGTCAGATGACCGTGTGTGGAAATGTCCCAGATATTTACTTATTTATTTATATATCGTAGGATTTTCTTTAAATCAAAAACGCTGTACATTTGTGTATACCGCTGTTGTTTCTGATATCCGCATTACAAGTGCTTAAGCTACTTACCACATCAATGTATGTGATCTTATATATAAAAATTAATTGCCGTTCGTTAGTCTGACTAAAACTCGAGAACGCCTGAACCGATTTAGCTAATTTTGGTATTGAAATGTTCGTTGTAGTCCAGGGATGGTTTAAATTGTGAAAAAATATAGAAAACATAAGTACTTATAGGCGGGGTGAAATTCGCCGGGACCACTAGTATTTAATAAAAAGAATGGGTTTGATTCTCACACCCGGGACAAATAATCATGTGACCAACATTTGTGTTTGTTCCGTGTCTGGATGTGAATATGTATTTGTAAATATCCATGTATATCGGTCTCTGACGCCCATACTACAAGCTCTGCTTAGTTTGGGGTCAGGTGACCGTGTTTGGAAATGACCCGTGTATTTATTATTCTCGCAGTAACCGAATTTAACCCGATTATTTCAATCATCTCTACTTCATCAGCGTACAAACCACCATGCTATTAAAAAAAAAGGAAACCATTTTTTAGATTAGACACAGAAGCAAAACTCAAAAAGAAGGTCAGGACCTCTCCCACTGGCCCATTCCATCTTATTTATGATCATTACGAAGCAAACGTGCCCTGAAAATGGGTATTTCTTTGTTTTTTTTCTTAATTTTCTTACGCAAACCGAGAAATTTACTTGAATGATGTCGAGGAACCGCTCGATTTGAATTTTTTCTTGTCCGGGAACTGTGTTGGAGAACGTAATGGGGGGCTATCGCGTATGAGTAATTCACTAAATGGCAATACGTAGGCGTGAGGTCCAACTGCAGCATCTCTGTATCTCTGGGACATTTCCACACACGGTCATCTGACCCCAAACTAAGCAGAGCTTGTACTATGGACGTCAGAGACTGATATACATACATATATATTTTTAAATACATACTTAAATACATAATCACGCCCAGACACGGAACAAACACTGATGTTCATCACACAAATATTTGTCCCGAGTGGGAATCGAACCCACGTATCTTGGAACCGCCAGCCAGGGTCACTAACCACTGTTCCACCGAGCCAGTCGAGCCATCCGCTCCCCCGCAAGTCCGGTGATGATGACGAGGCTACTCCAAGCCATCATCGTATATCAGTCAGTTAGGGAAAAAAGAAAAAATTGTTCATTTGATTCTGAAATTCGTAACACAGTTTAAATTACTTAACTCAACCTATACTACTTAGTCCAGTCATTTAAGCTTAAATTAGGTAAGAATCTCGGAATTCGAGATACCCAGCTGTAAGTATGTTAATACTTAGATATTGACACCCTAAAAGTGGTCTCAAAACCTACATATGGTAGGGTGTACGCAACTATTAAATTTTCAAGGTCAAATGTCACAAATATCAGTTTTATGAACTTTTGAGCGAAACGGGAAGTTTTATCATAAAAGTGTGTAGGAAAAAATTGCTTATGATCTAATTATCTATAAAAATTGTCTCTACGTTTTATTCCTAAGATTCACCATTTCAGAGATACAGCGATGCAAATAGTTGAAAAATTTGTATTTTCAAAAGCTTCCAGACCCCCGTGCGATTGTGCTAGACAATTAAAATTTTCACAACTGATGTATTTCAGTAGCCTCTATAACATCTAATACTAGAAAAAGCTTAAAATGTTTAAGTGGGTTCTCATACAAAAACTATGGTTTTTTTTTCTCACACTTGGCCGGTTTTTAACGTGGTTACCCCAGTAAACCTATTCCAGACGACACCTTTTATACGTGAAGAACACGTTGTTTATATGGAAGCCTAGTTAAATAATTGTTTTATGTTGTTTTTAGTACTATACATATACGTTTCAGTACATTTAAACTGCTTATTATGGGTCAAAAAGTACGAAATAACCAATTATTAGAATTTCTGTTTGAAGTATAACTGAAAAAAAATACATTTTAAAAATGTTTAACTGTCCATCTAACTCTATTATGAACGTGAAGATCCATATTAACCAAATTTAATTTAATGAAACGCAGAAATCTTGAATCTTCTGAAAACTGAAAACAACACAAAACAATTATTTAACTAGGCTTCCTTATAAACAACGTGTTCTTCATGTATAAAAGGTGTCGTCTGGAATAGGTTTACTGGGGTAACCACGTTAAAAACCGGCCAAGTGTGACAAAAAAAAAACCATAGTTTTTGTATGGGAACCCACCTAAAACTTGGTTTTAAGCTTTTTCTAGTATTAGATGTTATAGAGGCTACTAAAATACATCATTCGTGAAAATTTTAACTGTCTAGCGCAATCGCGCGTGGGCCTGGAAGCTTTTGAAAATACAACTTTTGCAACTATTTGCATCGCTGTATCTCTGAAATGGTGAATCTTAGAAATAAAACGTACAGAAATTTTTTATAGATAAATAGAAGATAAGTAATTTTCTCCTACACACTTTTATGATAAAACTTCCCGTTTCGCTCAAAAGTTCATAAAACTGATATTTGTGACATTTGACCTTGAAAATTTAATAGTTGCGTACACCCTACAATATGTAGGTTTTGAGACAACTTTTAGGACGTCAATATACAAGTATTTACAGACTTACAGCTGGGTATCTCGAATTCCGAGATTTTTACCTAATTTGACTGGACTAACTGTGAAATTTTAGTGGTGGTTTTCCCGCAGCAAAATGTTTTTTTTTATATATATTATATATTCTATCATAGTAGCACAATAGAATTGTGCAGTTATTTTTTTTTGAAATCAATAAATGCCGGTTTTACGAAAGGTATAACCGAAACTCGAAAACACGTTCGAACCGCTTTATTACTAAGGGCGTAGAGCTTCTTTACCTTTAAGCATCGATTTCATGCGGCAAGCATTACGTGATTACGTCACATCTTATAAAAGAACGATAGCTGCTCTAGTTTTCGAGTTGGAAAATTATTATTTTGAAATTTAGAAAAAACAATTTTTTTTCCAAGGAATATTTTGCATGATTCTATAGTATTACTAAAAGCAAATCGTTCCGCCACGGGAAAACAACCACTAAAATTTCACGGCGTATGTTATGTAGCGTACCTTACTAGGCATTTTGGCTTCGGATTTGAATTTCGTCCCTATCGCTGTTAACCTCTCGCTAGCCGGCGCGACGCTTGCGAACCACTGATCTGGGTAAAACACGACGATGACGCAAGGGACAGGGGACCGGCGGGTTAAGTAAACCTAAGTTTTATGTAAGTTTCAGACCAACAGCTTAAGCTTAGTTTGTGCAACTTACTTAGCATAGCAGACGTATTTTTTACTATATTTATATCTAGTCAAGCTCAGTTGGTGTTAACTGCCCATTCAAAATAGACATTTATGGATATATTAGTTACGAATATACCTACCTAATTAGGCGGCTAATCTAAAGAAAATATTTTTGTAAATAGAATAGAATGGAATAGAATATTTTTTTTTATTGTGCATCTTTGCTTAAAAATTAGTATAACAGTCTAATAACTTAACAAATAAAATAATGTCATCCTCTTCTAAAGAAAAAGAAATTTGAAACAAGAGTAAACGAAACTTCATAGAGCTATTTTGATGATCGTCAGTATCAATCAATATAGCGAGTTCTTTAAGATACCACGCAGATAAATAAAATAAAAAAAAAATACGTACATAAGCGGGAAAAAAATCATTATGTACATAGCAATCATGCTGAAAAAGAAGCAAAATAAAAAAAAACAAAAATATCCGCCCCCGGGTGGACTCGAACCACCAACCTTTCGGTTAACAGCCGAACGCGCTAACCGATTGCGCCACGAAGGCGATGTGGGGTCGGGCGAAATTTGGAATTAGCTTTTATTGACACAATTTTATTATTTATTCAGTAGATAAATCGTGTCCAATTTGAATTAAGATTAATAAATAATCTACTAGATGGCGTTGTTAGTCATAATAATACTATGTTTATATAAAATTTAATGTTTAGGACTGAAAAATATCGATTTGGGCCAAAAAATAAAATTAAATCCTAGTACCTAGTATTTAGTTTCTATGGACATTTCGTTATAGTGCGTTTCTTTATTATATTTATAAATTTTATTAGTAACTAGCGACCCGCCCTCGCTTCGCTTCGGGGATATCTCTATATAATATATTTCAACCCCGTAAGAGAAACCTATACGGTGAAAGATTTTTTCAAATCGGTGCAGTAGTTTCGGAGCCTATTCGAAACAAACGAACAAAAAATCAAACCTTTCCTCTTTATAATATTATTATATTACATATTACATTGACTCCCCCCGTACCCCAAGACGCTTACACGGAGCCTACATCGCATGCTGGCTAGCTGAGCGCGGTGGCGGCAACCACGCGACTTTTTTCTAATACTTGCATTTTTAAACTCGTGATATCTTCCGAATAAAATGTCCGAATTGAATAATTCAAAAAGTTATAAAAAGGTATTGAAGCCGTCTTGAATATAAAGTTACTTATTTTGATAAGGATTAATACCAAGGTACAAATAAAGAGCCCTTTCAAGCGGCGGCATATAAATTAAATTTTTAGAATAAAAAAACGCTTACTGTGACATAACTATAATATGTAGACATATGCTGTCGCGACATTTTTTGTAGATAATGATGAGTTCTGCAAAGTCTTAGTAAATGATTTTGTTCTATCTTCAATAGTTTTCGCAGCGCAGGCGACGTAAGGAATTTTTCAGGTAATTTTTTTACACCTTGGGTTACATTATTTGAGTTCTTTTTAGATATAATATAGCCTATGATACTCGGGGATAATGTAGCTTTCCAAAGGTGAAAGAATTTTTGAAATCGGTCCAGTAGTTTGGGAGCCTATTCATTACAAACAAACAAACAAATCTTTCCTCTTTATAATATTAGTAGGTATAGATAGTCCAGTGGCACATTTATAACCAATTTCAAAATACGCTGTTCACCACGTGTTTTTCGCACGATAGCTAGTTTTCGTCAGAATTAAAACATTAAAACTTGAATAACTTAGGTATTATATGAAACTGGCCAAGTCAAGTATAACCTATTAAGATTTCCCTTTTTTTCAAAGTAACAAAAATTGTCATAGAACTTGACACTCAATTAGATCTTCATTATTTTTGTGGCTGTGGTATTAGCCACACAATTTTTGTATTGAACTTGGCTCTCCTTTATTACATTAATATTTTTGGTGGGGCAGTGATAACATCACGAATATTTTAATCAACATGTCTATCACCCAAACGTTTAATTCATTTACTTTTCAATGACCCATCAACGCAAAACGTGACCAACAATAAAATGTGCAATTTAACAGCAAAACTCGAACCCCTATACCTGGGCCCTTGTTAGTAAAACCAAACCATAAAAACCGGCCAAGTGCGAGTTGGACAAGCGCTTTTAAAAAATATTGCGATATTGAAAACAAATACTTTTTATAAACCCTTAAATATACAAATATATAAACAAAATATAATATTTTTTTTTTTTTTTTGTATTTAATTTGTAGCAGCAATATAAAAACATCATCTGTAAAAATGTCAACTGTCTAGCTATCACCGTTCTTAAGATACAGCCAAGTGGCAGACGGACGGACAAACGAACAGCCAAGTCTTAGTAATAGGGTCCTTCTATCCTTTGTGTACGGAACCCTAATAAAAATTAAACTCAGCCCTCTTGCAATCACGGGTAGAGGTCGATGACCTCGGGGTGGGTAGGGCTGTCTCTTTCACTCCGAAGGGTTCTGAGAGGGAGGGAAGAGTCCTTGACGAATGTTACATGCTACATTAAGTCGTAACACTGATTTGTTTGGTTTTAATGTGATAGTTAATTTTTTAAGATGATGTATTAGATAAATTATTAAAAATAACCATTTCTTATTTTATTTAGCAAAATACGTTTAATATGTATAATATGTGTAACACGCGTTAATTGTTTAAAACAAAAAAAAATATTTAGAATATAAAATAAAAAAAAATTCAAATATCAAATTTAATTAACTTTTTTTTTGAGAATACGAAATAAAATTATTACTATTTATTATTAAAATAAAAAATAATTTATTGGTATTTTAAATAAATATGTATAATAATTTAACGATAATTTAATTTATTTTTACAGATTCTAAATTGAATTAGTCACGTGACGGTCAACCAAACACGATTGGACGATTTTAATACGAAAATAACGAGTAAAATTTAATTAAAATCATTAGGTACCTACAACACAATTATGGTGTGATTTCGCCACATATTTTTATTGTAAAAATGTAATTTGTGACCGAAAGTTTTTACAATTATTTTACGGTGCAATGAACATAGCATAATAATGATATGCCCAAATAGTTCTGATATTAAAATAATTATTTCAATTACCCGTTCGACTTCACACAAAATTCACAACGCTTCACAAAGATTGTAATTCAAACCACTTAATAAAATAAAAAAATAGTCAAATTATTATTAAAACATTATAGTGATTTTTCAATAAGGTTACGGTAAGTTACTTTTTGAAGGACCAATAAACCGGCCGATTTCAGTTTGTATGAAATATTCCACCAACAATTTATACCTACTATGTACGATTATTCGACGCTTTAACGGTGAAGGAAAACATCGCGAGGAAACCTGACCACCTACTAAGAAATTCTTAGGTTGTGTAGTCGACCAATCCGCACTTGGCCAGGGTGGTTGGCTAAGGCCTTATCGCCCTAATTTAGGGTAGGCCCGTGCCCCAGCAGTAGGTACGGAAGAATCATCATCACCATCAGCCCGATGGTGATGATGATTATGAATCTACATCGGGTACTAATTACAAACTAAAATAATTGTTGTATGTCTGTCTCTTTCTCCGAAACGGCTCGACCAATTTTGACGGGACATCCACTAAATAACTAATTTTACAAGGCACATCATAGGCTATTTTGATAAATCATTACTGCCAAAATGACTATTTCACTCGGACGAAGTTATGGGCGGCCGCTGGTAAATAAAAATAAATTAAAACCATCCGGATATCCGGTCGACAGCCCTGGGTTGCCCAGACGGTCCGGACGTTATTTTAGACCTGCCATCGATCCCGGGCAGACGTCTGCTGATATGGATTTACACCTACAATACCGTCTACTATATGAATATTTACTTAATTGGTTGGTCAAAATTATATTATAAAGACTTTTTTTAATGTCACTTGCTGACCTGGCGAACTTTATACTGCCTTATTACAATTTATTATATTCGAAACTTGTAATGAATAACTTACACAATAAAAAAAATAATTATAACATTGGCCGCAATAGTTCGAAAGATGTAGGTAATTATTGTGAAATATATCTTTGAATTTAATAGGTGTGACGACTGGTCAAAATATTATTATCCTATTTAGTCCGTAAGTTAGTTGATAGAAATAGAAGAAGCATAGAAGTGCAGTGATATGTTACTTAAACACTAATTGTTTCAAGGATATTAGATACAATGGTTACAAATATACTAAAATATAACAATACAAACCAGACAATGGTCAACACGAATGTTCATTACACAAATGTTTTTTTACTTGCTGGCATTCGATCCAACCGTATCTTACCGCAAAAGATAACACCACCAAGTCTAGCTAATCCTTACTAATATTATAAATCCGAAAGTAACTCTGTCTGTCTGTCTGTCTGTTACGCTTTCACGTATAGAGTACTGGACCGATTTAAATGAAATTTGGTACAGATATATTCCAGAGCCTAGGAAAGGTTATAGGCTACTTTTTAACCTACTGCGCTATAAGGAAGAAATGTTTTACCCGTTAAACGTCTCTACGCGGACGAAGTTGCGGGCGGAAAGCTAGTTTTAAATAAATCAATTTTACAAATTTTAGGTTTCACTTAGCCGCTTTTATTTAGAATATACTACTACTTTTTAACCGACTGCGCAATAAGGGAGTAATGTTTGACCTGTTAAACGCCTCTATGCGGACGGAGTCGCGGGCGGAAAGCTAGTCAGAACATAAATATCAGACTCAAAATCTCTCAAAATCCCTCAATCCCTGCAACCCTAATAGCTTTTTTTTGCAGTAGGATGTTTAAAGGCAACATTTTTAATTATTTCCATTTTGTTCTTCCAAATCGGAAACCGGATATCCGGCCCGCCCAGTGACGTCTGTCAGACGAACCCAGACCGTTATTTTAGTTCCGGAATCGATCGCCAGACGGCTCTGGCTACATTTCAATTCGCGCCATTAACTATTTACTCCAATCGAATGTTTTAATAGAACCGCGAATATAACTCGGCCTATTGAGATTTGAGTTATTTTAGTCTCCTCACTTAATATGGTGTTAAGTTTAGCATGATCCGTTGTGAGGAATTAATAGACTAATTGCAGCATTAACTTTTAATTTTATGATGTGCAATTTTGAATAATAATAAAAACGTTTATTGCTTCACTTAATATACACTTGCGCGCGCACACGCACATACTCACATGCACTCACATGCACATACACACACACATACACACACACACACACACACGCACACGCACGCACACGCACGCACACGCACAAAAAAAATCAAACCAAATATTCTATGTATACGTACATGTGAAAAAATTAAAAAATGAAAATGAAAAATGTTTATTCAGTATCTTTTTCAAAGGAACATAGATCGTGGTGGGTGTCTCCATTTAAGCATATAAACGCACATAAACATACACATAATATGGTATTTAGTTAGTAAAAATATTTAATTATATAATTAGCATAGTTTATACTTTTGTCAAAATTTAATTCGATTTAATTTGTATCTTGTTTAACTTTTTGTAACTAGTTTAAAAACATCTAAATGCAATGTATCTTTATCTTTATTAATGTTAAGAAAGAGCGGCGTCTCCAAACACAGGCATTATGCTTAAATGGAGACACCCACCACGAGCTATGTTCCTTCGAAAAAGATACTGAATAAACATTTTTCATTTTCATTTTTTCATTTTTTCACATGTACGTATACATAGAATACATAGAATTGCTTAAAATCTAAGTGGAACTAGGAGCAATAAGAGATCATCATCATCATCATCATCATCAGCCCATATACGTCCCCACTGCTGGGGCACGGGCCTACGCTAAACTAGGGCGATAAGGCCTTAGTCGACCACGCTGGCCAAGCGCGGGTTGGTCGACTACACAACCTTAGAATTTCTTCTTAGGTGTGCAGGTTTCCTCACGATGTTTTCCTTCACCGTTAAAGCGTCGAATGATGGTACATATGAATTTCAAATTTGAAAAACACATTGGTACCTGGCGGGGTTTGAACTGGCGACCGCTCGCATGGCAAGCAACGACCTTAACCACTCGGCCATCGACGCTTTTATAATATAATAAGAGATGATATTTTCCAATTCAATCCATTCAAATTTGAAGGGTTGAATTTTACAACATACTTATCAAATCTTACTTAATATATTGACTAGCCCTGTGGAGCAGTGGTTAGTTACCCTGGCTACGGTTCCAAGAATAGTGGGTTGAGTCCCAACCGGGACTAATTTTTATTGTAATATTTGTGTTTATTCCGTGTCTGGGTATGAATGTGTATTTTAAATATTTATTTTAAACTAGCTAACCCGACAGACTTCGTCCTATCAAAAAAATGAGAAAAAGAAAAGGGCTGTGTTTAGGGTTTTCCCGGCATTATTCGATTTTTTCTCGCCGTAAGAACCATCCTTGGACTTCAACGAACATTTCAAAAAAAGAATTGGCCAAATTGGTTCAGGCGTGGTTGAGTTATGCGCTTGCCAACACATTTTGCGATTCATTTTTATATTATAGATATCTTTGTACTATGGAACTAACATACAAATAGTCCCAAAAAAAAAAAATAGTGCAAATTCTGTTTAGTTTGTCTTCTGTTTGTGTCAGGTGGCCGTGTGTGAAGATGTCTTAAATATGTTTTATTTATATTAGAAGCATTGTTCCAATACCTAAGTTACAACACTTGTGTTACGGATATCAGAATCAAAAGAAGTATATATATTTATACCTAAAAACATACACCCCCCCAATGCAAACACCGATGATAACTACACAAATATTTTTCTCGAATTGGAATCGAACCCACGTCTCTTGGCGTAAGAGAAAGGCTCTACCAAATGCTCTATTAAAGCAGTCAAGTTTTAGAAGTGTTTTTTATTATTCAAAAAAGCTATGCTAACGCGAAAAAAAAACCAACAACCTTTAGCTTCGAACCCAACATACCTAATCTAACTATACCCCCCATCCCTATTAACGCAAAGCAATAAATCGCCACGGCCAAACTTATTCCCAATCGTAAATAATAAAACGCTTACCCAGAACAACCCCCCTTTCCCCTCTCCTTAGGGAACGCAAACAACCCAGACGGGAAACTTCGCCAACTTAATTAGCTTACCCGGTCGATAATTACATCTAAATCTATCCGGTCATATGCAGTTAAAAGGTTAACTAGTGCGGTGCGTTTGATCTTAGATGCTGTACCGTTTTAGATGTGGCGGTGAAACGGTTAAATGTGACGTGTAATCAATTTTGCTATTTTGTAATAATATGTTTGTTAACTTTATGTTGACTGGCTCGGTGGAACAGTGGTTAGTGACCCAGGTTTACTACTTACGGTTCCAAGAGTCGTGGGTTCGATTCCTACTCGGGGCAAATGTTAAATTTGTGTGACGAACATCGGTGTTTGTTCCGTGTCTGGGTGTGTATTAAGTATATTTAAGTATTTGTGTATCCACTGTTAATTCTGATATCTGAAACACAAGTGCTTAAGCTACTTACCACGGGATCATATCAATGTATGTGATGTTGTGTAATATTTTTTTTTAACTTAAACGTAATCCGCACTAATGTAAAAAATGTAAAAGTATCTCAGTCTGTCGCGCTTTTACGCCAAAAGTACTGAAACGATTTAAATGAAATTTGGTGCTCAGATAGTCTAGAGCCTGAGAACGGATATAGGCTACTTTTTAACTCACTTCACTACTAATATCGTACACGTGGTGTTAATAAACAAACACTGATATTATTACAAATATTTGTATTGAGTGAGTTTCCAATATTTCGCTTGCAACTCCACTGTTGCAAGCGCCATGATCAAGAGTCAATGAGGTGAATATCCTGAACATTTTCAGTTTTCTAATATGCGCAAACATGACAGTTTACTACAGTTTACAGTGTCACTTCTTTACAAATAACTAATAGTTATGTTTTATACGATACGATACGATGCGCTGCACCCAGCGATGGTATTATGCCACGAGCCCGGTCCAACCGGTAAACCAGGGGGCACGAATTTGAGTAAGGAAAGATGAATGCTTGCGGATGAGGAAGGGAGATCGGCAAGCCGAAGCCGACCGATCATAACCAGGCCGGTATTCACCGTTGCAACCAGAGGGCCTACCATGAGTTGGCTATCGAAAACTTACGTACGTTAAAAACCTATCGAGTTGTTTTTTTCATACGGCCGATTTTAGTTCTTCGCGTAACCACCAGCGGCGCTGTACAAGTTTTTCATAGACATATTTACGTAGGCGATATCGAGTGCGTAAGTTTTAAACTCATGGTAGCGCTACAGCACATCTTGACGGCACATATCGCCTAAGGAAGCCGTTAACACCATTCGAGTACTTCGCAATCATGTTGTCTGCAAAGTTAAATGTTGTGGGCAACACAACATTATTTTAAAAAAATGCTTAGAGAATTACGGTCATAGCTACAAAACTCGCCGAGATATTACTGTTTCAATAGCACATCTTCGGGCAAGCTCAAAACGCTCCATACAAAAAGTGACCCTTGTGTTATTTGTATACGTCAGAAATTTGTTCGGCAAGTATAACAAATATTGCGTTTATAAAAATGATGATAATGATGACGTCACGGTTAGGCAAAAATAGGCTATTCTACTATTTTTCCAAATATTTTTAAAAATGTTCATTTACATGCGATAGTCAGGTGTAATTTTTTATTTTTGCAAAATATTTATCCTGTAAGCAGGGATAAAAGATCAAAATATTGTCGTAAAATAAAGGCGCCAAAATGACGACCGCCATATTGTGACGTCAATTGTACTAAAATATGTCAAACGCCGCGTGAGTGATAGAGCAGATACGCCTAATCAAACAAGTTGTGTTTTTAAAAAAGATTACCTACTACGATTACCTTATTTTAGTACTGTTGACGTCATACCGAAAAATCATGGCGGTCGGTGTTTTCGGTCACGTGATATGCAGATAATAAAACTTCAATTTTAAATTAGAAATATAAAATTTATCTTACGTTTTTATGAAAAAATAATATAATTTTTGCATTCCTCAGCACAAAAATAATATAAATAAAATTATTTCACATTTTTATGTTATAGCATGAAAAGTGCCTATTGTACCATAATGTGACGTCATACGAAACTTCTAAGCACTATCTTCATTATTTCTTGTTTGTGAAACTAAATAAAAAATACGGGTACAATATTTTTAAATAATCTAAATAACGGATTAATTATACTTTTTTAGTCGTCTCGCCTATTCTCCCTGTTAAAAGTGAAATCACATGCAAATCATACACTGTCATCTTCCCTATTAGAAAAAAGACAAAAAAACTCCTTTAAATTTGACGACATGCGACGTTCTATTAACATGAAACGCCAGAACGTCACCTCTTGTTAATTGAGAGTACAAACGTCACATCTCGTTAACCGCTTGACAGCGAGACTGGGCGTTCACGGAGGCGACAGAAGTTCGCGTGACGGACAGACGGACACCCGACACTACCATATGTTGTTACTATACACCGCACGAACTCTTGACGGCAATATTGAAGTAATAATTACATGAGTTTGATGATTAAATCGAAGGAGACATCGTCGCTATATTGTTGGAGGAGTATCGTGAGAGAATGGGGAATAATAAAATTATGCAAACATTTTTTCTATGATCATAAATAAATCTTTAATATTGAAGAAATATGAATATAATTTTATTTTTCAATGTACTTTAACGACAGCAGAGATATACCTGTTTAAAGTTCCTGAGTAGGCAGAGAGATCCGATACGTCAGGTGACGTCAATTTACACTACGGCCATACAAAACTCTGTTTTGTAAGAAAGAGATGGAAAATTAACTTTAATTCATTATAAAGCCTTCGTTTTTGAACCGATTTCCACTTCAAATTCACATTGTATTATATTTTGAAGTCTATTTGCATAAGTTGTTGAAAAAATCAAGATTACCGGTTTATGCATATTCCTTATTAGACAAGACTTTCGGTGTGAGAGCTATCCGCTCCCCCGCAAGTCCGGTGGTGATTACGAGGCTACTCCAAGTCATCATCGTATTTATAAGGGGAAAAAAATACTGGTCAAGTGCGTTCAAATCATTCCATTCCGCAACATAATGATTTAGTACAACCTGGGTAAATTATAAAAAGGATTGATTCCGACGAATTGGGAACATAATTCTTTTTTTATGTCAGTTAAAAAAATATGTATGCCTATTGTAACAAACTAACATACTTTAAGAATAAATGTTAGTAATAACATTAATGTATGAATTGCTTTTTATAGTATTTTTTTAGGAAGTTCTTGGATGTGTGCCTCAGATAAATTGTTAAGCTGTTGGTCCTGCGCCTGATCTCAGTCTCTCTGAACTATAAGATGGCACTTGTATTTGCGCCCACACTTGTGCACTATAATGCATTTTATTCATTTATTTTAAAGACTTGCCATCTACACTATCTTTATACATTTAAATTATACTTATATACTAGCTATAGATAAAAGATATGTCTATTACAGGCGAATACAACATACACGAAATTATAATCTTAATTATTTTTAAATTATCGACTAAGTAAGGTACCAACTAATACAATGAATACAATAAAACTAACTATTACTTATATACTATTGAAAACAAAGCAGGAACTATGAGGCACCCGTCTTTCGTCTTTTGGCTGATCTCCATTAATGATGCTCCATTGATAAACAAAATATACAAATAGATTCTTTAACATTACAACTAATTTGCGTATTATTTAAAAAATCTACAAACAACCTTGCCCATAAAGCTCACATTACACACGACAAGTCATTTGTAAACGTCAAAAGAGATGACACGTATGTATATATGTATGTATATATGTATGCCACCGTAATGTTATGAATACTGTCTGTTTCATTAAAACTTGTGAGTTTAGTAAACTATCATAAATTTTGCGTTGTAGGTGTGGTAAAGTTAAATATAAGGCATTATTATTTTATGGTTTAACAGTCTGTTAAAGCAAACCTGTCAAATTATTACTAGAATAGTTTTTTTTTCCTAAATGACTACGGCGGTGGCTTGGAGTATCCTTGTCAACATCACCGGACTTGCAGAGGAGGGAATTGCTTTCTCCCCCAATTTCTACGATTCAGCGTTGTGCCCACCGGCATTATGATTATTTATTTACAATATACCATATTGAGCGTGTCGCACTCACCCTGAAGGCCTGCTTAAATGCCGTTTCACGCCCCGCCTGAGGAGCCCGGGATCATAGGAGGGAGGGAAAACATGAGCTGGAAGGGCATTCCATGCCTAAAAGACACGGGGCAGGAAAGAGAAACTAAACCTCTTGGTCCGAGCCACCAGTGCCTGCATTGTATGTGGATGGCAGCGCTGCCCAGCACGTATCGTTCGGGAGGGACAAGTTGAAATAGCTCTTCAAAGCATTCCCCGTTACAGAGACGGTAGAGAACACTTAGACCAGCAATGTCTCTACGTAACTGCAGAAGCCCAAGGTTTTCGGAAACCTCTAAATCATCAACAATACGAATTTCCCTGGTTATCTAAAATATAGCAATAACTGATCCTACTCGTGCAAAGTCGCGATCCCCCGCTAATACCTAATTTAACGATATTAACAACTTATCAGTGACATTGTACGTACAGTCTAGTTATCTCCGTTCACAATGTCTGTCGATACATTTTTCGCGCTCGCTAATGTGGTGAAAATGTATAGCGAGCCAAGTTTCGGATTTAACATGGAAAAGTAGGTGGCCGTAAGGCGTCGTGTCTATTCACAAAGATATTAGCCGAAGCTATGCGAAGCGAATGCTTTGCTATTGTTCGGTATTTCGAAATGGAATATTTTCTAGATGATGTAGACCAGACTGTCCAAATGCAGGCGCTGGTGCCTCGGAGCAAAAGATTTAGTTCATCTTTTCTGACCCGTGTTATTAAGGCATGGAATGCCCTTCCAGCTCATGTTTTCCCTCCCTCCTATGATCCCGGGCTCTTCAGGCGGGGCGTGAAACGGCATTTAAGCAGGCCTTCAGGGTGAGTGCGACAGGCTCAATACGATCTATT
The DNA here is from genome assembly GCA_039566165.1 of Maruca vitrata. NCBI lineage: Eukaryota > Metazoa > Arthropoda > Insecta > Lepidoptera > Crambidae > Maruca > Maruca vitrata. The sequence goes on along the minus strand of CM076941.1, from coordinate 5,589,692 downwards.
GTGCTTGTCGACCTCATATGTGGATCTCACTATCGCTTACCATCAGGTGGAGTGAGGTCATCTTTTTAGCCATTTTCCAAAAAAATAATTAATCGTGTTATTTGACATTTAACATCACACGCTTTCATGAAAGCTAAAATTAATGAACAAAATAGTATACTGATCGAGTTTATATCTCTATCTCTACAATGTTTTCGTTTATTAACATAATATACTTTACAAGCTTTTACTTCGTGTATTTACAATTATGAATTAGTTTGGAACTAAGTATCTAAGCTCTATGTAAATACAATAAGATTTTCGTAAATACCTCACACTTAGTTGGCAATAAATACTTTGACTTTGACTTCATTCGCACATACCAATAAGCTTCGTCACAGTAGACATCGCACCTAAACTAACTGAATGAATGATCGAATGGGGCCTGGTAACATTCCAAATGATTGTAGGTAATGACACGTTTATTTCTGGTCCCGCGTTCGAGTCCCGGATAATGTGAAATAATTGTGAGTTTAAGAGGAATTTATGCATCGCCAGTGGCATTGCATTATTTCGAAACGTAACTACTTTCGGTTCATTTTCTAATTCAAATGGTAGCGATATAGTTTTCTCAATACTGAATCTATTACAAATAAAATAAAATAGAAGTTTCTGGTTATAATATTAGGATAACAGCTTTTTTTATTTGTTGTTTTAAATGCTATTAAAGCTCAATGTAAATTTAAAATTTGAAAAAAATTGACAGTGGTTGATCACTACCGGTGGTGGCGCCACCCGTGGCTAACGGGTAAAAGGTGATGGAAAAATTCGCATTGATGACTAAATGCCTGGATAGCTCAGAGGTTAGAGCAACGCGATATCGGGAGGTCCGGTGGTTCAAGTCCACGTTCAGGCGGGTTCATGGATGCGAATTTTTTCAAATTTTAAATAACAACTTTTTACTAAACGAGTATGAATAAGAAATTTGAATAAATAATTTACCAATAAGAGAAACAATTAAAATATTTTTGTTTGTTTTCTTCCCGCTAATATCCGAAACGGGTGGAACAATTTCGTAGGGACTTTCACTTATACATAGCTAACTTTACAAGGTGCATTATAGGCTATTTTAATTTCCACATTTCCACGCGGATAAAGTCGTGGGCGGACGCTAGTTTTCTTATTAGTCTTATTACTTACTCACTAACTCGTTGTTCTATTGGTAGCAAGTGCTGCGTTAGAACCGAGAGGTCCCCGCTTCGAGTCCGGGGTCGGGCAAAATTTGTGTGAATTTTTCTGTAATGAAATTATTCAGCTCGGAGTTAGGAAGTTGGCGGTTGAACGCCCGGGCCTCGGAAAGCACATTAAACCGGTGGTCCTGCGTCCGATCTCTTGGCTGATCTCAATTGAAATCGGTCGCCTGGGCTGAAATCGGTCGGACGCCTTTGAGAGCCATCCGCTCCCCCGCATGTGATGATGACAAGGCTCCTCCAAGCCATCATCGTTACTCAGTTAGGAAAAAAAAAAAGAAAAAACCGGCCAAGTGCGAGTCGGGCTCGCGCACAAAGGGTTCCGTAGCAGCAAATATAATAAAAATCAACCTATCTCAAAAACTATAAGAGATACTTTGATCAAACCAAAAATCGTTGAAAGAGTTAATTAGCATGCATCACCTCTATTTTTTTTTAGAATTTTATACCCCGTAGTTACAAAAATAGAGGGGGGACATACTTTTACGACTTTGAGAGCTGATATCTCAAAAACCGTTCACTTTAAGAAAAATGTTTTTAGAAAACTTTATATCATTTTAAAAGACCTTTCCATTGATACCCCACACGGGTATGTACATCGAAAAAAAAAATTTCATCCCTCAGTTACATGTATGGGGGGCCCCACCCCCAATTCTTTTTTTTACTATTTAGTGTCATATTTTTGTAGCGGTTCATACAACACATATTCCCATCAAATTTCATCACTGTAGTACTTATAGTTTCCGAGTAAATCGGCTGTGACAGACGGACAGACGGACAGACGGACAGACGGACAGACGGACATGACGAAACTATAAGGGTTCCGTTTTTGCCATTTTGGCTACGGAACCCTAAAAAGGGCCTTATTTATTACTACTTACTCACTTAGAATATTATTATCTAATGAACGTTTTAGTATTCCAGCTAGCTGTTCTTGATTCACGCGACTCCATCGGCGTAAATCGTTCAACATCACTCCCTTTTACCGAAGTTATATTATTTTGTGTGACGAACATCGGTGCTTGTTCCGTGTCTGGGTGTGTTATCTTCTTCTTCTTCTAATAGTATGGTTGACGTACAACCTGGAGTCAGAGTTTAAACCGCCCGTAGGCCTCTGACATGGCTTCACACTCCCTTGAAAAATCTCTCAGGTGTGCTGGTTTCCTCACGATGTTTTCCTTCACCGTTAAAGAGTCGAATGATGATACATATGAAATTCAAATTTGAAAAACACATTGGTACGTGGCGGGGTTTGAACTGGCGACCTCTCGCATGGCAAGTAACGACCTTAACCACTCGGCCATCGACGCTTTTTACTCGGCCATCGCCGCTTTTTTTTTGGGTGTGTTATTAAATGTATTTAAGTAGATTTGTATATCCGCTGTTGATTCTGATAAACATAACACAAATTTTTGCTACCTACCACGGGATCAGATCAATGGAATGTTGTGTAATGTTTATATTTATTTATTTATTAGTAACACACCTAGCCCTTGTCCTATTTCAGGCTCTAGCAGTGTACTAAATTTCATTAAAACGGTTCTGTATTTCTGATGTATTACGAAACACATCAAAACTATACTATATCGCGACAGACCATTACTTACTTTTGCTTTTATTATATTAATTTAATTTCGTCTAATTCAAAGCGGCCCAGTATTTGAACCCAGAACTCAACCTACACAGGCCTACACTCCCTCCAATAGACCATCGAGCCTCAAGTAATAATAAAGTACGCGCATATCAAGTTCCCATTACCCGTGTTAAGTTTTTGTGATGGATTTTTTTCTCCGTCCGCTAAGTCCGTCACCTGAGTGGAGATCGCGTGTAGGCGATTTGTTGAGCAGATGAACGGATTGGATTACAATGGGGCCCTTACTAAGGGTCTGGGGGAGTTCTACTACCATTTTAACAGGCCTTTCAAATGTGATTCTGAAAAACTATGCCCTGTTACTGTTAAAGTTAGTGTGATGAGACAACATAGCTTCCAGAATAGAATCTGTAGCGCTACCATGAGTTTAAAAGTGACAGACTCTATATCGCCTATGTAAATATGTCTATGAAAAACTGGTACAGCGCCCCTAGCGGTTACGCTTAGAACTAAAATTGGTTGTATGAAAAAACAATTCGATAGGTTTTTAACGTACGTAAGTTTTCGATAGCTAACTGGCTCGGTGGAACAGTGGTTGGTGACCCTGGCTGGCGGTTCCAAGAGTCGTGGGTTCGATTCCCACTCGGGACAAATATTTGTGTGATGAACATCGGTGTTTGTTCCGTGTCTGGATGTGATTATGTATTTAAGTATGTATTTAAAAATATCTATGTATATCAGTCTCTAACGCCCATAGTACAAGCTCTGCTTAGTTTGGGGTCAGATGACCGTGTGTGGAAATGTCCCAGATATTTATTTTATTAACACATGGTACCGTAGGCAGTTTTATTTGTTTTGAAAACGTCTCGGCTACGTCCACATTAGGCTAACAGTGAGTTGCTGAAAATGTGCCTCCCTATACATCTTAAGCCGCGCGGCTCATTCTCCGCGTATCAGGCGCATACAGAATGACTCGGCAAGCGAAACGTCGCCAACTGCGTACATTACAGGCTATTTGGACCATTTAAAATGTATAGGGAGGCAAACATTTAGCTGCTCGCCGTTCGCCTAGTAGGACTGCGCCCCTAGAGAGTCTATTCCAATCTGCACTGAATAAACTCGATAATGCGGTACCAATCTATAAAGTATTTTGATTTTAAAACTAAGTAGGTATAAAGAAATGTTTTTATTTTTTGTTTCTTTTAATGCTATTAATTTTTTGTATGTTATTATTTTCCAAATTTTAAACTGTACTATAAAGAAATCAAAATCTCATCCAAAACTCGACACCGAACAAGAGCGACATCAAATCGACTCTCCGCCGAGTTAATCCAACACGAGCAGCGGAGCGCCTCGCTTGTCAGTCTCTGGCTGTCACCGCACGCTACACACCACATAATGATGTTGTCCAGTTTTACAGAGCACACTCATCGGACGCTCCCGTTCGGCAATACGATTAATGCGTTTTGACAACGCCGGAATAGAATGTATGAACACTTGTAAGTGAAAGTTTGATGTGTTTTTTTGGTTTAGTTGACCACCCATGTTAAATGGGAGGTTTTGTTAGAAAGTTGTAAGTTGGACAGGATGGTGAACTATGGATTTGTTGTAGAACAGTATTACTTTTTTATTTGACTAGCTCGATGAAACAGCGTTTAGTGAACCAGAGTCACTACCGGTTTCAAGAGTCGTGGATTCAATTCCAACCCGGGATTAATATTTGCGGTACAAACATCAGAGTTTGTTCCGTGTCTGGGTGTGTTGTTAAATATATTTAAGGATCTTACTAACACAAGTACCACGAGATCAGATCAATGTATGTTATGTTGTATAATATTTCTTTTTTTATCATATACAGGGTTCCGTACCCAAAGGGTACAAACGAGACTTTATTACTAAGACTTCGCTCTCCGTCTGTCCGTCTGTCTGACACCAAGCTGTATCTCAAGAAACACGATAGCTAGACTGTGAAAATTCTCTTGCCACTTTAACAACAAATACTTAAAGCAAAATAAAGCTAATTTTTACCTTTATTGGTAGTGGTCCTTTTTGTGTGCGAGCTCGACCCGCTCTTGGTCGGTTTTGTATTAAAAATCTTCCCGGCTTCAATTAAATAATCATTTTACTAGCTCTCCGCCCACGACTGCGTTCGCGTAGAGACGTTTAACGGGTAAAACATTACTTCTTTACAGCGAAGTGGGTTAAAAATAGCCTTTGTCCTTTCTCAGGCTCTGGACTATATCTGTAGCAAATTTCATTTAAATCAGTTCAGTACAGAGAGCGTCAATGGCCGAGTGGTTAAGGTCGTTGCTTGCCATGCGAGAGGTCGCCAGTTCAAACCCCGCCAGCTACCTATGTGTTTTTCAAATTTGAAATTCATAATTATGTACCATCATTCGACGCTTTAACGGTGAAGGAAAAACATCGTGAGGAAACCAGCACACCTGAGAGATTTTTCAACGGTGTGTGAAGCCATGTCAGAGGCCTACGGGCGGCTTGAACTCAGACACCAGGTTGTTCATCAACCATACAACAAGAAGAAGAAGAAGGTTCAGTACTCTATGCGTGATTGCGTAACACACAGTTATAAATAATAAATAATAATAATATAAGTATTAAGCAAGTCTCGCAATTGTCTATTCCTATTACTAATTTGAACACATGATAAAGAAAATCTAATTATTTGCTACTGTCTTCATCGTGTGAAGACCCATTAAAATTAAATATTATCAAATCGAATGTAATGTGAAAGTATTAAAACATAGGGGTGAGAGCCATCCGCTCCCCGCAAGTCCGGCGATGATGACAAGGCTACTCCAAGCCATCATCGTAGTCAGTTATAATAAATATTACACAACATCACATACATTGAGCCGATATCGTGGTAAGTAGCTTAAGCACTTGTGTTACGGAAAATCAGAAAAAGCAATTGATACAGAAACATACTTAAATACATCTCATAACACACCCAGACACGGAACACCAATGTTCGTCACACAAATAACTGACCCGGGTGGGAATCGAACCGACGACTCTTGGAGCCGTACGTAGATTCTGGGTGACTAACCACTGTTCCACCAAGCCAGACAAAAAAAAAGTCTTAAATCATATACAACCTTCTAAGTTAGCGTTTATTAAGTTGCAGCTATTAAGACCTAGCTGCTGGCGACTGTAGACATAACTCAAACCGCACTGGCCCTACGATACTGCGGTTCAGAAGGATGACGTCATGTTTCCAGTTAAGGCGAAGTGGCAAAAAAGTGAGAAGTAAAAAGATAAAGCTATTTGAGAAAGTAAAAAAGAAATTGTTATTAGAATTCATACATAAACCGTACATTTGGATGGTTTATTATTTCTGTTAAAATCCTTACAAATATTGTAAATCCGAAAGTAACTCTGTCTGTCTGTCTGTCTGTTACGCTTTCACGCATAGAGTACCTACTGGACCGATTTAAATGAAATTTGGTACAGATATAGTCCAGAGCCTAGGAAAGGTTATAGGCTACTTTTTAACCGACTGCGCTATAAGGAAGTAATGTTTTACCCGTTAAACGTCTCTACGCGGACGAAGTCGCGGGCGGAAAGCTGGTAATAAATAATAATAAAAAAGAGAGGTGTCGAAGTCTATAATTATTACACAACATCACGCATTGATCTGATCCCGTGGTAAGTAACTTAAGCATTTGTGTTACGGATATCAGAATCAGCATGAATACACCGTGAAATTTTAGTGGTTGTTTTCCCGCAGTAAAATGATTATATCGTAGTAGTACAATAGATTTGTGCAGTTCTTTTTTGTTAAAATCTTTAAATGCTGGTTTTACGAAAGGTTTAACCGAAACTCGAAAGCACGTTCGAACCGCTTTATGACTTAGGGTGTCGAGCTTCTTCAGCTTTAAACATCGATTTCATGCGGCAAGCAGTACCTGATTACGTCACATCTTATAAAAGAACGATAGCTTCTCTCGTTTTCGAGTTGGAAAATTATTATTTTGAAAATTGGAAAAAAAAATTTTTTTTTTCGAAGAATTATTTGCATGATTCGATAGTATTACTAAAGGCAAATCGTTCTGCCACGGGAAAACAACCACTAAAATTTCACGGTGTATATTTAATAACACACCCAGACACGGAACAAACATCGACTTCAGTGAAAATGAAACAGCTGTAACTGCCTGTACACACTAGCGATTTTTTGGGCTATTTCACAGCGAGGCGATATCGCAGCGAGTTCGCTGCGTTCATGTGCGCGATCGCTGCGATATCGCCGCGATAAAATAATCGCCGCGAGCTCGCTGCGATATCGCGGCGGTTACGCCTCATCCAACCTACCCGCTTAGCGCATGCGCCGCATTCAACACCGCAGGTTCGTTCTGATGGAAATCAAGAAAAAATTGAGATTTGAATTTAGAAGAAAATTCGCAACGATATCGCCTCGCCTTGAAATTGCCAATATGAACAGGCTGTAAAAGTTAAACTACATTCCCTTAACAGCCGTGCGCCGGGCGGCAATCAGCCATAGGTTACATTATGATCACTGTCTTTTTGACTGAGTATCGGGATCGTGTCAAAGGGGACCACAGATTATGGGGACTTGGCACTTTTTCATTTCGACAGCTTTTAGCCGACCGTAGAAGAAATGAGGGTAATGTTTTCACGCCAATTATTCCTAGCCGCTTTATAGCCGAAAAGAAAGTCAGAGAAAATGTGAAGCTTGTTCGTTTGTGCTTATATTATTTCCGGCATGTTTTTATTATCCTAACGATTGTTAGTAATCGACTTCATCTTTATAGAGCTCAGGTTAGATAGTAGCAAAAGTAGGCATTTACTAAGGTAAGTTCTAACTTTCACTCTAATAGTAATGTTGATTCCCACCAAAAACATAAATGTAAAAAAGGAAAGCCAAGTTCAATACAAAAAGAAGTCTGTTAATGATGAGTGGCTGCAAAAATAATGGAGAACTAAATGAGTGCCAGGTTCCATGACAATTGCTGTTAAGAAATACTGTTAAAGGAATGGACTACTACTAGCCAGTTCTTTTGCTTGAACTTGGCTTTGTCTAGATATTTTAAAGGTGTAAAAATAAATTTGTTAAAACCATTCCATGGCGATCCAGCACAGCAAAAGCCCAAAATGCCTTTAAATAGCAATAACATCAATAATTAAAAAACAAAAGAATGAAAGAAAGAAAGTCTTTTATTTAGTGACTACAAAAATAACTGTTTAAGTGCATCTCCATTATATTAAACTTACACTAAAATTACTTAAGTTCAAACACCCAGTGGTCTCTCATAATAGAATTGTTACAATGCATTTCGTTGTCTGTTGCGAAATAGCCGCATTGTTGAACTATTAATAACGTCGGCCGGCTCGATACTTTGTCACTTCATTATACCTAAACTGGGACACATACAAATACATTTATGTCACAGTAAAACATGTATGATTTGTGACGTTTCACTTTTTAGAGGAGAATTGGTTAATTGTTGACCCCACAATGTGACACTAAAATTAGTCTCTATGGGTCTACACGCGATATTAGGGGTAGCAAATTACATAGCTAGGTACTTACTGCCCGACGTTTCGACTGGGTTACACCAATCGTGGTCGCGAGCTAACTGTAAGTAGCTATGTAATTTGCTACTCCTAATATCGCGTGTAGACCCATAAAGACTAATTTTAGTGTAATGGAACGCGAAAGTCTAAAATCTTACAATGTGACAATTAACATTATGTGGATAGACTGTAATATTATGTACTTATCATTCTGGTATTATTACTTGTTTGTCTTATACTGAAGACCTGAAGCCTTCTCAGTATCCAAAATATCTTTGAACCAAATTTCAAATAGGGGTGAGAGCCATCCGATCTCCCGCAAGTCCGGTGATGATGACGAGGCTACTCCAAGTTATCATCGTTTGTCAGTTAGGAAAGAAAAAAAAAAATGTGTGTCGCGTGTAATATAAAATTCTAAGCTGTCTTGGTTACACACATTAGAAAACTGAACCTGTCCGGTATATTTACCATGTTGTTTTGTTTTAATGAGCTCCCGATATTTCGGCACTGTTGCAAGGCCATGATCACGAGTCGATTGACACAACATGGTAAATAAATCAATATAAATATCTGGGACATTTCCACACACGATCATCTGACCCCAAACTAAGCAGAGCTTGTACTATGGGCGTCAGAGACTGATATACATACATATATATTTATAAATCCATACTTAAATACATAATCACACCCAGACACGGAACAAACACCGATGTTCATCACACAAATATTTGTCTCGAGTGGGAATCGAACCCACGACTCTTGGAACGCCAGCCAGGGTCACTAACCACTGTTCCACCGAGCCAGTCAATATCCCGGACATATTCAGTTTTCTAGTGGCGTATAAGCTTGACAGACTGACTAATATTAATTAGTAAACTAATTTACTAGATACCCGACCCTGCTTCGCTTCGGGTATATCCTACTAACATTATAAATGTGAAAGTTTGTTTGTGTGGATGGATGTTTGTTATTCTTTCAAGCAAATACTACCGAACCGATAACACACAGGCTACTTTTTATCCCGGAGTTCCAGCGGGAGTAGGGTTTCCACGCGGACGAAGTCGCGGGCGGAAAGCTAGTTATAAGTACATAAAAACTTTCCTCTTTAATCCCTCTATCTTTAAAAAAAAACTAAGAAAAACCGTTGGGTAGTTTTAAAGATTTTTGCATACATATACATTATACATACAGACGGACGCGGGACGCGACTTTGCTTTATACTATGTAGTGATATACCTTTTATAAAAGTAAAGATAAGGATAATCAAGTACAAATTTGAAGTTACCTTTATACAAAGATAAAAGATCATTATTCTATTCTTTTCTATAATCCTTATCCTTACTAGTCCTAACTAATCCTTACTAATATTATAAATCCAAAAGTAACTCTGTCTATCTGACTGTCTGTTACGCTTTCACGCATAGAGTACTGAACCGATTTAAATTTGGTTATCTCGCCTATATAATGAATTGAGTAAAAAAATTCCGTCACTAGACATAAATTATCAGAGCCACCAAACGTTCATAAATTGTATTAAAATTTGTGACATACCTTAGCATGCGTATTAGGTAGTGTGTGTTTTAATATTGTGTAGTTGTTTATATATATATATTTTTTTAGTTTCAATATTTCCTTTGTAAAAATTCTCCACTTATTGTTCACATTTTTTATTTGTTAAGATTTGATTGTTTTATTTTTGTTTGATTATTATTATTTTTTTTTCTATTTTTATGCATGATGTGGTTACCTGTAATTGTAGGGACAGTTAGCTAATATTCTATCGTGTTTTGTTTTTGTTTGTTATTGCTGTATCCTATGTTGGTAATCCTTTGAAATAAATAAATAAATAAATGAAATTTGGTACAAATATAGTCTAGAGCCTGAGAAAGGACATAGGTTACTTTTTTACCGACTGCGCTATAAAGAAGTAATGTTTTACCCGTTAAACATAAATCTACGCGGACGAAGTCGCGGGCGGTAAGCTAGTTTGTGTTATAAATAAGAAATCTATACATTGTCAAACAGGCTGTGTTAAATGTTTCGTTTCGTACGTTTAATATTTAGTTTACACATTAAAATTACCCGCCATCACTCCAAATTACTTTGTCTGCGTTCAAATGAAGGTCAATCTTAATATGGCGTTCGATAATTAAGAAAAAGTAATTGCTAAGCGTAATTATAATTAGCTTTCAAACTTATTCTGTTGTGAGCAATATTTTGATGAGTTGACGGATTGAGAAAGACTGTTTCAAATTGATAATTATGTATCAGGTATTTTATGCTGAGCTATTTTGTAATATATATAATTTTAAACTGTCATGGTTACACACATTAGAAAACTGTAACTGTTCGGGATATTTACCATGTTGTTTTGTTTTAATGAGCTCCCGATATTTCGGCACTGTTGCAAGCGCCATGATCACGGGTGAACTGTAGGACTGCGAGAATGACGGTAGGTCTAAGGGCAGACATATCGGTCTACCCTCTTTCTAAGTCTTTTATTACGCACGACACCACTACCCTCGTTCACAATATTGTCACTCCGAATTCGATCACAACACACTACACTTACAGTATCACATCTTTTTTCGAGAACGGACACTTGTTTATTTTTATTTTTACATAAACGTATCACTGGATGCCATACATTCGACAGTTGAAACCCATCCTCACGATTGAAGTTTTTGAATTTTTTAATTTCAATTGCTTCCCTCACCAGTCGTGGTATATAATGGCGTTCTGTAGAAAGTACTTTAGGGTTATGTAACTCAATCCAGTGGTTCGTTCCCGAATCTATAAGATGTTGAGCAATTGCCGATTTTTGTGTTTGATTGTTCTTGACTGCCCTGATATGCTCTTTCACACGGCACGAAATAGTTCTTTTCGTTTGCCCTATGTACGAGCTCCCGCAGCTACAGTCAATTTTATAAGTAGGACGAATCGGGCAACCCAAAAGCTCATCAAGGAGTGCAAGGAGGCTATTGGTGATGATATTGCTACGTATCTCCTACGACCGAGAAACCTCCAACCTCCCAAATTGTATGGACTACCAAAGGTTCATAAGCCAAATGTACCTCTGCGGCCAATAGTGAGTCAAATTGATTCTCCGACCTATGAATTGGCAAAGCATGTAGCCGGTATCCTACAGCCATTGGTGGGTGGCACCACATCGTACGTGAAGGACTCCAGACATTTTATTGACATTCTGCGACTTAGTAATATCAATAAGAACGAAGTGATGGTCAGTTTTGACGTAGAATCACTGTTCACAAACGTTCCCATTACTGACTGCATGGAAGTAATTAAGCGTAGAATGGAAGAAAATGATATTCCTGTGGAATATGCCAAATTGGTGCAACATTGCCTTTCGACTAATTACTTCATATACCAAGGCGAATACTACCTCCAAATAGATGGTGTGGCAATGGGAAGTCCTGTGGCCCCTGTAGTTGCAAACTTATGGATGGAACATTTTGAAAACAGAGCCATTGCCACGGCCCCTTATAGTATTAGAATTTGGAAGCGGTACGTCGATGACATTTTTGGTATTGTAGAGGGTGATGAAAGTACCGTGCAGAACTACTTGGCACACTTAAATAGCATCCATAGGAAAATGAATTTCACGTACGAAATGGAAAAAGAGAGGAGCATTGCCTTTTTAGATGTGCTGGTCAAAGTTCGAGATGATGGTTCGTTCAGCCATTCAGTATACAGGAAGCCAACTCATACTGATCGCTACCTACATGCAGAGTCACATCATCATCCGCGTCAACTGAACTCTGTAGTGAAGTCGCTTACAGACCGTGCATATAATCTATGTGACGAGGAACATATTAATGATGAGATAAAACACATAAGCGACGTCTTACGGAGGAATGGATACAGCGGGCGAATTTCAAGACCGACACGCAGTAAACGCCTGGATTATAGGGTAGATCGGCATCCAGCATATTTGCCGTATGTAAAAGGAGTGACAGATAAGATCTCGAACTTATTTAAAAATTCTCAGTTAAAACTATCTTCACTCCTCTTAAAAAGCTATCACAGTTTCTACGCTCCCCAAAGGATAGCTTCCCTTTGGAAAAACCAGGCGTTTATAAAATTGACTGTAGCTGCGGGAGCTCGTACATAGGGCAAACGAAAAGAACTATTTCGTGCCGTGTGAAAGAGCATATCAGGGCAGTCAAGAACAATCAAACACAAAAATCGGCAATTGCTCAACATCTTATAGATTCGGGAACGAACCACTGGATTGAGTTACATAACCCTAAAGTACTTTCTACAGAACGCCATTATATACCACGACTGGTGAGGGAAGCAATTGAAATTAAAAAATTCAAAAACTTCAATCGTGAGGATGGGTTTCAACTGTCGAATGTATGGCATCCAGTGATACGTTTATGTAAAAATAAAAATAAACAAGTGTCCGTTCTCGAAAAAAGATGTGATACTGTAAGTGTAGTGTGTTGTGATCGAATTCGGAGTGACAATATTGTGAACGAGGGTAGTGGTGTCGTGCGTAATAAAAGACTTAGAAAGAGGGTAGACCGATATGTCTGCCCTTAGACCTACCGTCATTCTCGCAGTCCTACAGTTCACCCGTGATCATGGCGCTTGCAACAGTGCCGAAATATCAGGAGCTCATTAAAACAAAACAACATGCTAAATATCCCGAACAGTTACAGTTTATTTTGTAATACGTAGTTACATAGGATACTTAGCTATCTTGAGTGGAGTCCATGGAGGCTGACCGCCAGCGGTGTTGTGAGTGGAGGCTATGCCAGGTACCACGACACCGCCAATAGGCGACGAGGTACACCCCGGTGTTTTAGTCGGTAGACCCCCTGGGCATTGCCATACCATCTCTCCGCCAGTCGCTGGGGAGTCCGACACACCACCCGGAGGGAACCTCCTCTCAGGGTGAAGGTGCGCAACGCATTACACCGGATAAAAAAAAGGATACTCAGCTATTTTAAAAGGATATACCTAGTTTACGCTAAGTGTTTTACGCCTTGTTCTAAATCATTACTATTTCTTATTTGCATGCTATAACGAATATAGCCAAACTAGCTTTCCGCCCGCGACTTCTTCCGCGTTGATGTTGAACGGGTAAAACATTATAGCGCAGTCGGTTAAAAAGTAGCCTATGTAGTTTCTCAGGCTCTGGACTATATCTATACCAAATTTCATTTCAATAGGTTCAGTACTCTATGCGTCAAAGCGTAACAGACAGATAGACGGACAGACAGAGTTACTTTCGCATTTATAATCCTTACTAATATTATAAATGCGAAAGTAACTCTGTCTGTCTGTCTGTCTGTCTGTTACGCTTTCACGCATAGAGTACTGAACCGATTTAAACTAAATTTGGTACAGATATAGTCCAGAGCCTAGAAAAGGATATAGGCTACTTTTTAACCAAATGCGCTATAAAGAAGTAACTTTTTACCCGTTAAACGTCTCTACGCGGACGAAGTCGCGGGCGGAAAGCTGGTATAATATAAGTATGGATAAGGATAGGCTCAATTTGCACAAACGACATAAATACTGGCTCGGTGGAAGTGTTTAGTAACCCTGTAGCGGTACCATGAGTTGGCTATCGAAAACTTACGTACGTTAAAAACCTATCGAGTTGTTTTTTTTTACGACCGATTTTAGTTCTTAGTGTAACCACCAGGAGCGCTGTTCAAGTTTTTCATAGACATATTTACGTAGGCGATATCAAGTCCGTTACTTTTAAACTCATGGTAGCGCTACTGATTGGCGGTTCCAAGAGTCGAGGATTCGATTCCCACATATGAACATCGGTGTTAGTTCCGTGTCTGGGTGTGATTATGTATTTAAGTATGTATTTAAAAAATATCTGTGTATGTTTATCAATCTCTGACGCCCATAGTGCAAGCTTTGCTTAGTTTGGGATCAGATGACCGTGTGTGAAACGTCCTAGATATTTATTTAGTTGTACAGAAGTGAACATGTAACCCATCACAATTTTTTCAAGTCTAAGATTTGAACCTGTGTCCTCTGCCAATCAGCCGTCGAACGTACCACCTAATAAAACATCCCAGCCATCCAGACTACATCCCGTGGGCATGCCGCGCGAGCGTGACGTCACATGCGTACTACGATCCGGGAGCGTTGCCAACTATGACGTAGGGCTGGTACAGAGGGCCTACCATGAGTTGGCTATCGTAAACTTACGTACGTTAAAAACCTATCGAGTTGTTTTTTTCATATGGCCGATTGTAGTTCTTCGCGTAACCACCAGCCGGCGCTGTACATGTTTTTCATAGACATATTTACGTAGTCGATATCGAGCGCGTAAGTTTTAAACTCATGGTAGCCCCACTGGTACAGGTTGGTTCACGAAAGATGACCAATGCGCAGAAAGCGATTTTTAGGTCCCTGTTGAGGTGCGGGGTGAGGGGCGGGCGGAATGCGTCAAGACTGGAGCGACGCTATTGGTGCGTGCGCGCCGCGTGATGGACTGCAGCAGGCCGCTCAATCGCTATTCGTCAATTGCGGCATCGACACGCTGTCAGCGCAGTCAAGTGCAATTGAAAAGAAAAGTGTTTTGCTTTAAGATATTTGTTTCATATTTTTTGTGACTTGTTAAGTTTTCGTTGTTTTTGTTAAAGTTAAATAAGTGTACCTACAATAATTACGAGTATATTAAGTATATTATAAGTTTAGGAAATTAATTATACTATTTCAATTACAATAAAATATTTTTTTGTATTAAGTATTTTCTTCATGAACGCACATATGCGCATCGGCCGCCATTTGTGGTCAACTTCCATGAACCGACCTGCAGAAGAGGTGACGGCGGGTAAGGTCTTTCGACAGAGCAAGGGATCGTTAGTTTGACAGATGGCCGCCATTTTCGTCTGAGAATCGGGGGCCTATTACAAACACTAAATTCCAATCAATTCACGTGTTTTTTTTATTCTTTTGCCCAATATTAATAACGGTAACAGGTAACAATTTAACTTAACAGCTTAAAATTTTCTCAGAATATTTACTTGTATATTACCTTAAAAAAAAATTATAGGATAATCGGAAGCGAAGCGAGGGCGGGTCACTAGTCAAATAATAATAAAGTAAAATTAAAGGGGGGTAGCCATACGTACCACAAACGTAATTTTTAAGCAATTTTTAGTCGGTCTTAAACATAGAACAAACTTGATTTTTTAGTATAGATGATAAAGTAGATACGGAATCCTTGGCCGGTATTTTACATATGAGAACTAAGATCAAGAGGTTTTATCTAAATAGGAAATAAATAAATAGCAATAGAAAGAATGGACATCCAAGAATTATGTAACTTGTACATATTATTATTTATTTGTAATTAATTAACCTGTGATTTGACATGCGAAAGAATTTCATGAAATCTACTTGCAGAATAAATTTAAAAAAAAAATGCAGTCAAAACGTCCCGAACAAGAATCGTGCCCACAACTCATGACGAAGAAACATCTCCATTAGCCAATCGGTATGTATACACAACCCTATCACGACAAATTCGCGAGTACTCCCGACGGCGAAGACAAAACAACTACAAAGTCGTACGCTTTTGTCGTTTCGTTTTGTTGTCCGCTAATTATCCGCTCCCGAATGCCAAGAATCGGACCAATGCCAATCATTCTTGTGATGTTTATTTTGAAGCGGTCTAGACGCCGCGAAAGACGAGGGTGTATATTTAGATCTGTGTCGCCAAGTGACTATGGTACGACCGATGGAACTACTGATGGTCCACTGAGATAGACGTGCTAATAGTCGTCCGATACCCCGGAAGTTCTAAATAACATATAACATAAAATCACGCCTTTTTCCCAGAGGGGTAGGCAGAGATCACTTCCAGCGGTCCACTGTTCACCTCTGTGGGAAACGTGACGTGACGGGTTGCGGACCACGTCGCCGCCATTCTGAGGCTCTAAATACATACATATAATAAAAATGTGACCGGTCGCTATCTGTACATAGATGATGTATGATAAAATAATGATATGGGAGACCTATGCCATGCAAGAGGTCGCCATTTCAAACTCTGGCACGTACGTACCTGGCACTATGTTTTTCAACTTTGAAATTCATACGTACGATTATTCGACGCTTTAACGGTGAAGGAAAACATCGTGAGGAAACCTGCACACCTACGACGAAATTCTAAGGTTGTGTAGTCAACCAACCCGCACTTGGCCACCCCAGTTTAGGGTAGGCCCGTGCCCCAGTGGAGACGTATATGGGCTCATGATGGTATGGTCCCACTGTGTCTCATGCTCATGGGATAAAGTGGGAATCGAACCCGCGACTCTTGGAACCGTAGGTAGTGACTCTGGGACACAAAACACTGTTCCAACGAGCCAGTCAAAAATAGTCAGCTATTATTTTTAACACCCTTACTCTACCATTTATTATAATTTGTTCCAACATTACTTTCTAGGGTATTACATACTCACATCTAGAGTAAGATCCCAGGGCCGCCAGACCTACGTCATTTTAGCAAAGCTAGAATTTACATGACTTATAGTCTAGTATGTACTTAGAAGAGTACGCGTACTCACTTGCTCGAAAGCGGGGCCGTTTCACAGGTAGCGCGAACTAAAGGTGTCCCAAAACAGAGGCAACCTACGTGATTTTAGAAAGCCTAAATTTGACATATATAACTACGTGGTACTATTTCCAGACGAATTGTAAAGCTGCCAGACCAATCCGATGGGCCAATCATTCAGCGAATCCAAGAAAAAATCTGTGTATTCTGAAATCTTTATTTCAGAATACACAGATTCCATAAATTGTTAGTAGAATTTACATAAAAATAAATAAAATAAAAATAAATAAATCAAAATAAAAATGAAAATAATGTTAGTAAAACCTATACTTAATTATTGGGTTGGATATGGATGGACCTCCATGTTAAATATGTAAAATTTAGGCTTGGTAAAATGACCTCGTAGTTAACCAAATTTTTAAACAACCTTTATAACGTCTGGCGGAAGTAGGTAATGGCCCACAGAAACGGTCTGGCTGGCAATAACGAGTATCTATTTTTAATAATTTTGTCAAAGATATATTTAAATATGAGCCTTTCTACTTTAACGTGGGTGGGTACCGTTTTGAAAAACCTTTAGTTTGCGCTACCTCTGAAAGGGCCCCGCTTTCAAGCTAGTAAGTACGCGTACTCTCCTAACTACATACTATACTACAAGTCATGGAAATTTCAGCTTTGCTAAAATGACGTAGGTCTGGCGGCACTGGGATCTTGGTCCATAATATTGTTTCACTGCTTATGGAATCCCTATTGGAGCGTCGATGGCGGTTAAGGTCGTTTCTTGCCATGCAAGAGATTGCCAGTTCAAACCCTGCCACCAAAGACTGTTTTTTTTCAAATTTGAAATTATTATGTACCTGCACACCTACGAAAAAATTCTAAGGTTGTGTAGTCGACCAACCCGCACTTGGCCAACGTGGTTCATTAGGCCTTATCGCCCTAGTTTAGGGAAGGCCCGTGCCCCAGCATTGGAGACGTATTTGGGCTGATGGTGATGATGATGATTAGATTAGGATTTAAAGACATAAAAGTCTCTTTACGGCCATTTAACTTACAGTGAGTTATGACATAAATATGATGTGTATTATCCTAATGGCGTATTGTGCGTATACCATGAAAAAAAATCTAATAGGTAATGCCTAATTGTGATTCTTCGATATTGATTTAATGATGTTCATATTGGGTAGAAAGAAAATCGAATATATGTATTTAGAGTGATTTAATTGCAAAACCAATGTTTGAGATTCATTATTCCACTATTTTGTGACAGCCATAAGAACTTTGAACCAGAAATCAAAAATAAAATTAGTTTCATTTCAAATAAAAATTGCCAAAGTATGATATATCTTTCTCGTCAAACGACTTTGAACGTTGGGGCCTAGAGTGTTTATCTGGCACACAAATAGGTAAGGATCTACATGCACATATCTTCGCAGGCTTGCCTTTACAGCAACACACGTTGACAGATGCCGCACCAGGAATCATGTGCACCGGTCTTACGTCAAATCTGTCTGCAGCCTTCGTATTTACTGAAGCATCCCTCATTTCCAAAAAACACACTCTACATTTAGAAGCCGGTTTGGACTCGCCAACACAGCAAGATTCCTGAAACTTCAGAGGACTCATCTTCGTTGAAGACTTCTTCTGAGTCTGAGTGCTACAGCAAAGAGGATCATCGTCACTATCTAAAGGACTCGATGAAGATGTGAGCGAATCACAACATTTCTCAGTCTCTATCCCAAAGCTCTTATTAGATAGGGAGTCTGATCCGCTGGCCGAATCTGTTCCAGATATATTCGGATCGAAAGAGCAGGTGCGTTGCTCCTTGCTCTTACCAGACATTCCATCCAAGCTCTGCAAACAAATCTCACATGAGGATTTCTGCTGTGACTGCTGCTTTTTGCAAATCGGACAACCGTCTTCGGAGGCGTGGCTTTTCTTCTTCTTTCTGTCGCAAACTGGACATCCAGATGAAGATTTCTTCAAAGCAGACTTCTTCGTCTTCTGCGAGCTACAAGAGCACTTTGATTTGCTGCTTTTCATTGCTTCTTTTTTGCAGTGCTTGCAAATATTTTCCTCGGGCTTAGGACAAGTACACTTTTGTTTCTTCTTTTTGGAATCTTTTTTCTTTTTAGATTCTTCTTTGCACTGTTTACATGGTGTTTTGCTCTTCTTACCCGCTTGTTCCTTGCACAGCTGACACGTGGAATTAGAATCGGAAGGCGACTTATCGCTACTGGAGGACCAAGAAGATTTACTTTTGATGGAGTCCTCTTTGCAATGTTTGCAAATAGAGGTAGATTTCGATGGCGGTTTGGAAGACGCTTCACACTTTGGACATATAGAGCCGGAATCGGAGGCAGGGGAAGGTGACCGCTCCTGCTTTTTCGCGTTGCAACTGGGACAGGTAGATTCGCTGGGTTTTTTTGATGGACTATTGAGAGCTTTGCAAGAACAACCTGGTTTCTTCTGGATGGGTGTCGGAGCAGGGGGTTTTAGTACATTCGCATTCTCTGTACAGAGCGCGCAACGAGATTTCTTTTTTTTAACATCTTTCTGGTTGCACGACGGGCATGGACTATCGACAGATGAGTCAGATTTGGACGTTACGTCAGCACCACAGGTCGGACAACTTCTAGGACTCTTCGCGACATTTTGCTCTTTGTCTTGACAGACTTTACACTTCTCCGGCTGTTTAGGCTTCTTACAAGTTGGACACTTACTCCTACTTTGTTTCTCTTTCAATTCTTTTTCATTGCAAGGCTCAATTTTACCACAAACTGAACAACTACCTTCAGTTGGCTTTTTCTTCGGACCAGATGTTTCGTCGCAAAAACCACAGTCTAACGCCTTTTTCAATTCTGCTGCATTACAGATAGGACAAGGCACCTTTTCTTTGCCTTTCTTATCTTTACCCCCGCAATATTTGCAGGCGTGTTTGGCTTCTTTCTTTTTATCTTTGCCCTTTTTCTTCTTCCCATCATCAGATACCTGAGTAGATTTCGGCTTTTTACCGCATAAAGGACAATATTGAACCTCATTAACGATGCTTTGAGAGGAGCTCTTGCCACACGTTGGACAAGTACTGCTTTTTGATGATGATGCCGACCGGGCCAATGACTTTAGGGATTCCACCCGTACACATAGAGTACAGCCATCTTTACCAGGCTGGCCCTTTTTGCCTTTATCTTGGCCGCAATGCTTACACGTATGTTTGACTTCTTTCTCTTTCTTTTTTTTATCGTCCTTTTGATCGGCATCCGCTGACGCCTTATTGCAAATAGGACAACTGACTTTGACGCTCGGTGGCTCACTGATGCTAACATTCTGAGATGATTTTAATTGTTTCAATCCAGCACAAGAAGGACACCCGCTGTTTGGTGCAGATTTTTCGGAACAAATTTTACACAAGGACGAAGAAGACGACTTCTTGCTGCAAACGGGACAGCTAGCTTTCTTTTGGGTTGCCTTCTCTTTACCACACTGTGGGCACGAATCTTTTGACTTCGAAGAAGAAGACTGTTTAGATGACAATGATGATTCTGACTTCGCTCCTCCACAGGTAGGGCATGTGACTTTTATCTCTTTCTCCTTCTTACCCCCGCATTTGGAGCAACTGGATTTAGATGACGAAGTCGAAGACAAAGAACTTTGTGATTTTGACTTTTCACAACTCGGACATGTGGGCTTAGTTTTTGTGTCCTTTTTCTTATTACATTCACATTTGATATTCGATTTGGACTGAGACTTGCCACACGTAGGAAAACTGGGTTTCGCTTCTTTTCCTTTCCCACATTTAAGACATGATTCTTTAGGAGATACTGGGCTTTTTGATTTGGTATCTTCTTTAACTTTACCACATTTAGGGCAAGCTGATTTTGGTTTGGAGCAATTTGGACACGACGGTTTTGACTTCAATGATGTCTTAGATCCGCTGGAGCCAATCGACGTCGCCGATGGTTTTCTCCCAC
Source organism: Maruca vitrata (assembly GCA_039566165.1). Lineage (NCBI taxonomy): Eukaryota > Metazoa > Arthropoda > Insecta > Lepidoptera > Crambidae > Maruca > Maruca vitrata. The sequence continues at coordinate 5,568,788 of CM076941.1, read as the reverse complement.
AGCCCGGACAGGGCTTGCCGGATTTCACTTTTGAATCCTTTTTCGCTAATTTGGCTTGGATTTTGGCGCATTCGCAAGATACTTTAATAGAGTCTTGAGATTTCTTTTTCTTTGCCTCTTTTCCACACGATGGGCATTTCTTGGATTTATTATCTGCGGCCTTTTTACTTTCCTTACTTTTATCCGGAGCTTTCTTCTTTTCATCGCACGCACACAAGGTCGCTTTAGACCTGCAGCTTGGGCACGAGTGTCCCGTCGGCTTTCTCTTCTCAAGCCCGCACTTGTTGCATATACTCGGTTTCACATCGCTAGACTTACATTTTTTACAGACTTTAGATTCGGAGGCTGATCTCCCACTTCCTCGCCTGCACGATTTGCACACATTATCCGATCCAGTGCTGGATTTAGAACCGTAATTACACGTTATGCAATCGGAAGACTTCGACGATCGGGACGATTGTGATGACTCATGTTGGCAAATTATTATAGGCGGTGCTAGCTTAGGTATTATCTTGATTTTAGTCGTACAGGGAGTAGTATTCTTTTTGTTAGAAGTCTTGTCCTTACGTCTTGGACAGTTAGCAGTCGAATTGGCGTCGTTTACACCAGTTGTGGATATACCAGTATCTTTGCAGGTAGCGTCTGAGGAACGTCTTTGACGGGCGCTGATGGAGTCACTGCTCATTTTATCCACACAACAGGTTCCTTTGTTTCCTGCCGTCGACGTTCCGGTTTGTTTGGGACCTACCACAGTTGTCGAAGATACTGTTTCCCCACATATAGGGCAACCGGTCAACGTATTTGATTGAGAACAAGTGGGGCTCACTGGGGGCACTTGTTCCGGCGCGAAAGAACCTTCCGACTTTGATTTAGTGGCGGATGGATTCATCATAGGATCACAGCAAACTTTGGTATGCTCAGATTTGGCTCTTAGGCCTAACCCTTCCGCTATTGAAGGCCCTTTGCGCTCCGTTTTTATCGTAATCACTTGTTTTTCCTCACCAATGGTGCCGTCTTTGTTTTTGAATTTAATAACTTTGACAATCTCTTCAGTTTTTGTTTCATAATAATCCAACTCGGTTTTGGGTTCACCTCCTGTTTGGCTAGGCTTTTCAGGTGGCGGTATAGACTTCTTTGTCGCTGGACAAGACTTCATTGATGCTGAACAAGACTTCGTTGATGCAGAACAAGATGGCTTCTCAGAGACAACAGTTTCATTATTTTCGTTCTTCTTGCAAAGATCACAGAGCGACAACTGCAGTGGAGCGTTAGCGAATCCCTCAATCTTATCTTTAAATTTATTGCACGATTCAATGAACTTTTCTGTGCTCGGAGTCATACACTCGGGCTGATTGGCTAGGTCAAACATAACTTCATCTATATGAGACATCAGGGTTTCCAGCCTCTTCTTCTCTTCATTCTCATTAGCCTGAGTCATATCTTGTGATATCTGGCTTACGATTGTCATATCTGATGATGCCGAGGACATTATACCATCGGTACATTGAGGGCAGAGAGACTCTGCTGTAATATCTTCTTCTCCAGGCTCAAAAGATGATAAACAGCAACAGCAGACGGCTATTTCATCTCCTGCTTTCTGAATCTTTTGACCCTTCTTCATCTTTTTCTCTTTCACTCTCTTCAATCTGAACGTCTCCTCTCTCTCTTGTTCTTCTAACTCAGTCAGAATGTACCCGACGCTTGCTAATATCCGTGGTACTATTGTCTTTGCTAGTACATTCCTTTTCCTGGAAACAAATCGATTGTCTTAGGACATTTTTCTTCACGATATTTTTAAGCCGCCGATAACTCACCCTTTTGTGTTTCAATAAAATTCTACTCTAGTTTCTGTTAAGAAGTAAATTTTATTGAAATACTGTTTATAAAATAGAATCATATTAATAAAAAATTAAGTTTAATATAAGTAAGAGTAATAATCTGTTTCTTAAGTGACATTTCTGTTGCAAAATAGCCACTAAAATATATTAAAATTATCCCCTTCCTGTGCGATATTCAAACCAAAAAACCTAAAGCCAAATTTAATAAAAAATAAAACTTTCCGGATAGTTCACTTTATTCACAAAAATGGATGGAATAGGTGACACGTATATGAAAATAAAGTCAATAATAAATTAAGGACTGTGAAGATTGAATGCTTTCAAAGCTATAGTCAGAGAAACTGCCACCGCTTAACATGTTCGTATCGATCGAAATGCATTGCCTCAAATTAGGCGTTGTCATTGGCACCATTCTAACCGCCTCTTCAGATTTAGCCCTTTTCACAAAACCACGATTTGTGTCTATATTCGCGAACAAAGCCACAGTATCGTCTTCATCTGGCAAATTCTCAAACGCCTCGCCCTCCTCTTCATCATCATCATCATCCATCATACTATCAGTGCCCGATGGATCGTGTCTGTTCTTCCTTATGATAATTGTTTCTGTTTCTTCATGAATCGTGCCATCGTCATTCATAGTTCTTGTCACTCTAACAATCTTTCTGATCTTCTTTTCGAAATAACCTAAAGAACTGTCAACTGGACTTGGTGGTGGTGGTGGTTCCGGTTCCGGTTCTGGTATACAAGGTGAAGGCGTTTCTGGTGTGTGGAGTTCAGGAAACTCTTCCTCGTCAATATTCTTCTTGCAGTGTATGCAGAGATTAGGCTCTGGGGGTTTGGTGCAACTCTCACAAGGATAGGGCTCTTCTTCATCTTCCATCTTCACTATACCTCTGCATGAATCACAAGGCTCCACCGCATAAGGCAGCACTGGCTTCAGAGGTTCTTTGAGCATATCCACGCATTTATCGCATATCGAATCTTCGTCCTCTGCTTGATCTTTATCAGCTTTATTGCAAGAACAATCACCAAGACATGAACTCTTGCATTGACCTACACAATGCCGGTCAGCTTTTTCCTCTTGCTTATGCGTTGTTAGCGGATACCGTTCGTACACATCTATCCTATCTTTAGTCATCTGGCAAGTCTTCAGGAAATTTTCAACGCTCTCAGTTATAAGTCCCTCACCTCTCATATCGGTGATTAACTGTATAATACCACCTATGTTTGCTTTGAGTTCGCCTAATGTTTGCGGTCTATCTTCTTCCTCAGGCTTCGCTTCAAAGAGTTTCTTAATATTCTCGCAACATTTGACAAATTCATCTACACTGTCATCTATCAGACCTTCATGCTTGGCCAACATGCTCAAATCTATTGTTTCCTCAAGTTGTTCAACTAATTCACTTATGTCGCCATCATACACAGGACGAGGTCTCTTCGCTCGCTTTTTATATTCTTCTAATCTGATCTTAAAATCTTTGCAAGAGAGCATAAATTTCTCCAAGCTAGTTGTTGCCAGGCCTTCTTGTTTGATATCGGTTGTTATCTTTTCTAGTTGACCCACATGATCTTTTAAGTGACCAATTCTATCTGCATTTATATTTGGCCCCTCATCTCTTATGTATTCGTCAATTTTAAGTTGAACCGATGCACATGTTTTAACGAAATCTTCAACGCTAGGAGTCAAAAGGCCTTGAGCCTTGTAATCCTCAGTCATTTCTACCACCTCTTTGATTTGTTGTTTCAGGTGTAGCAAGCGAGCTTTTGTGTCTCCTTCAATCGGTTTTCTATCAATTGTTTTTACATACACATCTAATTTCTCATCCACCGCTTCACAAGTTTCAATAAAGTGTTCCATACTGGTCGATAATATGGCTTCGTTCCGGAAATTCTGAATCAAATCGATCACTTCTCTTAGATGTAACTTCAAGTGTTCTAAACGATCTTTTAGGTTCTCATCTACACCAGCAGAAGCCGCTTCTTCTGCTTCGAAGAAGTTATCAATCCTATCCTTCGCTTCCTCGCAGACTTTCATGAAATCCTCCATATTGATCTTGTCACTTCCAGTCTCAACCATTACTTTACCCAGAGTGATGATTTCTGTCAATAACTTCTTGAGATACTCTAGTCTGTTTTCTGCGGCAGGTTCAGCTGAGAGCATTTGTATGAAGTCTGGTTCACCCATGTTCCTTTGTGATGGTGGTTTGTAAATTTCTTTGACTGACTCTACTTTTGGTGGGAGTTCGATTTGTATTGGAGTTGACAGCACCTTAGGTGGAGGAAGCACTTCTTTCTTTAACGGCATCGGCGGTGGAGTGGGCGTCGGTGGTGGTGTAGGCCTCGGTGTAGTTGGTGGTGGTTCTACAATGACTACTGGGGGAGCTGCTATAGGTTTAGCTTCATGTTCGTGCTTCTTCTTAGCTATGGAATCCGATCTGACTCTAGACACTTTAGCCACATCCTCACCTTCAATGGGTTTGTTACAAATTGGGCATATCTCAACAGGAGCAACCTTGTCTTCTAGAGCCATTTTCGCTTTTTTCTTTTTGATTATCTTTATTCGGAACAGTTCCTCTCTCGCTAGTTCCTCCAACTCTAGAATTATGTAGTGTATTGTTACTTTGGTTCGCGGTATAACGACTTTGTTCATGACGTTTTGCCGTCTGTAGACAAATGTTCATCGTTCATTATAACTCTCTTTAAGCTCTACCGTAACCCACCCTTTCTAATTCTTCTAAGGACTATCCGGAAATTTTATTTAAATTATACATACCGTTTTGTGTTTATTTACACGGAGACTAAGTCACTGCAGGTCAAATATCAAAATGTATCAAATGGAAACCCGGGTATGAAGCGAAAAGAAAAGAAAAGTTACATTTGATATTGATATTTAATAACTTATGATAATAGTAAGAAACGCTATAATTCCATCGGTTACTCATTAACTTTGATTCGAACAGTTTTGAAAATCGTTGTGACTATCAGAAACTAATGTCAATTCTGATTGGTTAATTGAATTAGCAGCTATCTGGAGCTCTGAACTTGATGCGTACAGTTCTTTTAGTGAAAAATCTGATACATTTTCATAGTCTTTGCTACCACCAGCTAAAGTAAATTTGAAATCCACATCGATAGAGAGCATGCTAGCCGATGACATACAATTTCGCACCACCGGGCAAGCTATTGAAGACACATACAGCATCATTTCAGATCTTACCTTCCTACCTTTATTGAAGGGTGATCTATCTTTCACAGTGAACATACCAACAGCTTTAGAGCCAGATGGATAAGGTGTTGACTTTGAGGACGCCCCGGACGCCTGATATAAGTTTGTTCCATCATCATTATTTGGATTTCGCGGTCTGACTGGAGCTTTCGTCTGTTTCTTTCTCTTTATCACTCTCGTTTCTTCCGATATCGTTCCGTCCTCCTTCTTCACTCTTATGATCTTTGTCACCTGTTCGTACTCAGTCTCAAATACGCCGAGCTCTAAATCTATTGGTATCTCTTGTTCCTTCTTCATAGTCAGCTTGGCCGCTTCAGATTTTGCTTGTTCTTGGTCCTCTCTTATTTTCTCCAATTTCGCTCCTTTAGCCGCTTGTTCCTCTTCAAACCTTTTCATACACATTTCGCACATCTTGTGCACGGATACATCGGAAGATATTTTCTTTAAATGGCTCTCGCATGTCGGTACGATTTCCGATTCTTCGCCTGCCGGGCCAGCTTCTATCTTTGATGGTTCTCCTTCTAAATTCTTCTTTCGTTTACCTAGCTTATCTCTCAACTCACTGGCTGTAGATAAAAACTTTTCTACGCTTTCAGCTGCTATGCCTTTTCCTTTCACATCTTGTGTTATTTCGATTATGTCACTAATATTCCGTTTGAATAACTCTAGCATGCTCTCGAAGGCTTTGCTATCTTTCTTACTTGGTATTTCCTCTTCAGGCTCAATCTTTGGATATTCACTTACAACCATACCACATATGGGACATTCCTCTTCTTCTTTTTTGTCTACCTTGTCTTTGCATTTCAAACAATTCTCAACTTTAGTTTTGTGTCCACAGTCTTGATTCTTTAATCGCCTTTTGATTTCTAGAATCTTCTTGAGTCGAAAGAACTCCTCTCTAGCCAACTCTTCCAATTCAGATTTTATGTAATTCATACTAGCGTTGGTTCTAGGTACGACCACCTTTCCTAGTACATTCTGTTTCCTGTCAAAACGTTCATTTGTTAATTGTCATTTCTTCTGTCAAAAACCAGCTGCCGATTCTGTATCCTAAGGACTGCACAGGGTCTCTGTATTATTATTACCCTATGTAGCATTGTTTGATCAATCTATCAAGTTGTCTAATCTATACAGTTTTGTATGTATTTTCTTGACGCACATACATAATCTTCTTTACAAAGTAATCTTCTCTTTCATTCTCCCTCCTTCTGTTTTTAATATCAGATTAAAGCCCCGCTGACGATGAACTCTATGTATGTTGTTTATGGTCTGGTCTTATACAAAATGGTAGACGAATCTCAAACATAGTTTTGACAGAAGATTAATAGCAATCAACATTGTGAATAAAATTCTAAGAAGAAGTAAATGCTTACTTTTAGACGATATATTTGAGGAGGTAAATCGTATTTCCGTTCTTAAAAACCACGTAAAGGTAAATTCCCTACTTGACATTAGAATACGTTTTTGGACCCAAATAGCAATGCTGATAGTGTCAAGTTGTCTTGCTCTCACATTAAAAGTGCCCTATCTATTTCATTCATACTTGGGCCTGCATGAAAACTCTTATACGAGTATGCCTAATCCTTTTTTCCTTACTTATAAATGCAAAAATAACTATCGTATGTATAGGGTACTGAACCGATTTTAATGAAATTTGGTACAGATATAGTCCAGGGCCTAAGATAGGACAAAGGCTACTTTTAGACCGACTGAGCTATAACGAAGTAATGTTTTACCCGTTAAACTTCTCTACGCGGACGGAGTCTTAAGACGCGGGCTTAAAGATAGTGGTTTATATTGTCCAAAAAATAAGGTCAAGCCGACCATTTTATCTTGCATTTGGTAACTATATGCAACTGCATGATATTGAATATTTATTTGTCTTAACATTTATTGCTGAATACTTGTTTATTTTAAAGTAAGCCTGTATTTTATACTGATATCTCTTTCTAATTAATAGGACAGATAAGGACAGTATCATAAACATGAGAGTTAACTCATATGACGTTTCTAACAATTTGCGGACATTATAGTTTTAAAGAAAAAAAAATAAGGTAAGTATAGCATTTATTTTTATGCGTTATTGATATCATTGTGACAAGTCAAGCAATACAGAAGAGTTAAAATATGAGAGAGTGTATTCAGTTCACTAATTAATTATATTAATACTCATTACTCCTTTTCACGTAATGTATTCGGTAATATTTTGTGAGTTTATGTAAACACCAGGAACGATGCATCAGAAACTATGAACAATCATAAGGAAAACAGTTTCTTGTGTATATTTGTTAGATAAGAGGTTAAAGGTTCTTTGAATTAAAGGGTTTTCAATAACAGATACCCCGTCCAGTCCTTAGATAGACGGTAGGGTGAGTTCATCGGCAGCTTGGCCCTAGATAAAGGGCTTTTGGCACTAACTACAAGACTATCTACACAACTATCGTATGCTACAAGTCAAACCTCAATTTTGCTCTTACAGCACTGTAACTTCATAAAAATATAAGTGTTTCTTCAGAACTCAACTCGTTTATGAAAATCGTGGCATTGTTTTAAAATCTGCGGCCATGTAATTTAAATAAAGGCAAAGCTTGCTTTAAAAAAATATAAAATGTCAAATCACGAAAGCAAGATGTCCAAAGAATGTTGTGGCAAGATTTTCATCTACACACCCAAGCTCCCCTTACTTTTTTTACTGATTTCATGAAACTTTGAGGTTTTAGATGACTATAGAGCAAATGAGGCAAACAATGACTTAAACAAAGATGTTGTCTCACTCACTCGTAATCACTACTGATAACAAATAAACACTACACAAACGCGTCAGTCTCTAACGCATCAGATTATAACAAAATGTCAAAAATCAATTAATATTATCTAGGTCTGTCTGAAAAAATTGCAAGTAAACTGTCAATATCTTAATTGCTTGGCTAATTATGGTGCACCTACAATCTATATCATTTTATCAAGGTTCGATAAGGACCATATTGATTTTACAGATACAGTGTGATTGCAGATATTTTATTCGTTTAATCTGATGCGTTTGACGTACGGGTATATCTCCTGATTAGACAAACAGTGAGCTAGTCAATTTTAGGGGAGAGAGCCATCCGCTCCCGCGCAAGTCCGGTGATGATGACGAGGCTACTCCAAGCCATCACCGTATATCAGAGTGTAGCCATATTAACGCAATTTTGATAGTATTCAAAGTTTTAGGTGCCAAAGTCTTGTTGAATATGGGTGGTTTTAAACATAATAAAAGCCACAAAGCTATGGAATCATTAGGTTCGATTGTATCAAATCAAATCAGCAAAATTGGAGACTCTGAACAAAGCGTTAATCTCACTGTTTATCTAACGGTCTTCTGTACAGCATAAGGTTTGCTAACACTCACTTGGTAGCATTCTTATGAGCAGCGTCTACCAGAGTGAAACTGGTTCTCAACTCCAGCATGTAGACCATCCTCTTAAGGAGGTCCAGCCAAGCTATCTTGGCTTCGTGGATCTTCTGACCTCCTTTCTCTATGCCCAAGTGTTCGTAGGGCTCTACGCCAGACTGGGGAAGGAAAAATGCATGAGAATTGGAAACCATCTTTGAATTATGTCAAATCTAGTGTAGAATAGTCTTTGGAGTGCCACAAGGCAGTGCATTTGGTGCATTTATATAACTTATATCTATTAAGTGTTCAATAGTGTAATTCGCATAAGATGTTATTTATTAACGATGAAATTACAGTTAAATTATTAAATCAGCCTGTCAGTAAAAAGCTAAAAATGCAATGTTTTACATAGCAAGAACCGACAATATGACATAGCAACATAAGGAGTTTATAATAATCAACATCACACACATTGATGAGATGTCAATATGGTTTAAGCACTTGTAAAAAATCCGAGTATTTCAGTTACAACAGTACTTTAACACACCCAGACACGGCCTAAACACCGATTTTCATCACACTCAAATTGTCCCGAGTGGGAATCGAACTCATGACTCTTGGCGCAAGACAGGAGCACTATCCAATGCCATCGAGCCAGTGAAATAATATATAACTAATACAAGAATCACAAGTATATATTTCTTACCTCGACAATGTCATACTGAATCACTTTAACGCCAGATATAGTCTTCATGCTAGATGTAATCAATACGCTTGACTGTGGACGAAAATTTGTAAGATTTAAGCATGTACTTAGGTTTCAAAGGTTCTTAAAAGGGTGGGCAAAATGATACTGTTAAAGTTTTTTGTCGATACTACCTCTCCGCCCTAACTCCGTCTGCGTACAATATTGCAGTCGTTTATCACGCAAAACATTACTCTCTTATAGCAAAATCGGTTCAAAAGTATCCTATGTCCTTTCTATGGCTCTAGAATACATCTGTACCAAGTTTCATTTAAATCGGTTACGTTGTTTAGTCGTGATTGAGTAACACACAGACATACAGAGTTACATTCGCGTTTACAATATATGTAAGGAAGTAAAGAATTTTTCCATGTTTTCTAACCGTTTAAACCTACCCTGGACTTAGATGAACATAAAAGCTAAATCGGTTCAGCCATTTTTGACTTTTAGCGACATATGTATGTACATATGTCGCTAAAACTCAGCGTTAGTTAGTAGCGTTATGTATGTACATACCTACATAAAATCACGCCTTTTTCCCAGAGGGGTAGGCAGAGATCACTATAGATATATTTCTCTATCTCTATAGATAGATAGATAGATAGATGTGTCGTGTTCACGCAAATAATAGAAAATACTAATCAAGGGCTACTTCTATTTTAAATTAGTATGTAATACTACAACCAAAACTTAATCGTATTTTTTCTTATGTATCACACATGTATAATCTAATCTCAATAAAAAAAGATTATTATCGCTTTCGAGAATCCAACATAATAATAAATCAATAAATTCTCAAACACCGATAACAATGGGTTTCATTAATTTGCATTGTGGGTCTTGATAACATATTGACATTCACCGCCATTTTGTATTTGCTTACGTCATAATCATAATCATCATTATCTGCATGTCTTAATTTCTTATAGAAACAATTGTATAAATAACTGATGAAAACATCTTTATTACACATTGTAATTATGTTTTGATTAAATGTAGTTACTTCAAATACATTTTAACATATAAATTAATGTCAATATATTTCTATTGGCGACATGTCACTACAATATAGTATATTAAACAAAGTCGCTTTCTCTATCCCTATAATACCACTATGTGCTTAAATCTTTGTAACTCCACACCGGATTTTGATGCGGTTTTTTTTATAGATAGAGGGATTTAAGAGGAAGGTTTTTAAGTTAAATTCACCTGAAACGAAGCGAGCGGTTCACTAGCATTATCAAATAATATTAGCCTATTGGCGATCAGAGGGCCTACCATGAGTTGGCTATCGTAAACTTACGTAAGTTAAAAACCTATCGAGTTGTTTTTTTCATATGGCCGATTGTAGTTCTAAACTCATGGTAGCCCCACAGGGGATACCAGGGGGGCTACCATGAGTTTAAAACTTACGCGCTCGATATCGACTACGTAAATATGTCTATGAAAAACATGTACAGCGCCGCCTGGTGGTTACGCGAAGAACTACAATCGGCCATATGAAAAAAACAACTCGATAGGTTTTTAACGTACGTAAGTTTACGATAGCCAACTCATGGTAGGCCCTCAGTCACAACTATCTGTCCGGTGGTTGGTGAACGGTATACGGGTAAGCGACCCCGGCTCCTCGAGCTACTATCGACTCAGTCCAAATCATCCGAGGCGATAGTATCCTTCCTCCCCTTTTCCTTCCCCCGTCATAATATCCTTGCTACTCGTGGGAACGCAATGACTTTGTTAAAACAATGCACAAGGCACAAAGGCGGCGACGTGGTCCACAACCCGTCACGACACGTTTCCCACAGAGGTGAAAAGTGGATCGCTGGAAGTGATCTCTGCCTACCCCTCTGGGAGGGGGCGTGATTATATGTATAAATATAAATATGTATTTGGAACATCTCCATACGTCATAGTACAAGCTCTGCTTAGTTTGGGGTTCTGACCCCTGGACCCCTGAACTTATATATGTCGTGGCCACATCGTAGAATTGGCCATTTCATGAAATGATTGGCCATTTCATGAAATGGTTGCATTTCATGAAATGGCCAATCACACATTGGCCATATCATGATATGGCCAGGTCAGATCAATGATAAGAAATCGTTTGACGATTGGGCCAACTAGATGCACTGCCATTTCATGAAACGATCAATCTCAATCGATCATATCGTGGAATTGTTTCGTTGACTTTACCGGTAGAGTGCCAGAGTTGCCATACCAATTAAGCACTTTGTGCAAATATGCTAAATTTGCACAATGTGCTAAATTTTCTTCCTGTTTAGCATATTATTTTATCTTTTATTTTAGAATAGCATATTTTTAGCAAAACATTTTTTTTTATAAAATTTATGTTATTTTTAAAGTAGGTACATTTAATTTTAATTTGGACAAAATTGTCGGAAGTTTGCCTATTTTAGGCAGTAAATACACTTATTTGGCAACACTGGTTGTTTTTGTGCAGTTTGTGTAAAAATGGCGGCCCTTGTAAACAAAGACGAATTTTCTCTCAGAAAAAATGCGAATAATTCTTTATTAAACACGGAAGAAAGTTAAATAATTCGTAAAATAATTCGATGAAAACGTATTAGAGTATGCAAGTCATGCAAGGTTCCGAGCAAAATGTGAAATAACCGTAGAGTTTGGAGTGTATTTCTAAGGTTAGTAATATTTTACTTACTTCATATTATAATTTTATGCACCTAACTAAATAACGTGTTTTATCAAAATATTTTTTTATTTATCTGTTATTATATTGATTGTCAAAAGACTGATAGCTAATTTAATTTCTTTTTCAGGTTATACAGCAAATAAAGGAGAGTAGGGTGACACGAAAAAGAAATCCATGGACTACTACTGGATATCGAAATATGATATTATGGAAACTGTCGAAGAGGGAGGAATATCTTGTATTCAAGGAAAAAGCGCCGACTATCCTATGATTTATGTTGTTCATGTGACTTTGTGCGCGGTGCTGTGTTTTAATCGCCTTAATGCACCTTATTATTAATAAATTTGTCTTGCGCTAGCAAGTGACTGTTACCGTGTTTAATTTTTTTATTGTTTACGTGACTTTTATACTGCTTGTACTAAAATACTTGCAAATTTCACTAAATGTACATTTTTTATAACAATAAAAAAATCATTAAATACATTTAATTATTTTTTTTATTGTTATAGAATTTTAAACCTTTTTATTTTGAAAGTATGTAACAACTAAAAATAAATAAATACGTATCAAAATTGATCCTGGTTTTCATTAAATATTTTATAGTCGCCCTCTTTTTACGATATGGTCAAACGTGGGTGGCCAAATCGTTAAACGTTTATCGTTTAATGATTTGGTCACCATTGATTGGCCACTTCATGAAACGTGAACACTTCATGAAATGGCCAACCATTTCATGAAATGATCAATTCATCGATTTGGCCACGACATATACATTCATATTAATTAAAATACATACTTTATATATATTCACACCCTTACAAAGATCAAACACAAATGTTCATCCCATGAATGTTTTTCTCGGTTGAGAATCGAACCCACGACTCTGGGAACCGTAACCAGAGTCACTAACCACTGTTCCACCGAGCCAGCCAGTAACAAATTACGGTATCTATGGCTACCAATGACGTCACCACTCACGTCACTACTCTTCGTTAAGAAACAAGTGCCGTAGACAAAGTAACAATAACAAAACGATAACGAAGTTCGAAAACAATAAAATGTATGGGATTGACATTAGACGCGATAAATCACGTGGTCAACCTAAACGAACTCCGGTATCGTTATCGTTGATATTGTTACTTTGTCTAAGTCCTTAGGGACACAATCCTACATCCTAAAGTTCTTGAGTATGTATTGATATGTTACTCTTTCACGCAAATACTACTGAACCGACTAAGATGAAATTTAGCGTTCAGTAACTTCAGTGTTACGGATATCAGAATCAATAGTGGGTACAAAAATAAACATATAGATTTAATTTAAAACATTGAATTCTTAAAAAGCAATTAATAACGTTGAATTTATCAAAATGTATGAACCTTTAAAAGATAAATGTATCCTAATGTTGTGTGTGTATTTTTAGCACAATGCCAATATGGCCGATTAGACTTTTTTTTTTTTATCGCAGAATACAATACGCTATTTCGTCCGGTCTACCATCGCCTTCGTGGCGCAATCGGTTAGCGCGTTCGGCTGTTAACCGAAAGGTTGGTGGTTCGAGTCCACCCGGGGGCGGATATTTTTGTATAAAAATTCAATAGTGAATTTAAATTTAAAAAAAACCTATTCTGGTTTTATAAAAATAATTATTTACATTTTATTTTAAATATGTTTAGTTTTTTTGCTAGAGGGCCTAATGTTTGTATGTACCTATTAAAAATCTAAAGTGTAGGTACCTAAATGCATATTATCGTGTATAATGTTGTTCCCTAGTACTCGTATTTATCAAACTCTTGAGTTACAAAAACTTACTTGCAACTTTTTAGTGTGAGATTACATACTTACTTTTTGCTTATTTTTAAATTGGGTTTCTGGGCTTGGATTTTGAAGGCAATTTTTTTTGGTAAAAAATAATTAATCATTTAGATTTATTTACAATTTTCAAAAAAATTATCCCCAAGAAGTTTGAAAAACCAACATTTTTTACTTTGGCCTAAGACTTTAGGCAAGAAACTTTTATACTGCTATGCCGACTTTAATAAGTCAAATAAAAAAAAACAATGATAGAAAAAACCGGTCCACCCTTCTTAAGAACTGTGGCACTACAGACAGACAACAAACATACATACATAACGGTCAAACTTATTACAACCCTCTTTTTACGTCGGGGTTAAATTTTTAATAGATGTTTAACAGAGTTACTGATGAACTCAAACCGCCAATGACTGCTTAATTTTTTTACCAGAAACCGTATAATTATGAGGATGTAGGTAACATCCTCATAATTCCTGTTCATTCCTAATTATTGTTTATTTGTTTAATTTGTTAAAATGAACTCCAAAACAAAGATTCTTAAATAAATAAATGCTTGTTTTGCCTCACTCGGCATAGATACACCATAGGTACCTCTATATCTATAGTGTATCGCGGACATTTTTGTCCAAATTTATAAGATCTACAATTTAATTAGAAAATTTTATAGTTCTATCTTTTATAGTTCAGGCAGCGTAGGCAAAATAAGTAACTTTTCGGGTTGATTTCACACCTTGGGTCCGAAAAATCCAAATATTTTACGGAACCATTTTTCTTCTAAACCTAAATATAGCCTATTTCACTCAGGGATGGTGAAGCTTTCCAAAGATAAAAGATTTTTTCAAATCGGTGCAGTAGGTATAGTCCAGTCATTTAAGCTTAAATTAGGTAAGAATCTCGGAATGCGAGATACCCAGCTGTAAGTCTGTAAATACTTGGATATTGACACCCTAAAAGTTGTCTTAAAACCTACATATGGTAGGGTGTACGCAACTATTAAATTTTCAAGGTCAAATGTCACAAATATCAGTTTTATAAACTTTTGAGTGAAACGGGAAGATTTATCATAAACGTGTGTAGGAGAAAATTACGTATCATCTATTTATCTATAAAATTGTCTGTACGTTTTATATAATGACTGGACTGGTAGTTTCGGAGCTTATACGAGACAAACAAACAATCAAACCTTTCCTGTTTTTAATATTAGTAGTATAGATGTAAATTTTAAAAAGAATTGTGGTAATAACGACTCTTTATCATATACCTATCGATACCCATTTTTAAACTGACTAGAATTAAGAGATCGTACTGCGCTCTCAGTCTTACATAAATTATGTTCTACGGACATTAACAAACACAGCAAAAAAATTTGTAGCAAAATCGGTATTAACAATTCCCTAGATTTGTGCTAAGCAACACATCTATCAATTAATTTTTATATAATAGATAGCAAATTATTATCAATCTCAAGAATTTTCTTATCACTAATTATGTCAACACAATTAGTTATACTTGTTTCGATATTATTTTATTTATTTACCACTAAATAAGGCGAACATTTTGCGCGAACAATTTTGAGACCGTATGTTTCGTTCGGTTTCGTATCGCCTTCGTGGCGCAATCGGTTAGCGCGTTCGGCTGTTAACCGAAAGGTTGGTGGTTCGAGTCCACCCGGGGGCGGATATTTTTGTGACCTAATTTCTAGTACTTAAGTCAATATCCAAAAAAAGGTAGATATTTAAAAGAAAAAAAATGTATGTTAACGAGAAACCAATAATTATAGTTTTGCTTTTTATATAAATAGTATATTACAAAAATATACAAAAACATACTATTTACATAATAAGGGTTATTATTCTCATTCGTCCCCCCTAAGCTATGTCCCCTTAGAGGTCACTAAGAGTTTTTCTTAAAAATGTCACTTGGATCCTCAAAAAGAGGAGTAGTCTCAAGTATTTTTTAAATTTAATACTAGAAGATTCTTGCACTTCGTTCACGTAATGTATAAGTTAGTTTTGTCCACGTTTTATGACTTTAGGGTATGAATGGGGAAAACCTTGTCTTAATGCTCACTTTACAAAATTCTCTGTGCTTATTTTCAAGTTCCCTAAACGGACACTAACATTTTATTTTAATCAGTCGATAAATCACTTTTATTTTTCATAAAAATGTATCAGATAATCGTAGATTTACAGATTACTAGTGACCCGCCCTCGCTTCACTTCGGGGATATTATTACATTAAAACCTTCCTTCTAATACCTCTACCTATTAAAAAGAACCGCATGAAAACCCATTGAGTAGCAGTGGTCGCAGCGTGATGTTATATAGCCGAAATAGCCGAAAACTTTATCCACAAATCGTCTATCCAAAACAAAATAATTTTTCAATTCGAACCAGTAGTTCCTGAGATTAGCGCGTTCAAACAAACAAACAATCTCTACAGCTTTATAATATAAGTATTATTCTGTTTACCTTCCCGTATGATACTTTCAAATACTTTAATTTAGTTGATCTCAAAGCGATGAAAAGCGATCCATTTTCTCCATTTTGCCTGAGCCACGAAAATTAGGCTAAACTAGTGTTAGAAAACTGAAAGTGTCCGAGATATTTACCATGTTGTTTTGTTTTAATGCGGTCCCGATATTTCGGCACTGTTGCAAGCGCCACGATCACGGGTTTAAAATTATATAACCACGTGATTGTCAGGAGCTAGGTTAGAAAGTCAATGCCAAGAAGAATAGAAAAAAATCCTTAACTTAACTGTACCTATGACAAAAAAATAAATTGATTACCATTTACTTATTTGATAAGCTCTATTCGAAGGCATTAGCTCTTACGCTGACTTAGGGGTGAGAACCATCCGCTCCCCCGCAAGTCCGGTGATGATGACGAGGCTACTCCAAGCCATCATCGTATGTCAGTTAGGAAAAAAAAACTTAAGCTGATCGTCCACTGCCAACTAAACTAAGCTAGTTCAGCCACAAATAACATAACTATACTGCAGCTTAGCTCGCATAGTTAATAAATAAATAATAATAAATAAATATCTGGGACATTTCCACACACGATCATTCTGACCCCAAACTGAAAGGCTGATAAACATACATAGATATTTATAAATACATATTTAAATACATAATCACGCTCAGATACGGAACAAACAACGATGTTCATCACACAAATATTTGTCCCGAGTGGGAATCGAACCCACGACTCTTGGGAAGCCAGTCAAATCAGTTTTTCATTTTACATAGCTTATCTTGCATAATGTGCCGTGAACGCACATTTACGAAAAAATGGCTCTACTGTGCGATCTAAGCCGAACTAACATATTTTGATTAACGGTTTTTGTTTTCTCCTAACTGACATACGATGATGGCTTGGAGTAGCCTCGTCATCATCACCGGACTTGACGTGGCTTTATAGTAGCATCTCGTAACTTTATTTAAACTTAAGCTCGACAAATTTCGACCCCGTGTATTTCGTCCGGTATTCCATCGCCTTCGTGGCGCAATCGGTTAGCGCGTTCGGCTGTTAACCGAAAGGTTGGTGGTTCGAGTCCACCCGGGGGCGAATATTTTTGTACTTTTATGTTCTAATATTATTTGATACTCATACGGTAATCGAGTTCATCGAAAAGAAATCTATACACCTTTATTCAAATCCACTTTTTATCCAAAAAAGCGTCGATCACCGCTCGTTCGTTGCTTACCATGCGAGAGGTCGCCAGTTCAAACTCCGCCACGTAGGTACCAGTGTGTTTTCAAATTTGAAATTCGACACTTAAACGGTGAAGGAAAACTCCTCCACCAAATTTCCTCGAACTTACACCTACGAATAAATTCTATGGTTGTGTAGTCGACCAACCTGCACTTGGCCAGTGTGGTTGACCAAGGACTTATCACCCTAGTTTAAGGTAGGCCCGTGCCCCAGCAGTGGGGACGTATATGGGCTGATGATGATGATCAAAATCAACCACTAATTTCGTGTCAAGTCGGACCAACCCGCACTTGGCCACTGTGTCTTGTTGTCTAAGGCTTTGCCGCCCAACTAATGGTAAATTTGAGCCATGTGAGGACATAATAATAGTATGAATAATTAGCCTGCCTAGTCTCCAAAAATCTTCATTATTTTGTTTATGAAAAAGCAAATATGGACCACAATACGCCTTTCTGGCCATTCTCTCCACTACCAAGTCGAGAGGATATTGATCCGAATTCCAGGATAATAAAACATGTAATTTTTTTCCTAACTGACGATGTAACATACGATGATGGCTTGGAGTAGCCTCGTCATCATCACTAGACTTGCGGGGGAGCGGATGACCGGTACTAAATTAACCTGGCTAAATCTACATCTACACTAATATTATAAAGAGGAAATATTTGTATTTTTGTATGTTTGTAATGAATAAACTCAAAAACTACTGGACCGATTGCAATAGTTAACACCATTAGAAAGCTACATTATTCAGAAGTAACATAGGCTATATTTTATCCCGGTACGGGAAGTAGTTCCCTCGGGACGCGGGTGAAACCGCGTGAAACAGCTATGGTTAATAAAATAAATAATTCGCATCTTGGTCCTCTAAAGCACTAAGGTCGGGCACATTGCACATACCATTGCAATACTTAATGACTTCAGTTTAATGATAAATGATTAAATCATACGCAAATTAAAAATTCACCACACTCCAAAAATGCGTCATTTAGCCAAATTATGATAAGCAGGAAGAAATATTTCGTTATTGAAATAAAAACAAAAATATCCGCCCCCGGGTGGACTCGAACCACCAACCTTTCGGTTAACAGCCGAACGCGCTAACCGATTGCGCCACGAAGGCGATGTGAGACCGGACGAAATTGACAAACAGATTACATGGCTTAGTTTTTCAGGAGTCCATAATACAATGGAACCCTAATGAAGACATATCACATATAACTACTTACCTACTTTACTTAAAATATAACTCATAAGTTTTCAGTTTTATGTTGTTGTATGACTTTGACCATATATATTTTTTACATATTCTATGCAAAGCACTAATAAAATATTCTTCTTATCCTTACTAATATTATAAATGCGAAAGTAACTGCCTGATACGCAAGCATAGAGTACTGAACCGATTTAAATGAAATTTGGTGCAGATAATAATATAGTGTAGAGTCTGAGAAAGGATATTTGCTTACTTTTTAACCGATTGCGCTATAAAGAAGTAGTGTTTTACCCGTTAAACGTCGCTACGCAAACGGAGTCGCGGGCGGATAGCTAGTTTTGTATAAGGTGTGAAATGTACCTCTAAGTAAAATTATTAATCTTTTATCAATTTAATGAAAAGCAAAGTATGAGAATTACATACTAAATTTTTAGGTTTCCATATTTAAAAGGTAAAAACGGGACCCTATTTTTAAGCCTCCGCCGTCCATCCGTCTGTCTGTCTGTCTCCAGGCTCTATCTCATAAACCGTGATAGATAGAAAACTGGAAATTCACAAAATGATATTTCCGTTGCCGCTATATCAACAAATTAAAAAAGACAAAATATTAAGGGGGGTCCCCATACAAAAAACGTGTTTTTTTGACATAATTGGTACGGAAACCTTCGTGAGCGTTTTAGATTTGTCTGTCTGTACATATTTCTTACTTGTCGAGAAAATAGATGATGGAAAGAAGAAGAAAGAAAGAAAAAAATGAGTAATAATAATGTTACCTTATTCGGAATGTTTTCCAGAACCATCTTGTTAAGATTCGGATAAAAGTACCTCCCCCTAGCCAACAGCATGAAGGCATTGCGTAGATCTTCTGCAAAACTCTTGTACGCTCTGTAAAAATAAAAAAATTGCATACAACATCACATACATTTTAGAAAACTGAAAGTGTCCGGGATATTTACCTTCATACCTTTACCTTCATTAAAACAAAACAACATGGTAAATATCCCGAATACTTGCAGTTTTCTAATGTGTGTAACCATGACAGTTTAAAATCACATAAATTGTTAGGATTCCGAAAATAGATGCCTAAAAAAGCTAAATACTTAAATATTATTATGTTGATAATACACCCTGTCAAATATTTGTCCCGAGTAGGAATCGAACCCACGACTCTTATTTATTTATACATGGCACAATTTACATAATACTAATTAATTACTCATTTATTTTGAAAGAAATACAGCTTAGCGTTACAGACAAATTTACTGAATGAGAGAATGAATGAATGATGAGTGAGTGAATACATAAATTATGAGTGAATGAATCAATGATGAGAGAACGACTATAACCCTAAACCAAGTACAGCAAAGACATTTTTCATTGGTTTTGGACTTTGTGGTGACTAAAGTCCAAAATAATGTGGTCTCTCTGATCCCAAAACCTGGTGAACTCTTTAACGGGCATAACTATTTCAAATTATTTCATTTCGGGACCTAATGTCAGGTGAATTTGGAGAGAATACACCGTGAAATTTTAGTGGTTGTTTTCCCGCAGTAAAATAATTCTATCTTAGTAGCACAATTGACTTGTGCAGTTCTTTTTTATTAAAATCAATAAATACCGGTTTTACGAAAGGTACAACCGAAACTCGAAAGCACTTTCGAACCGCTTTATTACTAAGGGCGTAGACCTTCTTTAGTTTTAAGCATCAATTTCATGCGGCAAGCATTTCCTGATCACGTCACATCTTATAAAAGAACGATAGCTTCTCTCGTTTTCGAGTTGAAAAATTATAAATTTGAAAAAAAAAAATTTTTTTTTCAACGAATAATTTGCATGATTCGATAGTATTACTTAAGGCAAATCGTTCTGCCACGGGAAAACAACCACTAAAATTTCACGGTGTATTTCTCCCTCTGCCTGTTGAAGGGATAAGATGCATTGAACGAATGAATGAATGGCACCGACTCATTGATCTCCTGGGCAAGCCGGCGCAGCTCTCGGCCAGTGGCCAGAGCTGTCCATTTCATCAGCTTCCGCCCGAGGTATGCCAGGTGCAGCCGATTGCGCATCTGCTGCAGCGACACCAGGGAAGGCATGCACGGGTATCGAACTGCACCCACCGCGCTCTCGTCCTCTGGAAACACATACATACATATATAAAATCACGCCTTTTCCCAGAGGGGTAGGCACTTCCTGCCATGTTCTACGGTCCTGACACACCACTTTCGCTTCATCCACATTCATCAACCTCTTCATGCACGCTAGTCGATCACGGATACTTTTGATTTGACCTCCAAACACATTTTTGTTCATTAAGCTTTTATTAGCGCTGCTATCACCTAAATTGCTGACTGGATGAACTGGACACAGAACATAACGAATCAGTTGGACGATTTACTCGAAATATTTTGGGTGCAATGGATCAACGTGTTCAAGCATTTTGATGCCAAATGTATCTTTCCAAAACTAGGATATTTATAACTAGCAGATTTTGTCAAAATCTCTGCAAGTACTAATGCATTTGCGATGAGCCGCTAAGCAGTGGTGTAACTAAGGCGTCCGACCGATTTCAGCCATGGCGGCCGATCTCAATTGAGATCAGCCAAGTGCTCAGGAGATATTATAGTGCACAAGTGTGCGTGCAAACACAAGTGCACTCTCTATTCTTTTACTCTCATAATTCGGTGAGACGGCAATCTGACATGACCGATGAGAGATTGGGCGCATGACCACCGGCTTAACGTGCTTTTCGAGGCACGGGCGTTCAACCGCCAACTTCCTAACTCCGGGCTAAGTAATCGCATTACAGAAAAAGGCACACAAATTTTGCCCGACCCCGGATTCGAACCGGGGACCTCTCGGTCTTAACGCAGCGCTTGCTACCAATAGACCAACGAGGCAGTTCAGTAACTATACTATCTGGGACCCGTGGTAAATTCTTTTGATGGGGCTTTAAAAAAATAGCTTTAACACTGGAATCTCCTAAGTTGCTATTTCTGAGCACGTGGCCTCTTAGGCCTGAGGCCCTCATAAGATAGGGGCTCGTGGCATTTTTCCAGCTCTGCCACCCTATAGAAAGTTACGCCTGGTCAATAGCCTGCCAAATACATTATACCATGTACTAGTTGTGCAGCGACTTCGTTAGTGTTTTCCTCCATTTTTTACACATTTTCCATTGCTTTTTTGCTCCTATCGGTCGCAGCGTGGTTGGGTCAACCAACAAAAAAAAATCCATTCGAACCAGTAGTTCCTGAGATTAGCGCGTTCAAAACTAACTAACAAACAAACAAACTCTGCAGCTTTATAATATTATATACTACTGACCCGCCCTCGCTTCGTTTCGGGTATTTTATTTATACATAAAAATGTTTTAAATCGCTCTATCTATTTAAAAAAAACCCTGATCAAAACCCGTTATGTAGTTTTAAAGATTTAAGCATAAACATGGACGGACAGATGCGGGAACCGACTTTGCTTTATACTATGTAGTGATAGTATAGATTTACTCACCTTCATCGTTAAACATTTTGGGCTATATCAGACTAATATTCCAGATGTATGTTAAAACCGGTATGTTGTGTCCCTTTATGTATTCATCTTCAATTCCAATATGTATATTTGGACAGGTGTTACGTGTTAACTCTTCGGTATTTTCAACTACATTTTTATTGTTATTCTGTGCATTTTATTAGAAAAAAATGTGATAACTTAAACGGTAAACTTGTTACAAAACATCGGATGCATTTTTGAATAAATTTTGTTTGACATTTGGCTTTCTTCTTTGACGTCCGAGAATTTTTGGTAATTCTCAATTCTATCAAAGAGTATAATGTTGTTTGCAGATATTTTAAGATTTTTGGTTTCCCACGTCACTTGCTTCTGTCCTCGATTCTGATAGCCTAAAATATTACTAAAGCAGTTAGTAAACTAAGTACTTTAGAAAACTGAAAATGTCCGGGATATTTACCATGTTGTTTTGTAATAAAAAGACTTAGAAGAGGGTAGACCGATAGGTGAATATCCTGGACATTTTCAATTTGTATGTGTAAGCATGACAATTTAAAACTCTCACAGTCAACGCCTACAGACACTCTCGGACTTAGGAGTTTCGAAATATCGGAAGCTTATTTTGGAGTAAAAGTTTACAGAGAGCCAGAGGTAATCCGCATTTATAATATTAGTTAGGATAAAAACTTGGCACGGATTCTATAATGAACTAGATAAATGTGACGCTATTAGATAGAGAAGATATATAGAAATCAAATAAAAAAAAATCAGCCCATATACTTCCCCACTGCTGGGCCACGGGCCTACCCTAAACGAGGGCTCGCAGGCTTTAGTCAACCACACTGGCCAATTACAGGTTGGTCGACTACACAACCTTAGAATTTCTTCATAGGTGTGCAGGTTTCCCCACGATGCTTTTCCTTCACCGTTAAAGCGTAAAATAATCGTACCTAAGAATTTTAAATTTGAGAACACAGTATTACATTTATTTATTTATTTAGGTACTTCTAAATTACAAATTCAAAACTTATGGACTAGATGTTATCCTAAAACATGTTTACACATCATGGTTAATGATATTATTATGACATTGCGGGGTTTGAACTGGTGACCTCTCGCATGACAAGCAACGACCTTAACCACTCGGCCATTAACGCTTTTATAGAATTATCAACCTAAAACCTAATATAGTATTTCAATTCTTCGAACTCTTGTATCTAGGCTACCGACTTGAACGAAATTATATTATCCTGTTAAACCATTAAACTTCTATTAACATGGACGATAGGTTATAATGGCACTAGGCATCAACTCTGAAACTAGGTAGGATCTAAGGCTGTATGCATTTGAGATTAAATCTACTGCGATAGATTAAATATCTCTTTTGGGTTCCGTAGACAAAGAATAAAAGAAAAAATATCTGTGCAAATGTCCACACACAGTCATCTGACCGCAAACTAAGCAGAGCTTGTACTATGGGCGTCAGAGACTGATACACCTATATAAATACATACTTAAATACATATTCACACCCAGACACGGAACAAACACCGATGTTCATCACACAAATATTTGTCCCGAGTGGGTACCGAACCTACGACTCTTGGAGCCGCCAGCCAGGGTCACTATCTACTGGTTCGCCGTGCCAGTCTAGGGTCCCTAGGTATTACTTAGACTGTGTTATCCGTCTGTCCGTCCGTCTCTAACCAGGCTGAATCAACAATGACTATTTAGAGGTAAGCATCATACAAAAAACGCGTTTTATTTTTAACAATACGTACGGAACTATTTGTGATCGTGCGCAAGTTTTCTTTTTTTTCCTAACTTCTTCTTCTTATCGTGTGGTTGATGAACAACCTGGTGTCAGAGTTTAAGCCGCCCGTAGGCCTCTGACATGGCTTCACACACCGTTGAAAAATCTCTCAGGTGTGCTGGTTTCCTCACGATGTTTTCCTTCACTGTTAAAGCGTCGAATGATGGTACATATGAATTTCAAATTTGAAACACACATTGGTACCTGGCGGGGTTTGAACTGGCGACCTCTCGCATGGCAAGCAACGACCTTAACCACTCGACCATCGACGCTTTTTTTTCCTAACTGACACACGATGTTGGCTTGGAGTAGACTCGTCATCATCACCGGACTTGCGGGGGAGCTATCCTCTTTTGACTTGAGCTCTACGGCATATTTCTTAGTGGCTAAGATGTAGAGCTCTTTCGGCAAAAGTCAAAGGTTCGCTGAAAAATAACACCCTACTTTTTTCAACTGTCGGTTAAACTATTTCCCTTACACTGCAAGTCTCAGTGTAGACTTAGTCTTAGCTAGCACTTAGGTGTCTTAGGATTAACCCTCCCTTGCTCTAATCACCTAAAATTAGAATTTTAATCGAGTTAGACACCTTGCGTCGCCTGACATTAACGCGATTCAGTCTAGACCAAAATTAAATCTAGATTATGTGACGTAATATATCGAATTGGTGCACTTTTAGTTATTTTAGGGCATAAAAAGACTGGCGTTTATTTTAAACTAGTGGTCCCGGCGAATTTCATACCGCCAATACTATAAACCTTCCTTGAACTTCCACGAACATTTTAAAACCAAAATTACCTAAATCAGTCCGGGCGTTCTCGAGTTTTAGTCAGACTAACGAACAGCAATTCATTTTTATTTATAAGAAAGAAGATAAGAAGAAGAAGAAGAAGAAGATGATGAAATTGTTGGTAAGTAGCCTAGATGTACTATAGTAGGGGAGCCCAAGCGGGGATTTTGGGATTTACTCGAGCGTGGCAGATTAACATACGGGGTGATACCTTGCACCTTGTTGAGTACCTCCAGCATATCTAAGCCCTCTATATAGGGCCGCGCGCGTAGGGCAGCCCATCAGAATAGTAAAAAAAAAACGATAGTTGGAAATTCTCGAGCGCGTCAGATTAAGGTATAGTAGGTTAATTACATGCTAAAAAGTATGCATTTTAATAATCTGACGATTTGCGCGTGACGTAAGAGTGTGGGAGGGTGACAAAGTTGAAAAAAAAAACGACACCTGGACATTCTCGAGCGCGGTTGAATTTTTTTTTATTTTGAAGGAAATAATTCAAGGATAACGGCAAAAATATAATCTGACGATTACCATAAGCCGAAGTAACAAAAATCGTCAATAACGTGTAGCGCGTGCAGCTGTAGTAAAGCATGTATGCCCCCTCCGCGCCCTTCGATAATAAAATTAATAGAGATTTTTAAAATATTTTTTTATAATGCTCGTTTTCACGATGGACTCTATAAAAAAAGAAATAAAAAAAAAATCATAAAAAAACGTAAAAAAAAATTTATTTCAAGCCATCAGATTAAGAAAACTCCTCCAAATAATTGTCAGATTATGAATCAGTACATCAAGGACATCAAGCTGAATCGTCTGTATGAAAATCTGACGCGCTCGAGTATTTCAAAAAGGCGATTTATTTTACATTTTCAAAAAACCGCCACGAGCTTGCGTCACATCCGAATCGTCAGTCTTTTGAATAGGAACTTCGTTGGGGCTCACTCAACATCCCCTCCAAATATCTGACGCGCTCGAGTTAATTTTTTTTTTCCCATTTTTAACCCTTCTGTATGCCCGCCCCCACTATGCAAACTGGCAGATTAGCATACGCTCGTCATCAAAGATACGTAGGGAATATACACTATCGATATCTGACGCGCTCGAGTATTTCCATGTAACTGTTTTTTTTTACATTTTCGCGAGCCTGCAGAAGCTCACCCCACTGGTGAAAGGGTATACATCATATGAACTTTTTTTCTTTCTACCATCTAATAATCAAAATCAAATAGGTCCCGACGACGCTCGAGTAAATCCCAATTTAGCATCGTGGGCTCCCCTACTACTAGTCATCTGTCTCTCTAGCTTGCAGTCGTAGGTTTGATTCCCATCCGGGACAAATAATTATATTAGTGTTATAAATATCGTCAAATAGCTTCGTATTATGGTATGCCTAGGAATTCTATGGTATATTTTGTCAAGCTAGATTTTCACTCGCATTTTAGTGAACTTCTTCTTATCGTATGGTTGATGAACAACCTGGTGTTAGAGTTTTTAAACCGCCCGTAGGCCTCTGACATGGCTACACACACCGTAGAAAAATGTCTCAGGTGTGCTGGTTTCCTCACGATGTTTTCCTTCACCGTTAAAGCGTCGAATGATGGTACATTTGAATTTCAAATTTGAAAAACACATTGGTACCTGGCGGGGTTTGACATGGCTACCTCTCGCATGGCAAGCAACGACCTTAACCACTCGGCCATCGACGCTTTTTAGTGATTAGAAACCACATTGCTATATAATAGGTACACACCAAGTCACGGAACAATCACTCAAATTATGTCCCAAATTGGAATTGAACCCACAACTATTTGAACCGTGTCACTAACCACTGAGCCAGTGAAATCATCGCACAATCATCATTCAAAAGTGTTCGGTGTCCATTTCTCCATACAAACGCGTATTTCCCACATCGCACATACATCTCAATTTTTATTTCACCACATTCAAAAACCAAAGAAAGAGGTGTCAAGAGTGTTCCTACCCTTTTGTATAGACATAATAGTTTTTGTACAATCGTGACATGAACACATGAGACCAAAACAGAAAGACCCCCGATTTGGTTACGATTCCATACGCTTTTGTCTGCTCTACCTTCAATTGCCAGGGCGAGAGAGACCAGTTTAAAATGGCGGTGATATCCTATACCTTTTCATAAGGGATCTATATTTTATTCTGTATAGGTGTGTGGCTTGCTGGACTTTTGTATTTTAAGTGGTAGGGTGATGATTTGAGTTGTGAGAAAGAGATGGGTGGAATCTGAGTGATTTTGTCATTTATTTTCGTTTGTGTAATTGTAGTGTTGATGATCTATACATTAATAAACATTATCTGGTCACTGTCTGTTTATGTATGACTAGCTGTGCCAGCGACTTCGTCCGCGTTTTGCCCCGTTTTTTACACATTTACCATTTTATCTTTGCTCCTATTGGTCGCAGCATGATGTTTTATAGCCTAAAGTCTTCCTCGATAAATGGTCTATCCAACACAAATTTTTCGATTCGAAACCAGTAGTTCCTGAAATTAACGCGTTCAAACAAAAAAACTCTTCAGCTTTATCAACTAGGCTCAATCAACAGTCCCAAAAACAATGATTTTAGTAGCGTTTGTGTACACTAATCTTAGAAAAGGCTTATTTTATCTAGATATGGGATTTAGATATTATATGTTAAGCTTTAATTAAAATTCAGTGCTTTTTTCATGTCGTCAAATTCTAGATGTAAGAGTGTGTTAAGGAAGAGTAGCTCTCTCTGGCACAGGTGCTCCTTGTACTTAAAAGAGGAAGTCTACCCTACATATTGGTGACTGTTGTTTTTGTGATAAAATAAAATTTTATTAAGTATTAATTTTTGTATCAATCAGTTCATAAATAAAAAAGGTATTATAAATAATCACATCCAATTTGCACGTCGTTAGTAGTCGCGGGTGTATTCAAAATGGCTACTTAAAGTCTCTTTTCCACGCGCATAAAGTCGCTGGCACAGTAACACACGGACAGGTTTACTTTTGCGTTTAAATATACCATTCTACCAAAAATATTTCGTAAAAAATTTGCCAAGCCTCGATGGACCTACTAAAGATGAACGACATCTCTAAAATGTAATGAAATCTAGACAAAGTCGTGCGAAGTCTAAGGTTCCTTTCTTTAATTATTATACTAAACGGCTTGATGAAACAAAACCATTAAACCAGATCAACTACAGCTTTCTGAACGCTTCAAACCCATTCAAAATGGCGGACGGGTAAGTTCCGAATCTCTTCAAAATGGCGGCTTGATAAAAAAGGAAATTTCGCACGCCGACACCGGCCGATTGTCTTCACTGAGCTTTGAAAGCTCCATTCAAGCTTCACAATAAACTCACACCTATCCTTGGTACATAAGCTCTGAGATTCAATTAATGAGTATAAATGGAATGAATTGGGGCGAGTACTTGTAAGGAAATGCGGTAGAGATGGGTTGAGTACGCAGGTTTTTAGTGATCCGTACCGAAATGGTTAAAACGGAAACTAGGCTTTTGACACCTGGTAGCTCAGTTGTTAGAGCGGTAGACGTGATATCTGAAGACCGGTGGTTCAAGTCCCCGTTCAGTCGGGATCATGATTGCGATTTTTTTTCAAGATTTTGAATTTAGCTTAAGTTGTCTGTTCGTATGTCTGTCAAGCATGACACACTCGAGAACCGCGATAGATGGATAGTTGAAATTATGATGTATTTGAGTTGCCGCTATATAATTATCAACAAAAAAAAAACTTAACGAGGGCTCCCATTCAATAAATGATACGTAGCCCTTAGTACGCCAGTTCGACTCGTACTTGACAGTTTTAATCTGCCGAGTCGTCCTGACTTCATACGTATAGGACCATTGAGATTATTCAATTTTGAGTTAACACTAATTTCGCAAAGTTGGTAAAGTATATACTTTTTAGTAAGAGAAAGCGAAGATATTAAACAACTTTATAAGGACGAAATGCCCAGTTTCAAGAAAGAAATCAATTAAAAATACTATTGCAATCAACAATTTTGTTTCTCTTTTCAGCTATGTGAATTAAAAAGTATTTTGCCGTAGTTTTTAGTCTTATTATTTCGTAATTACATATTATACAATTTCAATTCTGAGGTTTTGTAGAAAAAAGGTATGACGGATAATTTTTTTTGTTATTTTTTGATTTTTGCTCATCAAGTATACGTTTTAGACAGAAAAATTTCTCTTCTAAATATCATACCCTAATTTTGTAAATGACACTTTAAAAACATATTAAACTCTAATGAGGGACTCTAAAGGATGAAATTAGCATAACATTTTCATATAAAGTAAAAAATCTCAGTAGGCAAATACTCTGCTACGCTATTAAGAACTATAAGTCAAGTGTATAAGGTCCAAAATTAAATGGCAAATTTTTGGTCATTATTAGGGTTAGTTTTTGGAAATCTTTTAAGATTTAAATCAAGAGACTATTAACCCTGTCGTTGGGTGGCTGTGCAAAATATTGGGTCTAAAGACTACGGCTTACTTCAAGGCTTAAAAGTTAGTTTTTAGGTTAAAACTTAATCTAACCTACAAAAGCAATATATTTTTATTCCGAAGTAAGTTGCTTAAGAACTTTTGTTACGGATCAGTTATATGGTATAACAACGGTATACACAAAGAAACTCACATATAGGTATACATAATTAAATACTTAAAGATATTTCTAAAAGTTAAATATATAAAAAAAAACCGGCCAAGTGCGAGTCGGGCTCGCGCACAAAGGGTTCCGTAGCAGCAAATATAATAAAAATCAACCTATCTCAAAAACTATAAGAGATACTTTGATCAAACCAAAAATCGTTGAAAGAGTTAATTAGCATGCATCACCTCTATTTTTTTTAGAATTTTATACCCCGTAGTTATAAAAATAGAGGGGGGGGGACATACTTTTTACGACTTTGAGAGCTGATATCTCAAAAACCGTTCACTTTAAGAAAAATGTTTTTTAGAAAACTTTATATCATTTTAAAAGATCTTTCCATTGATACCCCACACGGGTATGTACATCGAAAAAAAAAATTTCATCCCTCAGTTACATGTATGGGGGGCCCCACCCCCAATTCTTTTTTTTACTATTTAGTGTCATATTTTTGTAGCGGTTCATACAACACATATTCCCATCAAATTTCATCACTGTAGTACTTATAGTTTCCGAGTAAATCGGCTGTGACAGACGGACAGACGGACAGACGGACAGACGGACATGACGAAACTATAAGGGTTCCGTTTTTGCCATTTTGGCTACGGAACCCTAAAAAGGCGTGACACTCGGAGACTGCCGCGGTTAAAGCTATTGCATAGCATCGTCCGATTTCGGAGCAGCTCGTTTCGATTCGTGCGAGTTTCGTAGAGTCGTACAATACGTCATATCGCACGCACACAAACACCGTGCCGAAGTCTACCGAACTGAAACGACGTTAGACGATTGTGAGGTTTTTTCGTTACGGAATTTCTTGGTTCGGTCGCCGCGCTCAAAGCCCGCGATAAAAGCTATGCAATAGCTTAATATATAAAATAACAAATACCGATGTGGACATCACCCAAATATTTGTCCCGAGTGGGAATCGAACACACTACTCCTGACGCAATTGTCGATGTTAACTTATTTGCAAAGCAAAAGTACAATTAATTATTATACCTACTATCTATTTAATAAGTACATATTTTAACTCATACACATTAACATATACATACATACAACACAATGACATTTAATTTCTGTTCCGAATGGGATTCGAACTCACGTCTCTTCGGTAGATACTAAAGCAAACCAAAAGTGCCAACAAGCTTAACCATCATTTTAGACTGTCAACACATCTACAACAAAATAATTACTGAATCTCTTCTAAACTACTCTATAATCTCTACGACACCCACAAACCTATAACATACCAACTACAATTTAAAATAATAGCCACGCCATTCGTAAAACCGTAGCGAAGTGTCAACTAACAACCCTTTTTTACTCTCAATCCCAGTCTAGCCTAGGCTAGTACATGCAGTAATGCCTAGGTAATACCTAGGTCCTATCTAGGCGAGGGGAGCTGTATCCCCTATGTAAAACCACCTTTGATCTAACAGAATAGAAATATGTCAAGAGTTGCGTACACCGCCATCTTGCGGGAAATGGGGTACAGATTATAAAATGTGCGTTGGGACGCGCGGTAAAGGTGTTTTTTTTTCTTTTAACAGTTTTGGGTACAAGCTTTAACGTATTTAAGCAAAATGGCAATAGTAATATTGCATGTTAATATTGTATTTAGTTATATAGCATGTTGGCTTTTCTTAGATGAAAGTTTAAACTTTAGAATAAATATAAAATTTAGTACCTTTTTAACCGTCTATTTATGTAGTCGTTAAGTATTTGATTAGGTAAGTAGTTTCAGTTTAAGACAATACTGTAAACAGATTTATCAAAGCGAATTGCCTATTATAATACCAGGTATTACATTCTTCTAACCTATCGTAAAATAAATCCAAATTAAATAAACAATAAATATTAACTAAAATTTTAAACAATAGTTTCCGGACTAAGTTTTTTTAAACACTTTTGTTGCGGATTGCAGAAACAACAGATGAATTTTACAAGTAAGCCGGTTGGTGTGTAATAGACTAGCTCGGCGGAACAGTGGTTAGTGACCAATGGTCACTATCTACGGTTCCAAGAGTCGTGGGTTCGATTCCCACTCGGGACAAATATTTTTGCGATGAACATCGGTGTTTATTCCATATCTGGGTTTGTTTATGTATTTATAAATATCTATGTATGTATATCAGTCTCTGACGCCAATAGTACATGCTCTGCTTAGTTTGGGGTCAGATGACCGAGTGTGGAAATATCCCAGATATTTATTTACTATTTATTATTAAGCAATACTGAAACAGATAAATAAACACCCAGACACAAGATAAAAAAAAATTATTTTTTTTTTCCCGGTTGGGGGTTAAACCAGCGACCCTACCGACCCTTGACTGTTTAGTAGTGACGAGAGCACTACTAAACAGTCTTAATACAAATAGAAACAAGAGAATAATGTTCCTATGTGTCTTCCTAGATTTATTCAAAAGAACCTACTTACCTTTGTTCCTGGCTGAAAAGAGTTTATCAAAGAAATAAACCCTCTATGGTGTAAACGTCTAGCAAAGATGTTGCCGCCGTACAGCCAACACGCATAGACAAGAAAAAACCCGCGAACGGTGCGCATTTCCAAAGTGAGTTTTTCACTACAGTACCGAGCTAGGCGAAAGCTAATGAGTTTGTATTGTTACGACCACGAGAGACCGTGCAAGCGAAATTAGTCTTATCGTCGTATGGATAAGGTCTATATTCGCTTGCACGATACTACGCTACACACTCTGGTAGGTTGTAGCGAGCTCTAGAGTGTTCTAAAGTAATAATAATAGTACGACCTTGAGAGACCGTGCAAGCGAAATTAGTCTTATCGTCGTATGGATAAGGTCTATATTCGCTTGCACGATACTACGTCACACACTCTGGTCGGTCGGAGCGAGCTCCAGCGAGTTCTAGAAATTTCGATCCCCGCGAGAAGATTCTCGACGCCACGCGAAGAGCTGCGTCCTCACTGGGTATAAAAGCGGGATGTACGACGCGACGGGACAGTTCCGATTTGGAAAGCGAAGCGAATCAGTCTCCTGCGAACTAAGAGTGATCGAGTGCGTTACCTGCGAATAGTCAGTGAAATTCAGTGTTTTAGTGTAATTCAGTGCTTTAGTGTAATTTAGTGTTCCGTGTTTAGTGTTGTAATTAAGTGTTTTTAATTGTGTTTTTAAGTGTTTAATTGTGTAATTGTTAGTCGATAAATAAATTAATTGTCTTTTGGTGACTTTTGGCGTATCTTGAATTAAACGTACCCCGTTCCCGCAACAATTGGTGTCAGAAGTGGGATTCAAGATGCCTCTTACACCACGAGAAGACAGTGAGGGTCGAGTAACAAGGAGTCAAACCGCGGCCCTGCAAGAGGGTGAAGGCACTTCAACGGAGGGATCAATTCAAACATCAATTGGGCCTGTGGAGCTTGCAGACTTATTTAAAATGCTGCAGACACAAGCCAGCCGTCAGGAGGAGCAAGCCCGTCGCCAGGAGGAGCAAGCCCGTGAGCAAGCCCGCCGCCAGGAGGAGCTAGCCCGTCGCCAGGAGGAGCAAGCCAGCCGCCAGGAGGAGCAAGCCCGCGAGCAAGCACGCCGCCAGGAGGAGCTAGCCCGACTTCAGGAAGCACAATTCGCTAAACTGAGGGAAGAACAAGCCCTTCGCCAGGAAAAGCAAGACCTTCGCCAGGAAGAGCTAAGCAAGAGTTTGTTGGGGGCTATTGAGAAGAAGCACGAAGTATCAGAAAAGCAGATTGATGCTCTCAAGGATGATGTGCTAAGCGTCAAGACCCAACACGAAGATCGACTCACCCAACACGAAGATCGACTCATCCAACATGAAGATCGATTCACCCAACATGACGATCGATTCATCCAACATGAAGACCGATTCACCCAACACGAGGATCGACTGAGTCAGGTGGATGCTGAGATGCGACAACTGCATACCAAGATGGCAAGAGTGGGGACCCGGGGTGCTACGGTGGTGTCAGATTCTCCGAAAATAGAAGTACCCCACTTCGATGGAACGACGTCTTGGGCAGCATTTTGGTACCAGTTCGAGACAGTAGCTAAAGGAAAGGGGTGGAACGAGGAAGAGTCCTTGATAGCTCTGACTCTGGCTCTTCGTGGAGATGCCCTGCTCACGTTGGAAAACCTGCCTTCGGATAACAGAACTTTAGGTGCTCTCCAAAGAGCACTAGAGGGCAGGTATAGCGACAAACACCTGGAACACGCGTATAGAGCACAACTCCGCGATCGACAGCAGAAGCCTGGTGAGAGTCTGCAGCAATGGGCAACGGAAATCGAAAGGCTAGTCAGACGTGCGTACGTGTCATGCCCGACAATGGTGGAATCAATGATCCCGCAAGCCTTTTGTGATGGAATCAGAGACGCAGACGTCAGGCATACCGTGAAACTGAGCCATCATCAGACCTTACAGGAAGCTCTAGCCCATGCTTTGGAAGTGGAAGCCGTGCGTCAAGACGCTAGAACTCAACGACTTCGGGAGGTTGTGGTGAAGGAAAAACCTTCTTTGGGTCCGATGTGCTATGGCTGCGGCGAGAGGGGCCATATTCGGAGTAGTTGCCCCAAGCGAAGATGGCCGCGTAGAACGACAGTAGCGTCCTCTACACAGGTGGATGCAGAAGAGCTGTCGTTAAACTAGAAGGAGCCAGGGCCGTGGGGCGGGCGCTGGCTGGTCAACATCGAGCCCCTACCGTCACTGTTTCACAGATTGGTAATGGGAACAACCTTACAGTGGATGGACAGCTGAACAGCGTAACGTGTCATTTTACTATTGACACCGGTGCTTCAAGAACAATAGTGCGTCCGGAGCTATTGAAAAGGACTATTATGTGGAATCAGAGACCATCCGTTCAGCTTCAGACAGCAACAGGCCAGCCAGTTACCGTCTTCGGTGAGACGATGGCGAAGATAACCATTGGAGAACAGACCTTTGAATACGGTGTACTCGTAGCAGACATCACGGACGATTGCATCCTCGGATTGGACTTTTAAGAGACCAGAAGTGTGTGGTAGACGTCGCTAAAGGAGTACTTAGTTTCCCCGAACAAGAAGTATTCCTGGAGGGAGCAAGATCATGTGCAGTTTACTGCCTGAAAAATACGACCCTACCGCCGAGATCTGAAACTCTGGTCAAAGTTAGATTTCCTTACACTATGTGTCAAGGGCGAAGCGTCGTCATAGAAAACTGCGGCGACCATCAGAGTTGGATCACAGCAAGAACTCTGGCCATGACCGGAAAAGGAGCGCTAGTGCGAGTCATCAATCTTAGCGGAGATGAAGTGCAGCTACGAAGAAACTGTGTCATCGGACGGTGCGATGCAGGTCAATCCATCAGAAGGCTGAAAAGGGCCCGGGAACCGGAATCTGGTCAACGAGATGACGTCACGCCGCTCCTAGCAAATTGTAAGGACAAGCTATCTGAGCGGGAACTTCACCAAGCCAAAAGGTTGTTACTCGATTTCAACGACATATTTTCGAAGGGTGACCACGATTTGGGAAGGACAGGTCTCGTTAAACACAGAATAGACACGGGAGACGCGCCACCAATAAAGCAGCGGCCTAGACGCCTTCCATTTGCCAAAGAGAAGGAGGTAGCAGATATGGTTGCTGAGATGCAGAAGAACCGCATCATAGAACCTTCAACAAGCCCGTGGTCTTCGCCAGTAGTCCTGGTAAAGAAGAAGGACGGCAGCACCAGGTTTTGTGTGGACTACCGGTTGTTGAATAATGCAACAAAGAAGGACAGCTACCCCTGCCCCGTATAGACGACACACTGGACATGTTGAGCGGCATGAAGTGGTTCTCAACAGTGGACCTTAAGAGTGGGTACTGGCAAGTTGACATCCATCCAGAAGACAAAGAGAAGACGGCATTTACGACCGGAACTAGGAATGGATTGTGGCAGTTCAACGTCATGCCCTTTGGACTTTGCAACGCTCCGGCGACATTCGAGCGGTTGATGGAAAGAGTACTGGTTGGACTTCTAGGTGATGCATGCCTGGTCTATCTGGATGACATCATTGTCATGGGTCGAAATTTCACAGAGCATGTCAGTAACCTGAGGAAGGTTTTCACCAGAATACGAGAAGCAAACTTGAAACTCAGCCCAAAGAAATGCACGTTTTTCAAGGAAGAAGTCGCCTACTTAGGCCACATTATTTCATCGAAAGGTGTAAGGACCGACCCAGAGAAAATAAAAGCTGTCCAAGAATGGCCTGTACCAGCTAACAAGACCGACGTGAGATCATTTTTGGGTTTATGCGCATACTATCAGCGCTTTGTAAAGAACTTCTCTGATATAGCGAAACCTCTTCATCGGCTCACGGAAGATAAACGAGTATTCGCCTGGGACTTGGAATGTGATCAAGCCTTCGTCAGACTAAAAGAACACCTCTGCACCAGTCCTATACTTGGCTACCCGAACAGAGAAGGAAGGTTTATCGTGGACACCGATGCCAGCAATACTGGCATAGGCGGAGTTCTATCGCAAGAGCAAGGTGAACGGGAAGTGGTGATCGCCTATTTCAGTAAGTCACTTTCAAAACCTGAAAGGAACTACTGTGTGACTCGTAAGGAACTGTTGGCAGTAGTAAAGACTCTACAGCATTTCAACAAGTACCTCGTTGGAAGACAGTTTACCCTGCGGACAGATCATGCTGCGTTAAAATGGCTCTTGCAGTTTAAGAACCCGGAAGGACAAGTGGCGCGGTGGCTAGAGCAACTACAGGAGTACAACTTCACAATAGAACATCGGAGTGGTAGAACGCATTTGAATGCCGATGCCCTATCAAGGAGACCTTGTCCTGTGGCCTGCAGTCATTGCTCTAAAACGGAGACTAAAGAAGAAGTCCGGATGATTACCACCCAGGGACTTGATAATGAATGGAGCGAAGACGCTATCAAAAAGGCTCAAAAGGAGGATAGTGACCTGAGGAAAATATTTGAATGGAAAGAAGTAGGTCAAAAACCTTCTTGGAGCCATGTAGCATCATCAAGCCCCATCACGAAAAGTTACTGGGCACAATGGGACAGTTTGGAGATTAAGGATGGAGTACTCTTCAGGAAATGGGAAACACCAAAAGGGGATCAAACGACGCTACAGCTGATTGTACCCCGTAAACAAGTTGCTTCTCTACTGAGGTACATACACGATGGGGTATCCGGGGACATTTAGGCGTGAAGAAGACCCTAGAGAAGCTGAGACAGAGGTTCTACTGGATACACTGTCGGGAGGATGTCGAAGACTGGTGCAAGAAATGTACGACTTGCGCATCAGTAAAGGGCCCACAAACCAGAAGTAAGGGCAAACTCAAGCTGTACAACGTCGGCGCTCCATGGGAAAGAATCGCAGTAGATGTAGCTGGCCCCTTTCCAGAATCCGATGAGGGAAACAAGTACATCATTGTGGTCCAAGATTACTTCACAAAGTGGCCTGAAGTCTTCGCTACGCCTAATCAAGAAGCAAAGACGGTCGCCAAGAAGTTAGTCCACGAGGTAATTTGCCGATTTGGTGTGCCTCTTGAGATACATTCTGACCAAGGAAGAAACTTTGAGTCAGCACTGTTCCAGGAGGTCTGTAAACTGTTGGGTATGCATAAGACCCGTACTACACCAGCACACCCGCAATCCGATGGCATGGTCGAGAGATTCAACCAAACGTTGGAAAACCACTTGGCCAAAGTTGTGGACGAGCATCAACGAGACTGGGACCAGTACATACCGCTTTTCTTGCTGTCCTACCGATCTGCGATCCACGATAGCACCAGCGCAACCCCAGCAATGGTAAACTTCGGTAGAGAAATGCGGCTTCCGGTAGACGCGTTGACTGGGACACCGCCAGAAGCTCCGAAACCAGTAACCGAATATGCGGCTGACCTACAGAAGCGCCTGGATGAAGTACATGCTCTCGTCAGAGACTGCAGTCTAAAATCCAGCGAAAGAATGAAAACCCGTTACGACCGCAAAGCCAACACCGACGGTTTCGATGAAGGGAGTCTGGTTTGGTTACACAACCCACTCAGGAAGAAGGGCAAATCACCGAAGTTCCAGCCAAGGTGGGAAGGACCATACAAGATCATCACTAGGCTGAACGACTTAACCTATCGAATCAAACAAGGGACAAGAGGCAAGCCGAAAATTGTTCACATTGATCGATTGGCTCGTTACCATGGGTCAAATGATGCTCGGGACGAGCATGACTAAGAGGGGGATAATGTTACGACCACGAGAGACCGTGCAAGCGAAATTAGTCTTATCGTCGTATGGATAAGGTCTATATTCGCTTGCACGATACTACGCTACACACTCTGGTAGGTTGTAGCGAGCTCTAGAGTGTTCTAAAGTAATAATAATAGTACGACCTTGAGAGACCGTGCAAGCGAAATTAGTCTTATCGTCGTATGGATAAGGTCTATATTCGCTTGCACGATACTACGTCACACACTCTGGTCGGTCGGAGCGAGCTCCAGCGAGTTCTAGAAATTTCGATCCCCGCGAGAAGATTCTCGACGCCACGCGAAGAGCTGCGTCCTCACTGGGTATAAAAGCGGGATGTACGACGCGACGGGACAGTTCCGATTTGGAAAGCGAAGCGAATCAGTCTCCTGCGAACTAAGAGTGATCGAGTGCGTTACCTGCGAATAGTCAGTGAAATTCAGTGTTTTAGTGTAATTCAGTGCTTTAGTGTAATTTAGTGTTCCGTGTTTAGTGTTGTAATTAAGTGTTTTTAATTGTGTTTTTAAGTGTTTAATTGTGTAATTGTTAGTCGATAAATAAATTAATTGTCTTTTGGTGACTTTTGGCGTATCTTGAATTAAACGTACCCCGTTCCCGCAACAGTATCTTAGGTTATACAGTAAATTTCAGACTTAAAGGGCTCTCATCCTAACAATATTCCTCTTCTTTATATTTCAACTGCCTCGTTGGTCTATTGGTAGCAAGTGCTGCGTTAGGACCTAGAGGTCCCCGGTTCGAGTCCGGGGTCGGGCAAAATTTGTGTGAGTGTTTCTGTAATGAAATCACTCAGCCCGGAGTTAGAAAGTTGGCGGTTGAACGCCCGTGCCTCGGAAAGCACGTTAAGCCGGTGGTCCTGCGCCTGATCTCTCATCGGTCATGTCGGATTGCCGTCTCACCGAACTATGAGAGTGAGGGAATAGAGAGTGCACTTGTGTTTGCGCGCACACTTGTGCACTATAATATGTCCTGCGCACTTGGCTGATCTCCATAGTGATCGGCCGCCATGGCTGAAATCGGTCGGACGCCTTACTTTATATTAGTAACATAAAAATCAGATCTCAAGGTGGGCATGAAATGGCATTCCTGCTGACTTTCAGGGTAAGAGTAACAAGCCCTATAGAACCCATTTCGATCGACCTCATATCTGAACCTCACGGCTGCTTACAAGCAAGTGGAGTGAGATCATCCTGGACATAGGAATATGAAAAAAAAACTTCAACTTTTGAATACATAGCTAACACATCTTTATAACGACTGCGTGTTAATGTACTGAAGCACGAAAGTAGGATAAACGCAGCCATGGCGGCGGATCTCAATTGAGATCAGCCAAGTGCGCAGGACATATTATAGTGCACAAGTGTACGCGCAAACACAAGTGCACTCTCTATTCCCTTACTCTCATAATTCGGTGAGACGGCAATTCGACATGACCGATGAGAGATCGGGCGCAGGAACACCGGCTTAACGTGCTTTCCGAGGCACGGGCGTTCAACCGCCAACTTCCTAACTCCGGGCTGAGTAATTTCATTACAGAAAAACTCACACAAATTTTGCCCGACCCCGGACTCGAACCGGGGACCTCTCGGTCCTAACGCAGCACTTGCTACCAATAGACCAACGAGGCAGTTAGAAGCACGAGCACTTAGAAGTATGATAGGAGTGAAACTTAGTGATAGAATTAGAAATGAAATAATTAGAGAACGTTGTGGTGTGTAAGAAGATGTAGTGACTAAGGTTGAGAAAGGTATGCTTAGTAGGTTTGGTCATTATAGAGAGGGTATAAGTGGAGATGTCGACAGAACTTGTTCGTCTAGGCTAAGCCTAATCTTCATTGCAACATGTCGGAAATTCAAATACAAAATAATTTTTAACCAAAAACATTAGAACATGCGCTAAGATACATTAATTTTGTATTATATTAGAGTTTTATTTGCACTGGAGGAAACCCTAAGCGCAACGACGCAAAAACCTCTTCCAACCCTTCTTGCTCTCATCATAAACCACGCAAAATAACGTAAAAAATAATATGTAAAGACTGAGCCGCTCACGAACTCATTCAATGAATTAAGACATTACTTCTCAAACATTCTTTTGGGAGTGCGAGCCATCCGCTTCCTCGATAGTCCGGTGATGGTGACAGGCCACTCCAAGCCATAATCGTTGTCAGTAAGTTAAAAATCTGATCGCCACAAGGAAGGGATTCTTCGAAAGCCTCCAAAAATGGCTCCGATTTGAAACTTTTTTTTTTTATTAAAAATTCAAAAAAAATCTTATACTATTCAAAATTCAG
Source organism: Maruca vitrata (assembly GCA_039566165.1). Lineage (NCBI taxonomy): Eukaryota > Metazoa > Arthropoda > Insecta > Lepidoptera > Crambidae > Maruca > Maruca vitrata. The sequence continues at coordinate 5,528,892 of CM076941.1, read as the reverse complement.
AGATTTATTTATTTATTTATTTATTTATTTAAAATCTTATGCTAACATTACAGGTCCCTTAACCCAATGCGATAGCATAGCCATATATCTTAATTAAACTACATCTATCCTTACTAATATTATAAATGCGAAAGTAACTCTGTCTGTCTGTCTGTCTGTCTGTCTGTCTGTTACGCTTTCACGCATAAAGTACTGAACCGATTTAAACGAAATTTGGTACAGATATAGTCCAGAGCCTAGAAACGGTTATAGGCTACTTTTTAACCGACTGCGCTATAAAGAAGTAATGTTTTAGCCGTTAAACATCTCTACGCGGACGAAGTCGTCACAGCCACTGGACGGATCGAGATATAATTTAGCATGCAGGTAGATGTTATGACGTAGGACAGGATTTCCTGAAATTCCCACGGGAACGGGAAATAACTGGAAAATCCTTTTGTATGAAAAATACTAACCGCATAAGTTAGACGCTTAAAATTTGACATGCAGGTACCTTAATAAATTAAAAGCTTAGTTGCAACAGGATATTGTAAATTCCCACGGGAACGGCAGTAATAGGAAAAAAACTTTTGTATGAAAAAATCTAAACCGCGATATAGATAGACGATTGAGATTTGGCATGCAGGTACCACAATGAACGTAAAGCTTACTTCCAACGCGATATTACAAAATTCCCATGGGAACGGGAGTTATTGGGAAATAACTTCTGTTTGTAAAATCCCTTACGGGGTTGAAATATATTATATAGAGATAGAGATATTCCCGAAGCGAAGCGAGGGCGGGTCGCTAGTTTATTATAAATCTACAAATACAATTAATATAAGTAACATAAATTACATATACACTTATAACATAACCTAGCCTACAGAATATATAACAATATTAAATCCTATACTTACTTATTAAATAATTTCTATGTAAATCTAACTTAAATTATAACTTATTATATTTAACGCAGTACTGGCGAATTCACTAAAAGTGCATGAAAATATATCTACCTTGTCATGAACCGTGTTTATAACATGGAACGCGCGAATGAGTGGCATTTTCGCCAGTAGATTGGTCCTGGCCGGCGGCACAGCCAGCAGGCGCGGGCGCCGCCGCCGCCACACGTACCGGTCCGGCACACTCAGCTGCACGTAACACAGCAGCTCCGGGTTGTGCTGCATGCCACGCAACACCCTCACCACGTACCCGGCGAGCGCGAAGTCCCTTCGGACCCTGAGCTGATTGTACCCTACCATGCCCAATACGAACAAAGTAGGATACATCAGCGGGTAGAACGGGTATACCCCATAAAGTTTGAAGTATAAGTATCTTGTGAACTTGTTCTGAATCCGCTCCAACATGACACTATACTTCGCTTCATGGGGAGCCCATATAGTTGCATTGTGCTCCAGCTGGCTTCGGACCAGAGCATCGTATAGCACCCGGAGTGTGGCGATGTTGGTAAACCCCTGCGATTGCCTAAGAACAAAGCCCAAGTTTCTGAACGCCTTCTTGCATATCTTTACAATATGGTCCCGAAAATTTAGGTCTGGTGTAACGTACACCCCTAAATCTCGGACCTCGAGATAAGCGCTGCATTGGAGTCGTATCTACTTTGTACTCGTAGCACACAGGGGTCCGCGAGCGGGTAAGCGTCATCACCGAGCATTTGGAGACATTAAAGTGGAGTTTATTATCATGGCTCCACTTGACTACCCTGTTGATGTCCTCCTGTAGCCGCTCACAATCCGACTGATCCTTGACCTCTAGAAGTAACTTGAGGTCATCTGCAAATAATAAACATAACCCATGTTTTACAACCTCCGGCAAATCGTTTACCATAATAATAAATTCAAGAGGCCCCAAATTACTACTGGCTTACGCCAGACCTGGTGAAATACGGCTTCGACTCATACCCATCGTATTCGACATACTGCTGCCGGTTAACCATATAACTGGCGAAGAACCGCAGTAGATGTGGAGTGCAACCAACTTCAGCCAGCTTCAACAGCAGGATGTCATTATCGACGGTATCAAAGGCTTTTCGGAAGTCAAAGTAGGCCGCATCCACTTGCACGCCAGCATCGACCGCCGGCCCCACCCGCGCCATGAAACTAAGCAGATTTGTGGCTGTGCTGCGCCCCGGGCGGAACCCATGCTGTGCGTCCGACAGCCGCGCCGCCACCTGCCTCTGAAGGCTATTCTGGATCGCGGACTCCAGTACTTTGGCCGGGGTCGACAGTACCGCCACCGGCCTATAACCGCTCACGTCTGGACCCGACTTTCCTTTGGGGACAGGAACCACCCGCGTAACCTTCCATCTTGCCGGGAACGTTTCCTGTTTCAAACTGGCATTAAAAATATGAAAAAGCGGCTCCGCAAATATGAAGCCACAATCTTTGAAGAGAAACGCCGGTAGACCATCCGGGCATGAAATTTTATCATACCGCTCATAGAGTGATCATCATCATCACCAGCCCTTATACGTCCCCACTGCTGGGGCACGGGCCTGCCCTAAACTAGGGCGATAAGGCCTTTGTCGACCATATATAGGGTGATGTTTGTTATTAATCTTACATGCAGAAACTACTTACCGAATTTGGCTGAAACTTTAGAATGACATAACTTAGTGATCGCAATACCACATATTATAGGCAACAATTCATCAAGATGATATTGATTATTGTGCAAAACATATGACTGCGTATGAAGTCTTAAAACAATTTGTATTTTGAACACGAATGTAAGGTAGAGTCACCATAAATAAGCAAATTAATGATGTTTATTTTTAAGTATTTGTCACATTTACAAGTATAACAAACCTACTCACAAGTACCTCACAAATGTGTAATCGTTCTAAAGTGATTATGTTACCTTATTATATCAAAAAAAAATTACAAAATATCGCTTTTCACTCAAAACTTTGACAACCAACGTACCAAAGAAAACTGCGTGGAAAATAGAGAAATGCGTACTGTTAAACCAGCCATTTGAATGGTAAGCACACGTGTGTTTACGTAGAATAGGAATGAAGTTACCATTTTTACTCGACTACGGATAAAAGGGAGGTGAGTGTGCCTGTTCGCTGTTTCTACGCGTTGCGTGATCGCATCGTATGAGTTATTATTACACATTAGAGAACTGATGCTTGCAATAGTCCCGAAATATCTAGAGCTCATTAAAACAAAACAACATGGTAAATTTCCCGGACAGTTACAGTTTTCTAATCATTTGCGTTACTTTGCTTTAGTTAGACTATTGTAGTTGTCGGTTCTACTATTTCTGTACCAAAAATCTGCTAAATCGGTTATACAGTTGCTCTATAGACAGAGTTTAAGGGCTGAGTGCCATCCGCTTCCCCGCAAGTTCGGTAATGATGACGAGGCTACTCAAAGCCAGTTAGGAAATATCGACTGAGTTTTGCATTCATATTAATATTCGGAAATAGTAGAATCTGAGGAATAAATAAATTTGAAAAACACAATGGTACGTAGCGGGGTTTGAACTGCCGACCTCTCGCATGGCACGCAACGACCTTAACCACGCGGTCATCGACGCTTTCTGTAGGTGCTTTTACTCTAGGTGCCTGACCTGAATTTTGTTTGTTTTTTTTGCTAACTGTCTTACGATGCTGGCTTGGAGTAGCCTCGTCATCATCACCAGACTTGCGGGCGAGCGGATGGCATTTACCTCTGGTACCCACAAACTCGCGATTCCATTTTTTTTTAAACAAATTAACAATCAAAGGACATAATGATTACGTTTCAAACTTAACTTTTTTTGCAGTAAATACAGTACGAGTCCTGAAAGCATGTCCGGTTTCCCGCCAAAGCAATAAATGTTTTATCAACTAACCCGCGCGTCAGCTGCCTAACGTGCGCGATATAATATTTGCAAATGGCGGCGGTTTCACTATTTCATCCATTAAAGTCTGCGTTCTGACTGTGTGCCTAAAACGGATCGATCAGGGTAAATAGATTTAGACGGGTCTGATGTTAGATTGGCTGTGATGCAGTTTTGGCTAAGTAATTTTTTTTTCGTACTCATTTAACATGAAAGTTTTTGTCATATTATAATAAATCCAACAGACACATTTTTGTGTAATTGTTGCCAAGAAGAGCGTACATAGCTTAGCCCGGTGTACTAATATTATAAAGCTGAAGAGTTTGTATGTTTGTCATCTCAGGGACTACTGGTTCAAATTTAAGAAACATTTTTGTGTTGGATAGACCATTTAGTTGGATTTTATTCGAGGAAGGCTTTAGGCTATATTAGGACCATAACACGCTGAGACCAATAGGAGCATAGAAACAGTGGAAAATGTGTAAAAAGCGGGGCAAAACGCGGACGAAGTCGTTGGCTCAGCTAGTCTCGTATAAAGCTAAGCTCTTAAGACAACAGGCTCTAAATCTACAAGCTCTACACTACACCTTAATCAATATCTGTAAAAAACGTGGTCAGATCTCATGTAGAGCAAGATTCTTTATCTAATGGCTGATGTAGCACATGCTGAGGCCTGTACCTCGTTGACCACATCCTGTCCTTATCTGTTCGTGTTAATTCTTTGTACTTCTTTTGTCTGTCATATATGTGTGTTTTTGCTTGAGTTTTGTGTTTTGTATTGATATAATTTGTTGTATACCTATTTGTTTAAGTTATGTGGTCAATAAAAGTTTTCTATTCTATCTATGCGCACATACTTCACCAGGCCTAACTTCACATACTCTACATTTTAGGCTAAACGTGATGTTTGTCCGTTTTACTACCGTTACGGAGATTTCATGGACATAAATTTCGTTATTTTATGCAATTCCAAAATTGTAATTCGCATTTCCTACTCTGTTCTTCTTGTATAGACTCTCATACTTCGTTAAGTCTCCCTTTTTACATCGGATGAAAAATGTTCTGTTTCGTTGGAAAATAGACAATTTTTTTAATTTTTTTTAATTTTATTATTCGTACCTCGTGTGCGGAATAAAACGTCTATTAAACACCCTATTAAACTTAATATTTACTGTTTGTCAAAACCATTGAATGGCTCAGTGGTACAGGCTACCAACAGTTCAATGGGTCGTGGGTTCGATTCCCTCTCGGGAAAAATATTTGTGTGATGCACGTTAGTGTTATTTCCATATCTGGGTGTGTTATTAAATATATTTAAGTTCATTTGTGTATCCATTGACATCCGTAACACAAGTGCTTAAGCTACTTACCACGGGATCACATCGATGTATGTGATGTTGTGAAATGTTTATTATTATTTTATTATTTTTTAATTGAAACAGATATTTACAGACTAGACATTGACAAGTGATCATTAAGGGTTTAGTTATTTCTTTTAAAGATAACAAGCCCTAAAAAACACCCTTTATAATAGAAGTAAAAGAAGCTTTTACTCCCCCTACACCAGTTACACTACTAACGTTATCCCTATTTCTCTATGCCCCTACCATAGAGAAATCAAGTTAACTATTTCCCAACCAGTCGTTAGTAAAAAGCACGCGAATATTTTTTTTCTCTTTTTTCGAGTGTCATTTGAAAAGCCCCGTTGTTTATGGTCGAATGGGCTTTCGATAGACAAGCTCCCTTTTTTATTATGGCAACCCAGTTAGTGTGGTATGGTAACAATTCCGAATATTTGCTAGTAACTTTTTTTCACTTAACTGTCTTTTTTTTCTATTTTTTTTTTTGTATCGAAAGTATTTTTTTTCAAATTCTATTTAGGGTCCATAGGCTTAGAGAAATAACTCAGCTAGGAGTCAAACAGTACGTGGGGGTATACCCCCCACGGCCCAATGCCCCGCAAAGCACGTTAAGCCGGTGGTCCTGCGCCTGATCTCTCATTAAGTAGCTTAAGCATTTGTGCTACGGATATCAGAAACAGCCGTGGATACACAGATCCAGATTTTATACAAATACTTAATTAAAATTAAAAACACACCCAAACACGGAACAAACACCGATGTTCGTCACACAAATATTTGACCCGAGTGGGAATCGAACCCACGACTCTTTGAACCGCCAGCCAAGGTCACCACTGTTCCACCGAGCCTGTCTTTTACATCTTAAACAATATTTTCCTCATAAACTCCTTCTTACTACACACAATACGACTGAATGTCCCTTGTTTAATAAAATACCACCAGAATGGTTGTGATCTAAATATTTTTCCACTTTTTCATTCCGAAAGGCTTTCCATAATTTCCCTCAATATTCTTGGCTTTCTCGTGTTGAATTTCATCGTTTGAATAAATCTTATATCGAGGTTTGGCCTTGAGAACGGATTTTGTTTCTGTTGCATATTTATGCATAAGTAAAAACTTAACTGCCTCATTGGTCTATTGGTAGCAAGTGCTGCGTTAGGACCGAGAGGACCCTGGTTCAAGTCCGGGGTCGTGCAAAATTTGTGTTAGGAAATTTGTGTTCCGGAGTTAGGAAGTTGGCGGTTGAACGCCCGTGCCTCGGAAAGCACGTTAAGCCGGTGGTCCTGCGTCCGATCTCACATCGGTCATGTCGGATTGCCGTCTCACCGAATTATGAGAGTAAGGGAATAGAGAGTGCACTTGTGCACTATATTATGTCCAGCGCACTTGGCTAATCTCAATTGACATCGGCCGCCATGGCTGATCGGTCGGACGCCTTATTATTATGCATAAGCAATAATAGATATTGAAGAATGTGGATGAGCGATCTGATCGTTTCTAACTGATGACTTAAAAGGTTCATCATCAACCTATCTCCCACATCAGCTCTCGCATGACAAGCAACGACCTTAACCACTCGGCCATGGACAATTTTTATTTGATCTCTTTTAAGCTATTGCATAGCTTATATCGCGGGCTTTGAGCGCGGCGACCGAACCAAGAAATTCCGTAGCGAAAAAAACCTCACAATCGTCTAACGTCGTTTCAGTTCGGTAGACTTCGGCACGGTGTTTGTGTGCGTGCGGTTAGACGTATTGTACGACTCTACGAAACTCGCACGAATCAAGACGAGTTGCTCCGAAATCGGACGATGCTATGCAATAGCTATACCGCGGCAGTCCCCGAGTGCCACACTCTTTTTTTTTATCTATTACTAGTGACCTGCACTCACTTCGCTTCAGGTATACATAAAACCTTCCTCTTAAATCCCTATATCCATTAATTAAAAACCCGACTCACTAAAAATTACAAAATAATAAAATTCGAACATTCATAATTATCTGGGTAGGCATTTGATATGTTTTTGAAGGCGTGAGACTATTGAGGAGTTGACCTTCCATCATCAGCTCAGCATCACAACATTATGATTGCCAGAAGCAAATGCCAATATAACTTCAAAAAATATGTAAGACGCGGTGCGGTACATGTGCCTATAGATAAAATTTGCGGGTTCCCCTTGATTTCTCCAGGATCCCATCATCAGACCCTGATATCCTCATCATGGTACCAGGAGTACCTTTTTTCGAACCAAAAAAAAAATCATCAAATTTTTTTTAAATATACATAATTATATCCGTTCGAATTGAGAACCTCCTCCATTTTTTTAAGTCCGTTAATAAAACCGCATAAAAATCCGTGGTGTAGTTTTAAAGATTTAAGCATACATATGGACAGACAGATGCGGGAAGCGACATTGCTTTATACTATACTAGCTTTCCGCCCGCGACTTCTTCTGCGTAGAGACGTTTAACGGGTAAAACATTACTTCCTTATAGCGCAGTCGGTTAAAAAGTAGCCTATAACCTTTCCTAGGCTCTGGACTATATTTGTACCAAATTTCATTTAAATCGGTCCAGTACTCTATGCGTGAAAGCGTAACAGACAGACAGGGTTACTTTCGGATTTATAATATTAGTAAGGATAGTGATTACGGCTTGGGCATTAGGCCATACAGCCACCAAAATGTCCACACCCGTGATATATTTTTTTTATAATCTTAAGACTGCGGATTTTTTTTTAAATCTTGCTTCGTGTTTTTTTTTATAGCTCAAGTCTGTGACGGGCTAAGATGAGATGCATTATGCGTGCTCGCGAGCAAAACGCCCTACTACACTTTTGTGCTACCTATACACATACGTAGTACATATCACAGCTTTTATTCCTTAGCTTGCCTTATTTTTTTCAATGGCATGATTTAGGTGAAAATTAATAAAAAAGATGTCGCATACATTGATCTGATCCATTGATAGCTTTCTTAGCGTAGCTTTCTTTTGATGTTACTGATATCAGAATGAACAGCGAAACATTATAACGTTTTAAACTTTTTTTCTTTCCTATCTGACTTAGTTATGATGGCTTGGAGTAGTCTCGTTATCATCACCGGACTTGCGGGGGAGCGGATGGCTCTCACTCCTAAACGTATTTAACGTTATTTGTGCGTATATCGCCTAACATATGTTACTAGGTAACCCTGTCAGTGTAAAAAAGTAAAATCTAAATAGTCATGGTAATACTTTTAACTTTAAACCTGCTGTTTAGTAAACTTACCTATAATGTCCTTTTTCAAGGTTAGAGCGCTATAAATTCAAGTACATAAATCTATTTTACTACTAAGATAGAATCAATTTACTGCAGGAAAACATACACTATAATTTACGGTGTATAATAACCAAACAGGGACTTTATAATAGCTGTTGGTTTCTGAATAAATAAATAAATAAATAAATACAAAAACCTTAGAAAACTGTAACTGTCCGGAATATTTACCATGTTGTTTTGTTTTAATGAGCTCCCGATATTTCGGCGGTGTTGCAAGCACCATGATCACGGGTGAACGTACATATCGTACGTAAAATTATATATTAATACAAAAACCATAAACAAAACCACCATGCACGGGAGTCCTACTCTATGCCAAATACCCAGCTCCCTATTCTATAACTATCACATTTCCTATCCCGAATTGAAATCGCGATTAAAACCTATTCCGAACGGGCCACTCCAAACTCTTGACCATTCAAAACAAAAGTCTTTTTATACTTTTTTCCCCTGCCCCGTTTGAACGCATTAAATACTCAACAGCTGGTGGTCCAGCCAATGGTCGAGTGTACTCGACCGGCAATCACACTTGAATGGCAGTTTTAATAATTAATTTGTTTTTCTAGCCCGATATTGTTTGAGGTCCGGCGGGCATAGAGTAGCGTGTGGACAGAGTTGGGACGAATGAGGATTCCGAATTTAAAACTGCTGCGATGAATGTGAAAAAAAAATGTTGGTTATGTATGTAGAGCTGTGGCGTGTAGGATTTACAATAAATACTCGGCTTGGCTCTACCTTTGGGTTTAATTTATTTCATGCTGAATATATTTTTACAGCTCACTATAATATTATTAACTCCACACGTCTCTGAGATAAAATTAAGTGGTTTTAACAGACAAACTATTTATTATAATTATTGAATACTTCCGTTTTGTTCTATCTATTAAATTGAATAGACAAACATTCGAAATAGGATGTTTTTTTTTATGGTTCACTGAAACGCGATGTTTTTTTTCTTTTCTTAAGGTTTTAATACTATGACTAATTCAACACAGTCATTCCTAATTCAAAACTCTAGACGAGCATCGACCACCCCACTGGCCAGTGCTTACAGAGTTCAAACAACTAATTTGTGCATTGTCAATTCCCAATCGGTGGGGTCCAAGTCATTTCAAATTCCCGCCACTTTTGCGAACTGTCATTCCATTCTGACTTCAACGCGTTTGCCTTTAAAGTTGACATTTGAGTTTAAAAAATAAAAAGTCACTTTAAAAATGAAACTTTTCTTTTGTAGCAAATTGTTTTTCCGTTTTCTACTGTATTGTGATGGATGAAAGTTGAGAATGTATTGATTGTTTTTTTTTTATTTTATCGTGAAACATGCTTGACCATTGGAGAATTAAATAGGGTAAAACCATTGTTTACATGTCCGATAATGGTTATATCAAATTAAGAATATTTTTGTAAACAGAATCCAATCAAAAACATAAATGTGAAATGAGAGCCAAGTTCAATATTATGATAATTGCCTTGGTTGTTGACTTCAACGACAAAAGAAGTGAGATCTAAATGGGTGCCAAGTTCAATGGTTAACCCTGAAGTTTGTTTATAAGTAACACTATAACATACCTATCACATCTTCTTATAACATAAGATAATGTACGGTGGTAGCCTATGAAGGTCTGTCTTGGCTAGTTTTCATATGAATTATAGCCGTCGCAAGTTCTAGCCTACAAGTATTTGTCGGTTTTTATTTTATAATTCCGAAAATTTGGATTGTTGTTAGAAACTAGCGAGCGAACATAATAATACGTTGGTAGGTTTATATTTTTTAGTTTTATATTTATTCCTTTGTATTCATGTAATTACCTATCTGCATACCAAATTTTAACTCTCTAGGTCATTTGGAACTGGGTTAGAATTTTGATCTGTCAGTCAGTCAATGATAAAAATGAGGATTTTTGGACATTAATATCTAAATAACTGTTTGAGATAAGCTTATGAAATTTAGAACACATATTTATCTCGCAAGTGACAATATATGAGCCAAATTTGATTAGTTTATGTGAAATAGTTTTTGATTTATGAGGGGTTCAAAAGTGGTTCCAAATGGTTCGCGTAATATTACACACGGTGCGGCTCGCCAGTTCTGTTTCTTGAACTTGGCTTGACACGCGACCGCGTGTCTAGATTACATACAATTTTGAACAGGTTTTTTTTATTTCAGTTTAAGGTGAAATCCGTATTAGGCATTATGTTAGATAGATTTCCATTATATCTAACTAATAATGCTGTTAATCATTTGATGAAATCAAAACAAGACACTTTGATCATTATTTTTATTTGTAGAGTATACTCTATAGTAAAAAGGACTCTACTATATTATATTGAGACATTACTGTCAGTCTGCAACAAAGCTGTATCTTAAGAAATATATCCTATGCTCCACAGTTGAATTATTAAAAACCAAAATTAAGGGGGTCTCTCATACATCAACAATCTATACATATAATAAAATCATAACAACCTCACATGAGGTGGATCTACAGACATCTGTAGATTACAGATATTAAAGAAAAACTAAGATGGGGGGGATCTTCATACAACCAACAGAAGACAAAAAAAGCATATAGAAAACTATCTGTCTGTTGTCCGCTTTTCATGCAAAAACTACTGGATGGAATGTGAAGAAACTTTTTTATTATTTAGCTATTAGTCCTCGCTAACATGTATGCCATCTTTTATTGGAAACAAGTTGACCCGACAGACTTCGTACAGTCAAAAATATGAAAAAGAAAAGGGCTGTTTTTAGGGTTTTCCCGGCAATTATTCGATTTTTTCTCGCCGTAAGAACCATCCTTGGACTTCAACAAACATTTTAGAAAAAGAATTGGCCGAATTGGTTCAGGCGTTGTTGAGTTATGCGCTTACCAACACATTTTGCGATTCATTTTTATATATAAGATTTTCTCTTTAAGGGGGTAAAGGGGAGGAGTAAGTTCGTCGTAAAACTCCGTCAGTTTTTAAAATTCCTACGGGAACGGGAGTTATTGGGAAAAAACTTTTGTATGTAAACTCCTTTAGTCCACGTGAACGAAGTCGCGGGCAAAGCTAGTTTAATAAACAAAATAGTAGGTTTTATAATAGTTTTCTCTTTGTTTCACAAGTCCGTCTCGCACTTGCCCCATTTTTTTTTCTTTCTAAACCTCATCCGTCCACTTCGCAATTGTCCAGTATTTCCATATCGTCTTCTCGTTGAATATCGGCGGTTCAATAAAAGGTTTCGTGTGTCATGTATTTTTACCCCGGTGGCGGCCATTTTCCCAAAGCGGGTCGAAAGGTAATTAATTAGTGCGAAACGCTCTCAGAGTGGAAGCGATGGCAGGGGATTGGTGGATGTGTGGAGAGGTTAGCGGTAAAAGTCTTAGGTTCGAGGATAAATTGAAAATATTTCACACAATATCCGATTTAGAGTTTGTGTTCGTTGTTCTTGCTGTCATCCATAATAATAACATTCCTTCTTGTTTATTTTTTTTTGTTTTGTCTACTGCTTGTTTCAGTTAAGTTGGTGTTTTTTTTTTAATTTTGTTATTATCTTGTATTTTTTTCAAACGTTTCAAATATGCCCCAGCCAGAATACCAGCCCCCTGCGACTCCTTGTCGTTGAGGCATATGCTGAGGCTGGGACCTAATCTATTCGCTATGTGCGGAGTGGGTGGTGGGGGACGGCAAATCGATCGAAGCGCACGATGTGTGACAGAAATGTGATATAATTCTGAGCTTTCATGTGTCAAATTGCTTTAATTTTTTTTTTTTTTTATAATAAGCTAACAAGATGACCTCACTCCACCTGATGGAAAGCGGTAATGAGATCCAAATATGAGGTCGACAGGCACAATAGACCATATTGAGCCTGTCGCACTCACCCTGAAAGCCCGCTTAAAGAGGAGACCACTGCTGCGGCAACAACGAGACAAGGCGTGGAGTCTCGCATTGGTATTGAGCTGTGCGGGTCGGAGTTGGCCAGTCCGCCGGACGGAAGGGCCCCCGTTTCTACGGGTCTCCCTGGCCGGCGGGCTGACCCGCTCCGCCCGCACAGTACCGCCGCTAAGACTCCACTGGTCCGGCGCTTGCCGCAACAATGGTCCCCCCTGGCTCCGGTTCGTACAGTGCTGATCCCGGAACGCGACCTGACCGAGAGAGGCCAGAGTCACTTGGCGGGTTTTACGCAACTGTATGGTGGTAACAGCAACCGGTCGACAAAACGTCTCCCACCTGAAACTTCACCACCTGAAAAATTTCATAAATTCCCTTGTATTTGTAAGTAAAAACGTTACGTACGTAAAGTAAACGATGCAAATTCAATACTTATAATAATATTCATATTTTTGTGAAGTAAGAAAATCACTTGGTACTCACTTTATACAATTTTTATTTATTTTGTGTTGAAAAACTAGTCGAAAATCTTTATCAAAACATCTAGTTGCTATGATATGACAGATCTCAACTCCAGAATAGTTGTCGCCACTAGGGGCGCTATCATCGCGCACATAGCGAATAATATAAAAATGAATCGCAAAATGTGTTGGTAAGCGCATAACTCAACACCGCCTGAACCAATTTGGCCAATTCTTTTTTTTAAATGTTCTTTGAAGTCCAAGGATGGTTCTTACGGCGAGAAAAAATCGAATAATTGCCGGGAAAACCCTAAAAACCACCCTTTTCTTTTTCACGTTTTTTTGACAGGACGAAGTCTGTCGGGTCGGCTAGTTGACCATAAAAATGATGAACTATGTTATCTTTCTTTTTCTTTTTATTTCTGTATGTTAATATTCCTTAGTAAGTTGGTAAGACAATTATTTATTGGGTTCAAGAGATAAAATACATAGGTATATTGTAAGTTAAGTAATAACTTAAACATTGTGTAATACCAATTACAATATCTGAAGCAATAGTGGGATGCACTAATGTACTTATGACACACCCAGTTCATTACACTAATATTTATTAAAAATTAAAAATTTTAAAAAATCACGTTGAGGTTTATGCGAGTACGTGAGGCGCGTAACCTCAAGATCGTGGGTTCGAGTCCCCGTCCAGACAGGCATGAATGTGAATTTTACATTAGAGCTCTGTGTAGCACTAAAAACACAATTAAAACTATAATATTAATTATTTTATTCTGTGTGGGAATCCTACGTCTGCTGGCGTAGGAGATACGAGTTATATCAAATACCGATGGAAATCATAACGAGGAAAATAGCACTTCTGTCAAGTATTTGTAAGGTTGTGTAGCATCTACCAACCCGCACTTAACCAGCGTGGTTGACTAAGGGCTGACCGCCCTAGTTTAGGGTAGGCTCTTTTTTGCCGCTGTTGAGGGACGGGTGGTCTCGTGTTCTGAGTCCCGTCATCCTCCCACTAGGGGAGTGTGTGTAGCCCATTTTGCGCAACGTCGGTGGCGTCATGGTAGTTGAAGACTAGTTTCGGAGTCCCATGATGCTGCCATTCGGCGATGAGGTACACCGCGGTGTTGTAGTCGGTAAGCCCCCCGGGCATTGCACACCGCTCAGGAGCCGCGGCTGGCATTTACTATCTGCTCGCCAGCCGTTGGGAAGCCCGACACACCACTGGTGGGAGAGATCCCCCTCTCCTAGTGAAGAAGCGTAAAGCATTTCACCGCGGGCCAAAAAAGGGTAGGCTCTTTTCCCTCGATGAACTATACTACAATCACGTCTTTTTCCCAGAGGGGTAGGCAGAGATCACATTCTGTGTGCGCTACGGTCCTGGCACACTACTTTCGCTTCTTCCACATTCATCAAACTTTTCATGCAAGCTCGTCTATTACGGGTGCTTCTAATTTGACCTTTCTCAAGATTTTACCTATTTGGTCTTTTCATTTACAATTTCTCTTTATTATATTTCTATTGTTAATCGTCTCTCATTAGTGCATACCCTTCTCAAACCCAGTCAGTACATCTTCTTTCACACCACAAGGTTCGCTGATTATTTCGTTTCTGATTCTATCACTCAGTTTTACTTTTAGCATGCTTCTAAGTATTCGCATATCCATTGAATTTATTCTACTTTCGTGCTTCTAGGACTTATAATAAGGCGTCCGACCGATTTCAGCCATGGCGGCCGATCTCAATTTAGATCAGCCAAGTGCGCAGGACATATTATAGTGCACAAGTGTGCGCGCAAATGCAAGTGCACTCTCTATTCCCTCGGCAATCCGACATGACCGATGAGAGATCGGGCGCAGGACCACCGGCTTAACGTGCTTTCCGAGGCGTTCAACCGCCAACTTTCTAACTCCGGGCTGAGTAAATTCATTACAGAAAAAGTCACACAAATTTTGCCCGACCCCGGACTCGAACCGGGGACCTCTCGGTCCTTGCTCAGCGCTTGCTACCAATAGACCAACGAGGCAGTTACATCTAGGACGTACATGGACTAACTAAAATCAAAAGTAATTAAAGTATTGCTTAATCTCATCGCTACATCCCCTCCCTTCCCCCACACGGAATAGTACATCAGACGCCGATATATTTAACCCGACTAATAGCTGAACTAAACGCTCTATTGGACCTACATTTTTTCTTCCACGTTGGAAATGTGGCGTTGAAGATAATTCAATTAGGACTACTTAAATCGGCAGCCATTTTAATACGGTTCAAATGGATTCTTTTATTCTGCACTTTTTTTGATATAGGCCAGAATTTATTGGCTGGATTTCTATATTATTCTACAGTTATAATTTCTAGGGGTGTCATTTCTTATATTTATGTATAAATGAGTATATATATGCTTCACTTGAAGTTTTGTGAGACCTAAAACTAAGACCACTTCTTGCATTTTAAATAAGTTAAAACTCAAAGTGAATGTTGTCTGAAATGCATGTAGTTGGCGCCTATAATTTAGTTGCATTTAGCTAAATATTCATCTTAGTCATGTTACTAATATTATATTGTTAATATAATCTAATTTAGAATAGAATAGAATAGAATAATATTTTATTTAGCACACAAATAGAAACAAACCAAACATACAAAACCGGCCAAGTGCGAGTCGGGCTCGCGCACAAAGGGTTCCGTAGCAGCAAATATAATAAAAATCAACCTATCTCAAAAACTATAAGAGATACTTTGATCAAACCAAAAATCGTTGAAAGAATTAATTAGCATGCATCACCTCTATTTTTTTTAGAATTTTATACCCCGTAGTTATAAAAATAGAGGGGGGGGGACATACTTTTTACGACTTTGAGAGCTGATATCTCAAAAACCGTTCACTTTAAGAAAAATGTTTTTTAAAAAACTTTATATCATTTTAAAAGACCTTTCCATTGATACCCCACACGGGTATGTACATCGAAAAAAAAAATTTCATCCCTCAGTTACATGTAAGGGGGGCCCCACCCCCAATTCTTTTTTTTACTATTTAGTGTCATATTTTTGTAGCGGTTCATACAACACATATTCCCATCAAATTTCATCACTGTAGTACTTATAGTTTCCGAGTAAATCGGCTGTGACAGACGGACAGACGGACAGACGGACAGACGGACATGACGAAACTATAAGGGTTCCGTTTTTGCCATTTTGGCTACGGAACCCTAAAAAAGAAAATAATAACAAACCAAACAATTTGGGGATCTTAAATTAATAAATATACATCATGTTGTTTCTGACATTAGTAACCCAGGTGCTCAAGCAACTACCGGCCCATAGCTATAACCTCAGTACTGGGTAAGGTGTTTGAGCGGATAATTAACGCCCAGCTCATCCGCTACCTAGAGGATCACTCGCTGCTGCATGACCGTCAATACGGTTTTAGACCAAAACGGTCCACGGGTGATCTTCTAGCGTACGTTTCGCACCTCTGGGGGGAGGCTATGGAGAAGCATGGCGAATCTATGGCAGTTAGCCTTGATATCGCTAAAGCGTTTGACCGTGTATGGCATCGTTCGCTTCTCTCCAAGCTCCCGGCATACGGTCTGCCACCTCGCTTGTGCGAATGGGTTGCGGGATTTTTGGAGGGGCGCAGGATTCGTGCCCTTTGTGACGGACGCACTTCTTGTTTCCACCCAATAAATTCCGGTGTACCTCAAGGTTCCGTTTTGTCGCCGACATTGTTTCTGCTGCATATCAATGACATGTTGTCACTAGGCAACATTCATTGCTATGCGGATGACAGCACTGTCCACGCACGTTATTTCGGAAGACCTGGGGTAAAGCAGACCAAAACCGAAGAAAAGAGGAACCTTCTTGTCGCCGAGCTTGACGGGGTCTTGGACCGCATTTCCGAATGAGGCACATGCAATCTTGTCGAGTTCAATGCCAAGAAGACACAGGTGTGTGTTTTTTCTAGTAAAGTGTCTCCTTTCCTTTCCCATCCTACTCTTCAGAGCACCCCCTTACCAATACAGGATAGCCTTAGCATCCTTGGCATGGATGTTCGCCGCGACCTAAACCAGCGGGATTACATCGAGAGCGTCATTAGAACAGCCTCCCGCAAACTGGGGATCCTGAACAGAGTGCGGCGATTTTTCACACCGGTGCAACTCTGCCTTCTTTATAAGGCACAAGTTCGCCCATGTGTGGAATATTGCTGTCACCTCTGGGATGGCTCCGCAAAATACTTGCTCGACGCCCTCGATAGGTTGCAGCGACGTGCTATCCGTATTGTCGGTGATGTAGAGGTGTCCGAGATCTTAGAGCCTCTCCAGCTACGTAGAGACATTGCCGGTCTAAGTGTTCTCTACCGTCTCTATAATGGGGAATGCTCTGAAGAGCTATTCCAGCTAGTCCCTCCCTCCCCTTTCCACTCCCGAACGACACGTGCTGGACAGCGCTGCCATCCACATACAATGCAGGCGCTGGTGGCTCGGACAAAGAGGTTTAGCTCCTCATTTCTGCCCCGTGCCATTAAGACATGGAATGCCCTTCCAGCTCATGTTTTCCCTCCCTCCTATGATCCCGGGCTCTTCAGGCGGGGCGTGAAACGGCATTTAAGCAGGCCTTCAGGGTGAGTGCGACAGGCTCAATACGATCTATTGTGCCTGTCGACCTCATATTTGGATCTCACTACCGCTTACCATCAGGTGGAGTGAGGTCATCTTGTTAGCCTTTTTATAAAAAAAAAAAAAAAAAAGAATGATATGAGATTTATTACAAAATAGTCCAGTCAAAATAGACAAAAATAAGTGCTAACTTAGACAAAATTCCCATAGAGCTGAAAATTGCCAGAGACGTTAATACATCATAATAAACGAAATATCAAAAATCCCCATCAATCCTACTTCTGCAAAAAAATTTATTCAAGGTCAAAAGTATATAATTAAGGATTTTTCCATTTTTCTCGAAAACAGTAAGTATTATCGTAAAAATAGGTCAAACAAAAGTTGTAGATCATACAATTTTCTACAAAAATGGTCCAGTCACTTTTTCTTTTCCGACTCACCATTCGCGAGATATCGTGGTTTTAATCATTAGAAAATTCATATTATACATAATATGCATTCATCTGTTGATATCGTTTTTGATAGATATGTCGCAGTCGTATTGTATAATCCGCCGTATTACATTACGGCTAGTCGTTATCAAAAACAGGGCCGTTATGTATTACGGCGGATCGACGATTAGCCGGATTGTCATTACGATACGTTCTACATTTTTGAGACTCACGTTCAGTCGTATTGCACTTAATTCAATATTGGAGGGTGGACACGTCATGTGTGTGCGAAAGTATAATACCTAATATAAAAACTAAAGATTTTTTATAGAAGTTAAGAATTAGAAAATTCGCAGTTGGGCATAGGAAGACAAATATTTCAATAGCCTTTTTTTGAATATAAAGTTTGTTTTTTACGGTATACCTACAGCATTTTGTCTCGCCCGCCGTGGCCAATTTCCTTATGAATTTCCATCAGAGTATCGAAATATTGCTCCATGGGTATAACGCGAATGCTATGGTCCTCAGGATTATTTTTCAAGATCAGATAATCTTCACCAGCAACATTCATGAGGTCATATTTTTTGCACCAATAATACTGTGTTGGATCCGCCGAATACCAGAATCCATAGCCACTTTAGCAGTTTTGATATGCAATATAACCTCTACAACTCGTTCTTTTGTCCATGAGACAATGAGACGAATAGAAACAGTTCAATTGCACGTCCAATTTATTCTTAAAGTCACTATTTACACTCGTATTTGTCACGTTTTTTCTCTGTAAAAATCACATTTATGTGAAATACTTTCTGTATTCGAGGCCATTGTTGTTATTATGACAGGCAGCGCCGCGAGCGATAAACATGGGAACTAAAAACTGTCAAAGAGGCGGTTAACGACCCGCTCTTTGACATTACGGCTAGCCGCATTAAATAACGTTTAGCGCCGAACACATCCCGGCGGAATTTCATTCAGCCGTATTCAATCCGGCTAATCGTTGATCCGCCGTAATACATAAGGGCCCTGTTTTTGATAACGGCTAGCCGTGATGTAATACGGCGGATTATACAATCCGACTGCGACATATATATGACCTGGAATAGGTTCACTAGGGTAACCACGTTAAAAACCGCCCAAGTGTGAGAAAAAAAAACATAGGTTTTGTATGAGAACCCACTTAATACGTTGGTTTCATGTTGTTTCTAGTATTAGATGTTATAGAGGCAACTGAGATACATCATTCGTTAAAATTTTAACTGTCTAGCACAATCGCATGGGGGCCTGGAAGCGTTTGAAAATACAACTTTTCAACTTTGTGCATCGCTATATCTCTGAAATGGTGAATCTTAGGAACAAAGTGTTTAGACATTTTTTATATATAATTACGTGATAAGTAATTTTGCCATACATACTTTTATGATTAAACTTACCGTTTCGCTCAAAAGTGCATAAAACTGATATTTGTGACATTTGACCTTGATTATTTTTTTTTGCAGACGTGCGATCGATGGGGACTTTTGACAGATTATTTGTAATAGTGTTCCCAACATTCATGCCAATTTTCAGCTCTATCAGAATTTTTCCTAGGTTAAATGTCTATTTTGACTGGACTAAAAGCTTCATGTTAATAATATAAATTACGGACCAATTTTATTATTGGAAGTGCTTTAAAAACTTTTTAAAGTG
Source organism: Maruca vitrata (assembly GCA_039566165.1). NCBI lineage: Eukaryota > Metazoa > Arthropoda > Insecta > Lepidoptera > Crambidae > Maruca > Maruca vitrata. The sequence goes on along the minus strand of CM076941.1, from coordinate 5,509,300 downwards.
TTTTAACGTTAAATACTTTACTATATCTAGATATTGATTTTTAAACAAAAATAAATTGCAATATGCTGCTGAAGATAATCATAATATAAGAGTTCTGTTTTTTCACGTGCAGACCCCTAAAAACCACCATCCGAATTCCATATAATTTAAAATCTCTACCTAATGGGCATAAATTCAAACTAGACCATAAACCATAGACAAAAGCTAGACACCTAAAGCGTTATGTACACATAGGTGGCACATAGATTGTGTAAAATAATGGGGAGTCTCCATAGGGGCCCATTTGCAAGGCGACGAACTATACCAGAACTATTGTTGAGTGCCGTGACTTTGTCTGTGGTGTGAAAAGTAGGTACTTCTCGATTGTATGGGTTCACTTAAACCGCGTTTGATATTAATTTGTTCGCTGCCATTGTTCCCGGTTTAAAAGCTGGAGTATTTCTTTGAGTTTGCTCATTAAATAGGAATCCTTGTAGAGTTTGTGAGATGGAAAGAACTTATAATCGATCCAACTGTTTTGTAAATTAATAGATAAGTAAAATAAATAAATATTACACATACATAGATTTTATAATTTTAAACTGTCATGGTTACACACATTAGAAAACTGAAAGTGTCCGGGATATTTACCATTTTGTTTTGTTTTAATGAGCTCCCGATATTTTGGCACTGTTGCAAGCGCCATGATTACGGGTGAAACAAAACAACATGGTAAATATCCCGGACACTTTCAGTTTTCTAATACATAGATTTGATGCTATGTAGCTTTAGTGGATATACAAATAAACTTGAAAATATAAATAACACACCCAGACACGGAACGAACACCGATGTTTATCACACGAATATCTGTGCCGAGTGGGAATCGAACCCACGAATATTTGACGCATAAGATAGGAGCTCTATCCAATGCCCTTTCGTCCCAGTCAGAATTTTATTAGACGCTGATTGAGTTTAGGCGTAATGACTCAATTTTGTTTTGTTTAAAATGACCTAATTGCATCATACATGGATCAATATTCTCCTGCCCGGGGTCGGCGCTATATGTATATTTCTTACATTCCCCTAAAAAAGACGTAGATATGAGGTCTAACCGCTACGTGATTGGTGAATATTGACATGTCTGTCAATGTCACGTCAAAAGTAACCAATCATGCTGCAGTTGGACCTCACGCCTAAGTATTCGCCATCTATACCAGAGCCGCTCTAAGTTGACTGATTTGACACATGTCAGTCTGACTGCACTAGTGAGGGAAAACGGTAAAATTGCCGAAGTATAAGTAACAGTTATTTCCACTTTATAACCAAGCAAGGTCTAATTATAACAAATTTTTATTAAGTCAAAGTCAAAGTCAAAGTATTTATTGCCAACTAAGTGTGAGGTATTTACAAAGATCTTATTGTATTTACATGGAGCTTAGATACGTAGTTGCCCTTGTCAGGCACTGCAATATGAGGGCTATACAATTAAAAACTTATAACTATACAATCTTAACTTACAATCTAATTTATTATAATATTGTTGTACAGAATAAAATGTACGCTCCTACGCTTACTTTAAAAAATTATTATATGTATTGCACAATATATTCTATATCTATTTGACTAATATGAACAAATTACTTATATTATTTGGATAGGTATTCCTTAATAGAGTAAAAACAATTTTGAATTAAATATTTTTTGAGATTTGTTTTAAAAGTGGTAAATTTTGGCTCAGTTCTAATTTCTGTTGGTAATTTGTTGAATATTTTGACTGCCATATAATATGGGCTGCAATTTAACATTTTAGTTCGGGACTGTTGTTGGTATAATTTATTACTATTTCGTGAACGAGTATTTATTGAATGTGTTTGGCTAACTTTTATAAATGTGTTAAGATTGTTATAAACAAATATGGAAATGTCATAAATATAGATGCACGGTAAAGGGAGAATATTATATTTTCTGAAATATGGTTTGCAACTTTCTCTGTTATCGATATGGGCAATGATTCGGATGCATCGCTTCTGCATGACAAACAGATCGCCAGCGTCAACGCTGTTACCCCACAGCATGACGCCATAGCGGAGCCACGAGTACGCGTACGCGTAGTATGCGGTTATTGCACTCTCTGCGTTTGTATTGCATTTTATTTGGAACAATGCATATGAAAATTTTGAGATTTTAGACTTTATGTATTTGATATGGTCTTTCCAGTTTATGTTAGTGTCTATGATTATACCTAATAACTTAAAAGAGTTTACAATTTCTATTTGGATATTTTGTATGTTTATGTTTATATCGAGAGAAGGTTTGGTGTATGGTCTGAATTGAATAGATTTCGTTTTAAGAAAGTTCACTTCTAAATTGTGATCGTTTAACCAGTGTATGATATCCTGAAGGGTTTTTTGAATAAGTGAGTGTGGATCTTCGTTGTTGTTAAATTTGAATAGTAAGGAGATGTCGTCGGCAAACAAAATTGGTAGAACTTGGCGTTGGTCTAGAATTTTAGGAAGGTCGTTGATGTAAATCAAGAAAAGTACACATCCTAGCACACTACCTTGTGGGATGGAACTGGTAAGAGTCTGTTCTTGGGAGCGTACATGTGTTATTTCCTGAGTAACTTCATTATAATGTTCTATTTGCACTATCTGTTTTCGGTTGTGTAGATATGATTTAAACCAATCATATGACGGCCCTCGCACACCTGAACCATATAGTTTAGAGAGTAGGATGTTATAAGGTACTCTATCGTATGCTTTCGTCATGTCTAGTAAGAGGCCTAGAGTGTTATCTTTGTCATCTAAGTGTTGTAGGGCAGTTTGTATATACTTGTATACAGCCTTTGTAGTAGATCTAGTCTTTCGGAAGCCATTTTGACTATCATCTAGGATTTTATATTTTTCTAGGAACATGTAAAGTCTATTGTACATCGCTTTTTCGAATATTTTAGACAGGGTTGGTAATAACGCAATAGGTCTGTAGTTGTTAGTTATTGTGGGGTCATCTTTTTTATGGATAGGTATTACAAGGGCTATTTTTAATTGGTCTGGGAATTTTCCGTCTTTGAAGCTCTGGTTTATTAAAATTGTGAGAGGTGCTACTAGTTCTTCGGCACATTTTTTTATAAGAATAGGTGGTATATCATCTATGCCGCATGCATGCTTATTTTTAATGGATTTAATTATTTGCAAAGTTTCTTTTTCAGTTACAGGGTTTAGAAACATGGAGCAGGTTGGAGGGTTTACAACTGGCTGACCGGGTTTAATATTATTTATTGGTCTATTTCCAATAGATGAAAAGTATTCATTAAAGGTGTTTGAAATTTTTAATGGGCATTCTGTTATATTACTATGTATTTCCAATTTTATATTTTTAAAACTTTTCCTTTTTGTTTTGCCCGATTTATCATTTATTATTTTCCACATTGTTTTATATTTGTTGTCTGAATTTTCTAACTGTCTTATATATTCTTTCCTTTTTGATATTTTTATACTGTATTTTAAAATCTTAGAATAAGTCCTGTAATATTTTCTTAAAATATCATTATTTGTTTCATTAAGGATTATCTTTAGGTTTCTTTTGTTCATGCAAGATATTAAAAACATTTACTCACATCCAGAACGTTGAATTGAAGTTTCTCATTTAAAATATATTTATTTTTAATATACAATACTTATTAAATCCTTCATCCTATTTTTAAAAAATACCTGGTGAGTATTACCCACTACGTCACTATGAAAACGGCGTAACCTTGTAAAAGCGTAATACAGAGTGGAAATTTTACGTTTTCTTTTTATAATTCAATTATTTTAGGTAATAAAAGACAAATAATTAGATAATTAGGTGCATTTGACATTTTGAAATAACGTCTTATTTTTAAAAGTTGTTCTTTATGATTCGCTAAATATGTTCGTCTTAACAAGGATAAATGCAAAATATAAAATAAAAAGTGTCAAATCAGTCATCTAAGAGCGGCCCCGGTATAGTGACTTTTTCATACGCGAAAACCCTATTTGGTCCGATTGCATCTACATAATGACTCGATGATGTATTTTGACCCCCTTATACTTAGGTACGCTAGGAGTAGCTGATTCGATCGCCACGTGGCAATATTAGGTATTCGGTTAGGTTAATTCATATGAACGATTATTCGATGCTTCGATGCTTTAACGATGAAGGAAAACATCGTGAGGAAACCTGTACTTACGATGAAATTCTTAGGTTGTGAAGTCGACCAACCCGCACTTGGCCAGCGTGGTTGACTAAGGCCTGATCGACCTAGTTTAAGGTAGGCCCGTGCCCCAGCAGTGGGGACGTATAATGATGATGGTAAAATCAGTATTCCTAACCTGTGTTGGCATCATACTATTTTTTTCCCATACTGCCTACGATTAGAAAAGTCGGTCTTGTCACCTGACTTGCAGGGGATTGGATGGCTCTCACCCCTAAAATTATCACAATATTGCTGTGTTTTCGATTTAAAAGCGGTAGGTACATACTACACACACTTGAACTTACAATATACATAAGAGGTATTGTTTTTATGTTTTAACTATTACACTTTAAGTATACTGATCATTCTGATATCCTTAACGAGGTTTAAGCGGAATCAGATTAATGTATTAAAAATAAATTACTCCTCTGATTAGACAACTAATCATTACAGTATTAAAGAAAATGATATCCCCAAAAAGACCCATGTTTTCCCTCAGATTCCTCAAAAAGCACCTATAATACCTAACCCACCCACTCGCAAACAGGAAACTTTTTAAAGTGCCCATTTTTTTTAGATCTCAACTTTTTTTTTCTAATGTCCTCGAGAAAGTACCCATTGGTACTGAAGGACCCCCGGTGCGACCTTTCGCCAGGCCTCGAAACATTAAAAAAATATAAAGAGTTCTTGAGAACGACTTGAGGATTTTCCTCCGAGGAGGCCGGAAGTTGAGTTGGGAGGGAGGTTTGGATACGGTAATTTTGATATTTGTTTTTATATTTTTTAGCCTGTCATTAAATTTTAGACTGTCTCTTACATGTTTATTAGTGACACGCCCTCGCTTTGCTTCGGGTATACTAAGCTTCTTTTAAAATCCCTCTATCTATTAAAAAAAACCGTGTCAAAATCCGTTGTGTAGTTTTAAAGATTTAATCATACTTAGAGACAGACAGGCGCGGGAAGGGACTTTGCTTTATAGTATGTAGGGATAAGAGCATGCATTATTTCATAAGAAATCGAATACTCACCATTTTAACACCAGAAATAAATAATATAGCCGTTCCAAGCCTCAGGCTTTAAAAGACTGGAAATTGTGTCATTCTTAGGTTAAAGCATAAAATTGTTGAAAAGAATCCCACAGAATCCTACGTACTTTATTAAGTCCAGTCTTATAAAAAAAGTATATTATAAAGTAGAAGATTAATTAATTGATCAAAATCCATCGACATGATCAGCTGTTCGCTTGGACATCAAAGAATCATAATGGGTAAATATCCTAGACGGTTCTCGCCAAAAAGGAAGACCCAAAAAAAGATGTGTGTAAAATTATTCATTTATTGACATTATTAATCCATAATATTATAAAAAAAAAGCTTAAATACTCCGTCTGTCTACCCTGTCTGTTCGTCTTCTGGAGTATTTAAACAAAATTTGATTTGCAAAAATTCAAGAGCCTCAATATAGGTCCGGCTATTTTTTGTAACGGATTGTGCTGTAGAGAAGTTAAGGTTTACTCGATATTCTTATAAAATATTTTAAATGTAACTTAAGTACTACTATTTTTGTTGAATACCTATCTGTATTGTAATACAATAGTGCTAGAAGGGAAGGGACTGTATACCATTATAATCGGGCTTGTTCTTCGCCTGAGTGTCAAATAGTATCAAGAGTATCGAGAGAAGTAAAATTTCGTATGCCGCGTCCATTCCAACGAAAGATGTCCCCTTCTCACATCTCAGCCAATCCAAAGTGCGGAGAATATTATGTATTGCATATTCAGTGGAAATATAAGACGTCAAGTTGTTTTGTTTGCTTGGAACGAGGGAAACTCTTCGAAGGGCAGTGTTTGGGTCTAATGACTTATTTTTTTTTGTTACTACAACACTATATCTAAATATATAAAAGGAGAAACTGACTGACTGGCTGACATATCAACGCACAGCCTTTAACGGCTTAATGTAGGCACTTGAAAAATAGAAGAGACGTAGCTTATGTGCCGTGAAGGTGCAGTAAGAAAGTATGTAATTCCCGAAAATCTTACGGGAACGGCAATTAGCGGGTAAATCCTTTTGTATGAAAAATGTAAACCGCTAGGTACGCTTAAGTTTTGTTTATTAGGGTACCTACATGGAAAAACGTAAAGCTTACTTGCAACGCGAATTTGCAAAATTCCCACGGGAACGCGAGTTATTGAGAAACAACTTTTGTATGTAAAATCCTAAAGTCTTCGCGAACAAGGGTAGTCGCGGGCACAGCTAGTCGATATAATATATCGCCTGTCTACCTCGTTGGTCTATTGGTAGCAAGCGCTGCTTAAAGACCGAAAGGGCCCAGGTTCGGGTCCGGGGTCGGGCAAAGTTTGTATAAGTTTTTCTGTAAAGGAATATCTCAGTCTGGAGTCAGAAAGTCGGGGCGGTTGCACGCCCGTGCCTCGGAAAGCACGTTAAGCACCGCAGCGCCCGATGTCTCATCGGTCATGACGGATTGTCGTCTCACCGAACTATGAGGGCAAGGGAACAGAGAGTGCACTTGTGTTTGCTCGCACACTTGTGCACTCAATATGTCCTGCGCACTTGGCTATATACTTAAATATAAATAACACACCCAGATACGCAACCAACATCGATGTCCATCACACAAATATTTGTCCCGAGTGGGAATCGAACCCACGACTCATGGAACGTAGGTAGGACGAACCTGGGTCACTAACCACTGTTCCACCGAGCCAGTCAAAAAAAGCCCAGCAGTCATCACAATAGGCGATGTTGTAGCAGTCATCACCTGATCATCATCCGTCATCATCACCTGTCCTACCGTTGCAGCATCAACTAATGAGGTATGTAACGCGATGCGAACGTGATTGTTGCACTTGTGATTACTGAGCGTGCGTGCACAAGCTATAGTCCGGGGTGCGTAGTTGAGTTGAGGCATTTCTTTTTGTGTTCGGCTTTTTGTAGGATTGTGGGATTCTTTGAATAATGAATATTTTAATTATTTTATTTATTTATTAACGAGTTACATAGAAACTTAAAGCTAGGAATACAGTTTTGAACGGTGCAACAATAGGCTATGAGTTATAATATACGAAAAACAGTGTATGTTTTTTTCTATAGATGCCCTACATAAAGAAATACAATAAAATTTTAATAATATAGATAGCTAATAATTACTATTCTCCTATTCTTAAAAATAGTTATCAACTGTCTTACCAAGGTTTATAATAAAACAAAATATTAAAAACTTTGAATAGAATATTAATCATTGGGATACCATTATTTCTTATGAATAATTGCATCCTTACTAATATTATAAATCCGAAAGTAACTCTGTCTGTCTGTCTGTCTGTCTGTCTGTCTGTTACGCTTTCACGCATAGAGTACTGGACCGATTTAAATGAAATTTGGTACAGATATAGTTCAGAGCCTAGGAAAGGTTATAGGCTACTTTTTAACCGACTGCGCTCTAAGGAAGTAATGTTTTACCCGTTAAACGTCTCTACGCAGACGGAGTCGCGGGCGGAAAGCTAGTAGTTTATAATTATGATAAAATTTATTACACGAGTAGATATTACTTTATGAAGACAATAATAATACGGAATGTTAGGTACTTTGTGTCATATTGTGTTTTCCTTGAACATAGCACGTTTACAGCATTTATGAACAATATGCTCAATCAACAATACAAACAAATCGATGATAAACTACAATGATAAATTAATTCAAAAGATAAGCAAAAAATATTCTTACTCATTGTACTGACCTATTTTTATGCTACGAAGTTTACTATCAAGTATGTGCAGCAATATTTCGTTCGGCCTCTCATCGCCTTCGTGGCGCAATCGGTTAGCGCGTTCGGCTGTTAACCGAAAGGTTGGTGGTTCGAGTCCACCCGGGGGCGAATATTTTTGATATTTTTTTTCCTTTCGTCTGGAATACACTAATTTTTAAATGGTTGTGGAAATATCGTACATTATTATACAATATTTTTTTTCTATACTTTTTCTAGGTGTTTCTTCTGTGTCTGGGTGTTGTATGTAGTATGTAAGTGTTTTCCACTATGGTTTATGATATCCGTAACACAAGTGCTTATTTGACTCACATCGAATTCTTCAGTATATCACCTATGTGATCTTGCTTTTAATGATAAATTAATTTGAAATGTATTTTTTTATCCGCGGCGGACACACAAATGGGGATATTTCTTTTTAAAATTTCAAGGTAATCTTTTTTATTTATTTTTTACTCCTGTTGTTCAGGCATGCCTTACCTTCCTCCATCTGATAGAAAGAGAGTGAAGTGAGTATTTAATTTTCTTTTTGTAAAAAAAAATATATTTCTCGATTGATTAGCAAAACACGAAAGTCTGCACTATGAATACGAACAGATCCTACGGCACGGTAGTACACTAGGACCACCCTTTGACGAGCCCCCCAGTTCGATAAAATGCCGCTAGGGTCGCCACTGACTTACTTATTTTATTATTTTTTTAACTTATTTTTTTTTAAGAAAAACTTTTTTTTTTGTCATTTTTCAAAGATACATTAAATACGTGGAGGTCCTTATTATCGGAGGCCAAGACTCATTTTGAGTCGCGGCGCCAGTCTAGTTAGTCTTTTTTTTATAACTGTAAATAAATAAAAATAAATAAACATTTATATTTCAATATTACGAATACACGTATTAAGTCGCCCCAATAAGTAATACTTAATTACTTTTGTTGGGGATGTCTCGATCATGTATGAATTTTGACTTTTTTTATATGTTGAAAAAGCGATAGCCGAGTGATCAAGGCCAATGCTTGCTTACCTTGCGCAAAGTGGCCAATTCAAAACCCGGCAAGAATCAATTGTGTTTTTATATCTTAGGTACTTTGCGACTTACTCTATTTTTGATTGAAGCTGAATTTTGAAGCTATTGCATAGCTTTTATCGCGGGCTTTGAGCGCGGCGACCGAACCAAGAAATTCCGTAACGAAAAAAACCTCACAATCGTCTAACGTCGTCTCAGTTCAGTAGACTTCGGCACGGTGTTTGTGTGCGTGCGGTTAGACGTATTGTACGACTCTACGAAACTCGCACGAATCGAGACGAGCTGCTCCGAAATCGGACGATGCTATGCAATAGCTATACCGCGGCAGTCCCCGAGTGCCACACGTATTTTTTAAGTATACTTACTTGTTATTTCTGTGTAATTTTTAAGCGACTTAATAAAACGAGCAATTCCTTTAATTCTACCTTTTTCTTTCACAAACTACGTAACGTACATTCCTCATGAGTAAGCGATAACTGTTGAACATCGCTGCGTATTTTTAGCTGACTTAAAAAAAAAGAGGTCACCACCCAATTCGTCGGAATATCTTTTTTTTCTCGCATTCCCTATTCGCGGCCCTAGAGCTAGAACCCTCAGTGTAGGGCGCTCGACAATGGTGCGCTGGGGTTGTAATTAAAAAAAAACGCGAAAAACCGAGGTGGGGCGTGAAAATTCACGCGTATCGTTCAATGCGTGCGAGCGCACTGCCACGATACGACGGAAAGGTGCTGGCACATGCGATGATAGGCGATGCTGAAGATAAAAAAAGGAAAAAAAAATGGGCCTTAATTTTTTTAAGTAAAAAAGTTTTTTTTTTTTTTCATTTTATTACGAATTTTTTTTTTAACTCGCCACACAAAAAGTTGAGCCGTTCTACGTGAAGAAAAAAAATTCGAGCTGGATGTTCTATCTTTAAATTGAAAAAAAAAATGTTTTTAAGGGAATAACTAGCATGATTCGATGGTACTACTAAATGCAAATCGTTCTGCTACGGGAAAACCACCAATAAAATTTCACGGTGTATAATGTGTAAGTAAATGTCCTGTGTGTAACTTTATTTTTATCGCGTTTCATAGCTAAGACTGGCTTGATGTTGCATAAAGCCCTTTTCACTTGCGCGAAAGTCGTGAGTTCAATCCCACCTGTAGCGCTACCATGGGTTTTCAAAGTGACAGCTACGGTATCGACCGCGTAAAGATTTGTATGAAAAAATCTAAAGCGCCCCTAGCGGTCAGTTTAAGAACTTTAAATCGGTACCATGAGTTTAATACGGTTTAATACTTGATAGGTTTTTAACCTATCGAAATCTACAGGCACTCTCGTATGATCTTTTTGTATGGAAATCGGTACCATGAGTTACAAATTTGACAGATGTCATACGGAAATACCAATACCGCTATAGTAGCGTAGCTCACTGGCAAATTGAGAGGTGAAAAGCCGTATACTTGACCTAACCTAACCTAACTTATAACTAAAATAATTAATTTTTGTGAAAATATTGTCGGCAATTAGATATTTTGGATGGAATATGTTAACGGCAGCTGCATTTCGAGATGAACAACGCGAACAGGAAAGTTTTCAAGCTGGCATGAGAAAGAGAATCCCGTGGAACACATAAGAAAATAATTTCATAAAATGTTAAATAATATAGGCTCAATAAGGGCCGCTTTAGAGGATTTTTGTGATTACTTACACGGATTTGAAATCTACACAAAGAGTGTTATTGGAATCCAAGGTAAGGCGTGTTGGAATCCGTGTTGATTAACTTAGGTTATCATTACATAGGTATACATCTTATAAATTAAATAAACACATTTTTATTTGCAGGGTTGCACATGGTAGATACCTAAGAGTTACTGGATTAGCAAAGCATTTCTCACAAGAAGCCATAAGTGTATATTGAAGAAGTCACAGTAGGATTGAACCATCCTAATATTTTGAAAAGATTTATCCATTTTCCTACAACATATCAAGAGAGAGACACCATCAAGCAAAGGTAGGTAAATAAATAAAGTAATTGGCTTACTCTCTCTACTTAGTTCTTTCATCACTCTCCTGCCCTTGTCCCACGCTAAGTGGGGTCTGCTCAACATGTATATTTCTTTCACTGAGGACTCCCATATCATCTCTCACGCAATCCATCCATGTCTTCTTCTACTATTATGTCTATTGTCATTATATTCTAGCTGAAAATCAGCGCTATCTAGGTTCCGGGATCCATACTTTTTTGTTTATTAAATTAATCTCTCTACTTAGTTCTTTGTTTGTTTTTTAAAATCATTATTTAAAAATCAATAATTTAATTTGAAATTTTAGTTTTTACAGTAGGCAAGTATGGAATACCAGGGGTGTTAGGATGCATTGATGGCTGTCATTTTAAAATATTTACTCCTAGTAAAGAAGAGGAGCACCTATATTATTGTACAAAACACTATCATTCAATGAATATGCAAATGGAAGGTAAATATGTGTGAATATGATGTTTATTTACCTACTATATTCATAAATATGGAAAATTACTTATACAAACCTTGTTATTTCAGATTTGTGACCACTACTGATTAATTTTATCAGTTAATGCTAAGTACGGAGGTGCAACTCATGATTCTTTCATATGGTAAAATAGTGGCATTAACTTAGTACAATCCTAGCAGAGGCACAATGAAATCACATAGCTTTTGGGTAAGTCCTGGATTGTATACAAATATCTAACATCCATAATTAGGTAATATTCTTAAACGATGCATGTGCAAGTATTAACATACCAATAATATTTTGACAGGTGATTCGGGTTACCCTCAAAGGCCATGGTTAATGTCACCATATTTAAATCCAGCCCACAACTCTACTGAGGAATCTTTCAATGCAAAACACACCTCTGCAAGAGTTGTTATTGACAATACTTTTGGGCGATTAGAGTACAATATAGCTATACAATTTCATGTTTCAGAACCACAAGAAACGGATGTGTTTCTAAACAGCCCCGTGGTAAATTAATGTATTTCCCATGTATAATCCTGATTTTAAAAGTGCCTTTTTATGTATTATAACCATTGTTTTACTTTGGCAGAAATATTTGATCAACAAGTGGAGTTTATAGAAAATGATGGTACCAGTGCCTTACTATTGGGCAGAGCATTGAGAGATCAATTGGCTAGAAGATTAAATACAAGACGAAGAAACAACTAAGTTAAGAAATAAATTTATGTTATAAACCTATTAATTTTACAAAATAAAACATACATACACTTGTGAATTGTTTTATTATTTAAATACAATTATAATACTTAAAACTATGCAAATAAATCTATCCATACTTCTACAATTACCTATTCATCACTATATTTTCATTATCCATTTTTTTTCTACCTTATTTTTTATTTATTTATTGGACAGCCAGAGAAAATTACATGAAATAGATCTTAGAATTAACTGAAACAATAATGACACATGTAAAAATCTTTTGAAGGCCACCACACCATTATGCTCCAAAAAGTTAATAATGTACAGACAGATATCATAAACATTTATAATATGCTAACTACAAATTAAATTATGAAACATTTCAAGTTAAATATTAATAATAAAAATTGTACAAATATACAAATAGCTCTAACCACTATTTCTGTATTCTGCTCAGTTTCCTGTTGGAAAGCCTGGCATTCACTGTCTGATCTCAAAAAATCTTGTCATATCCGATAGTATTTTTGTTCGGGTCTTGGTCTTCTCTGGATCGGAGAAGGCAGGTCTTGCAAACAGCCTCTATACCACCGACGGGGCGTTTGTGGCTAGGGCGTAGGGCTCGGATGCTGAGGGCGCGGTCTCGAGCACTGGTGCATGGCAGATATGTAGGTACTAGACAGTGGTACGCCACGGCCCCTAAGAACTGTCTTGCTCATATCTACCAAAGGATGGCCTGCAATAATAAAAACCATTCAAATAAATATTTCAAAAAGTATTTTAAAGTATAATGTAGATAGATTTTAGAAGTATATAAAGTAAGGAAGTAAGTAGAAAAATTATAGGAACCTGTTTCTTCCAACGCTGATTGAACTGATTGAGGTGCAGCTGGACTGCTGATTGGCCGAGACTCACTCTGACAACTATCCACACACAGGGGCGTACAGGTGGGTTGGGCTGATGTCCCTAGCCGATTTCAGTCATCCAGGGCTAAAATAATAAAATGATTAAAAAGTGTTCGGACAAAGGTCTTGTTACAATCCCAGTATAGCCATATGAAATTAATATTAAACTCATTGGTATTTGTGTCTTGTCTAAGATAAAAGCATTTATGTCTGGTGGTGGTTCAGTGACTTCTTCCTGTAGCAGCTTGAGTGACTATAATACCAAGTACATTTTTGATCTTATTCCATAAGTTTGGGGCCACCACCATTTTTCTGAGCAGCTTGGGCTGCTTTCTTCTTGGTATTATTATATTATCACTCCACACCTTTACACAAACAAGTACATATATCATTCAAGAAGGCCAGGTAGACAGGAAGCAATGGTTGTAAATGAAATAAAAATGGAATTTAGATTTGATAATGAATGAAAATCAAATTATTTAATATGAGAGGAATATGATAATAATAAATTAAATGGTACACACTTTTCTCCATTTGTCTGCAATTTTAGTTTCTCCAGTAGCGTCGGCATTTAGGTGTTGGGTTAGTCCTGCCCAACGCTATATATTTGTGACCTTTCATTGGGGCCCTTCAGTGGGCTTATTAGTCATCATACCTACAAAAAAACAATACTCTCCAGATAGAACCAACCACATTACGTTATAAAATACCCAATATCTGATTCCTTCTACTCCTACACTTCAAATAAAACCACTTGAAATGAAATATTTCTCCAAAACAACTTTCTGACAAACGCCTGAAATTACAAAACTAAAATGATGTTTACATACCTTTCCATAAACTCCAGTCTAGTATCCCAATTACTAGTGGAGTGATTGCAACGCATAAGTTCTCATTTTATGAACATTAAGGGATTGAAATACGTTTAAACTATTTAAAATAAGTTTGTTTAGTAAACAAACAAACCAATCCCAAACAAAATCATTTGCACTGACAGGCGATGTCACTTGTCAGTAAGAAAAATAAGCCATACAAATTGAATATCATCTTTTTGTTGAGCTCCATGCGCTTTTCTATAACTTTTAGAATTAGTAGGATTATATGAGCATTTTTCAGAATCTATCGTACTTTGGGTGCGTTTAGCCGATAAAAAGACTGGTCAGAATCTGAGAGTGCTGAACAGCATTTGACAATTCTGACTACAGTATCGGCCAGAACCATGCTGAGTGGAAATGAGAGAAGTGAAGTTAGCTGTTATTCCGCCATATGGCGAATCTATCAATCAATCTGAATACCGCCACTTAGCATTCCTCAGCCGCGTCAGCCTATGCTACTCAGCAATCGCCATTTTTCTTTCTGTGCTGACAAGATTTTGTATCGGCTAAACGCACCCTTTGTCTTATTAGTATAGTTAGAAAGAAACAGCTACATTCGGTGTGAATGAATGACGTGTCTAACACATCATTCAAAAAAACTTGTACCGTATTCGAGCGTACTATGCAAGTAGCGTTTTGTTTGTTGCAACCCATGGTACCGCTTCTATCGAAAACGTGCGTTTTGCGTTCGTACTGTTACTATCGCGAGGCATACTGTAAGTATTCTATAGCAAACTCATGGTAGCGCTACTGATATTGTTTGTATTTATAGCATCGCTCTCTGTGGATGGAAGCTTAAAAATCTCGTCGCTCTACTTCGTAACATGGATGTGAGTAATTAGGTACATTAAAAATATTAAAACACGTTTACATCGTGGTAACATCCTACACGTTTTACTGAAACTCGACTGAAATGTACGTAAAAAAGTAATATCAAATGAAACTCTTTAGTACATAGATAGAGATATTAAATGAATGCCAAGTTCTAGTTTTTAAAATGCGTCGATAGCCGAGTGGTTACGGTCGTTGCTGTGCTGTGCAATGCGAGAGGTCGCCAGTTCAAACCCCGCCACGTACCACTGTGTTTTCAAATATGAAATTCAAATAAACGATTATTTGACGCTTTAACAGTAAAATAAAAGATCGTGAGGAAACCTGCACACTTGCGAAGAAATTCTAAGGTTGTGTAGTCGACCAACCCGCACTTGGCCAGCGTGGTTGACTAAGGCCTGTGGGGCTACCATGAGTTTAAAACTTACGCGCTCGATATCGCCTACGTAAATATGTCTATGAAAAACTTGTACAGCGCCGGCTGGTGTTTACGCGAAGAACTAAAATCGGCCGTATGAAAAAAACAACTCGATAGGTTTTTAACGTAAGTAAGTTTTCGATAGCCAACTCATGGTAGGCCCTCAGATCGCCCTAGTTTAGGGTAGGCCCGTGCCCCAGCAGTGAGGACGTATTATTCATCTGATTTCGCGTTAAGTTGCTTAAGCACTTATGTTAAATGGATATAGAATCAGCAGTGGTATACACAAATATATAAACTACACACCCAGACACGGAACAGCTAACTTGACTTGGATTCCATTGTGTTACAGCAGTTTAAAATTCAGTTTTAAAAATAAAGAAATGTAATAACGAAATACCGGCACAACTTTCAATGTTCGTCACTCATTTTTCTTTGGGGAAAACCTATCAGATACCCTTTATAGCCTGCGTGTCAAACACACATAATGTTCAAGACTATAATTGATAAGGTTTAGCCGTTTTTTGACGAAGTCTTTTATGCTAAAGGCAACTATTAATAAAACAGTAGCTGTTATAACCGACGCCTGAGATTGCTTATTAAAGACTATAGTTTTATTTTATACTAGTGACCTGCCCTTGCTTCGCTTCGGGTTAATTTTGGATGAAAACCTTCCTCTCGAATCCCTCTATACAGGGTGTCCCAAAAAGTAGTGTCAAGCGGAAGTCCTGAGATAGAACACCCCGTGGGGCATCAGAAACACCGCCATGTATGTTCCGCGATTTTTTATAGTTTTCGAGTTATGATTTTTTTTCTAAACTTTTGAGAATAATTAACCTAACCGACTAAAAATATTCTAAAGAAAAAAGTATTTTACTTTTTTGAGAAATTCTTTTTGCATATCAATTCTCATGAGTTTTTCTTCAATGCCTAAAATATTTGTCTCCATAACTTATATGGAAGTTTTCAAAATGATGGTACAAACTGTAAAATTACGTTCTGTAAATTATGTCTTTTAATTTCAACTTTACATTTAAAATATTAGGGGGTAGCTGCATGGCTCCTAAATACAAACTTTTAAAACTGCGCCAGACTCTCAGCTTTCGTAATCATAAAAACTGATACTTAATGGGCTACTTTTGCTGAAATCGGACTTCAAAGACAGAGAGGAGGAAAAATCATAAAATTAGCCATTTGATTACGAAGTATTATTTGGACATTTTATTCAAAATATTTAAATAAATCATTATTGCCAAAACCATATCCACGCGGACAAAGTCGTGGGCGGCCGCTTTATATATATAACTAGATAAAGTATACAGGATATATAGGTAAAGTGTACGTCAGTCGAGTTGTTAACTTCACAGTACATAGCTCAATATGAAACGCACCGTAGTACTTATGTTATTAATTATTTCACCCCTTCTAATTACAACTTGCATTAGACCGGCCCGTGGTCTCTTGTTGGGAGAACGGTCAAGTGCGAGCGGGAATGAAACGGGTTCCGTATGCTTATCCGACTAAGCTTGAAGGAGGTCGTAGTCAATATTGTAAGAAACCCCTCGACAAATCCTTACATGCAAACATTTTTTTTATAAAAATATGTCAGGATGACCTCACTCCATCTAGTCGTGAGGTCTACATATGAGGTCGTCAAGCACAACAGACCCTATAGTCTGTCGACCTCACCCTGAAGGCCTGCTTAGATGCCGTTTCACGCCCCGCCTGAAGAGCCCGGGATTATAGGAGGGAGGGAAAACATGGGCTGGAAGGCGTTCCATTCCTTAATGGCACGGAGCAAAAATGGACATTACAAAATTATCAGTAAATTAAAATACCTGTCTGTCTATCGCGATTTTACACCAAAACTACTTAACCATTTTAAATGAGTACACATCTAGACCCTAAAAAGATATCGATACTTTAAATCTCAAATGGCGTAACCACCAAAACACTACTTTTCAGGAGAGCAGAAAAACAGAAAAAAAATGTTTTTTTAATTCATAACTTTATCAATTTTAATACAATGAAAATGTTTTATACATCAAATTTCTTAGAATTTTGAGATAAAGGCTTCAATAGGAACTCTTTGTACCTAAATCTTATATTTAAGAAACTAGAAGTCGGTTACGACTTGTGAAAATATTACAAAAAGGCGTTTACGCCCAATAAAAATCACGATTTTTAAGAGGTGAAGGTCGTATCTCCAATAAAAAAATGTTTTTTGTGCTTTAAACTCATTTAATAATAAAAGAAAACGTAAAATATTCACTCTGTATTACGCTTTTACAAAGTTACGCCGTTTGACACTTTTTCATAGTGACTCAACGCGTAATTTTTAGAATTGGATGAAAAATTTTGGAATATGGGAAACTTCACTAAGACTTTTTCGTATCTAAATCGATTAATTTTGTCATTTGAAACCCCCGCTGATGTATATTCACCATACATTTATCTATGTATTCAGCCATTTGCGTACTTGTGCGCATAGATTTATAGTATAGATTACGTTCCTCAGTGTATTTATTATTTTTTGTGACCGTTACGTTGACTTTGGCGCGTTATTGGTCTTTGATTCTGATTTGTGTTTGGATATTGATTTAAAATACCGAAACAAGGAAAAGCAATAAATAGCCAATGGCTCCGCAATCTTAATCCCCCCGGGCATCAATACTAACAATAATAATGACAATCATGTGTTCAGCGATGTTGGGTGTAAACGCCTTTCTTTTGTATTGCAATTTCGAAAAATAGCTTGTTTTACGAGTTACGCCAGAAAATTATGTCACTTACAACCTTTTTTTTTGAAATTTTTTTCACGTCACAATAATTTCTAGGGGCGTAAACACCAAGTAAATTAGACTAAGCCTTTTACGACCTGTTTACCTTATGAAAAGTGTTCAAATCTATAAAAAACATTGGGTCGTAATAACCTTTTTTTTGCGAATTTGAGGATTTTAAATATACAGATCGATAGAGAAAAAAAAACTGAATAAAACTGCATTAAAAAGTCATTTTGACCAAATTGGCGGTTACGCCATTTGAGATTTAAGGTAGCGATATAAACATACAATTTTATTTAAGCAATAAACGACTTAGCACAAATAATATTTACAAGCAATAAAAAAAAATTGACCTTGATTTTTGTACCCGACAGCCCGCAAAAATTTCTATTATTGCAAATGCACAGTTATGTTTATAATCAATTCATAAGACATTATACTAGATAATAGCTACACTATTTATCTATATATTTCTCGTACTTCCATTTTATTGAGTCTTCATCGTCATGATCCCTAAAACGCAGTGTCAACATGCTTTGACGAATGCACGCCTGTAATACTGAAGGTTTCAGGAAATGCCAGATGTATGTGTGTGTGTGTGTGTGTGTGTCTGTATGTGTGTAGTGCGTGTTCGAAGGGTGCGTGGAGGGCTCATTAAGAATTGCAGCAGTCTATTTTCATTCAACCACGTCATAATAATGTGGTAAAAATAATAAAAACGTTTTTCGAGACGATCTTTCCATAAGCTCCTACGACTTTTTTACAAGCAAAATTTTTCATGCATGCATATTATTGTTCGATTTCAACCAAGGCGGTTCGCATCGATCAGCAAACAAACAATATTATGCGCAAATATTTGTTTTTTGTTTCATTTTCCTTTTTATTTCACCTTAAAATGCAGTTTTTTTTAAAAACATTTGATTTGATAATATTTTAGGTTCATAGTATTGTCTATTATTTGCGCGAGCACCCTACACATTTCGGAATTTAAGCGTGACCACGAGCACTGCAATGAGCTCGAAACGTAGGATTTCTAAATAATGTTTAGAATAATAATACCTACACGCGAGTTTAATCCGTAAAATTAGTTTTATTTCAAATTTTCGGTTCAGTTGTAGTTTTGTCGTGAAAGTTCGACAGGCATACTGAGTTACTTTTACATTTATAATATTTACTATGGATTCATCATCACGCTACAACCAACTTCCGTCAAATGGTCGTGGTTCAATGCAAACAGACCATAACGAAAGTGCGTACGCACGCAAGTGTGTGCGTGCTCTCTTCAAAATGATGATGGGTGACCAGACAAAATGGCTGCCGGTAAGTTTTTTTTTCCTAACTGACTTACTATGATGGCTTGGAGTAGCCTATCATCACCGGACTTGCGGGGGAGCGGATGCCTCTCACCGTTAAATGCCGGTAAGGAAATCCAGCGAACATCTTTCTTTCTTCCATCATAATACTGGCTCAATGGCGTATTTGGTAGCTGTCTCTCACGCCAAGAGTTGTGGGTTCAATTCCCACTCGGGACAAATATTAGTGTAATCTGATGAACACTGGAACTCCAAATATTAGTGTTTATGGGTGTACACGAGATATTAGAAGTAGCAAATGCATAGCTACTTACTGCCCGACGTTTCGACTGGGTTAACTTACAAATTGGTGTAATGGAACGCGATAGTCTAAAATCATACTCTGTAACTCTGTCTATTGGTCTGTCGCAGTTCCATTCTGGAACTAGAGCTGACATATTGTCCGACTTCGCTATAAAATAATGTATTACGCATAAACGACATAAATAAATAAACTAAGAGAGGCCAGAGAGAGGAGAGAGGGAAAACGACTCCAAGCCGACAAATTGGCGGGCATAATGCTAGCTAAGCTCAGTAAACGATCTTACATTTTTATGATAATTTCAAGACTAGGTACTCCAAGCCATCATTATTGTCAGTCAGCCAGAAAGAAATGCTCACTAAGTATAATCATTGGTTGTACGTACACACGCAAAAACGTAAATTCTCTGTTTTCTCCAGGAATATCCCACGTTTAACTTAAATCGTGAGCCCCCTAGCAGGGCGGACGCGCCAGCCCATAATGTGCCCCAGTCTACGTTATTTTATAAGAGACTAGCTTTCCGCCCGCGACTTCGTCCGCGTAGAGACGTTTAACGGGTAAAACATTACTTTCTTATAGCGCAGTCGGTTAAAAAGTAGCCTATAACCTTTCCTAGGCTCTGGACTATATCTGTACCAAATTTCATTTAAATCGGTCCAGTACTCTATGCGTGAAAGCGTAACAGACAGACAGACAGACAGACAGACAGACAGACAGACAGAGTTACTTTCGGATTTATAATATTAGTAAGGATTCCCTCGCTCTATCGAGGTCAAAGCATGGTTCATCGTTATGCGGTAATAAGTTTCGCAAAATGTACGATGCTTCGTTAGAAATTGAGGGCAACTTTTTTTTAAATTAACATTGAAGCATATTTTCTTTTTGTAGGGTCAGCTTTGGGTGGTTGGTACGCAAGCTACTGAAATATAAAAAAAAAAGACGTGTGGCACTCGGGGACTGCCGCGGTATAGCTATTGCATAGCATCGTCCGATTTCGGAGCAGCTCGTCTCGATTCGTGCGAGTTTCGTAGAGTCGTACAATACGTCTAACCGCACGCACACAAACACCGTGCCGAAGTCTACCGAACTGAAACGACGTTAGACGATTGTGAGGTTTTTTTCGTTACGGAATTTCTTGGTTCAGTCGCCGCGCTCAAAGCCCGCGATAAAAGCTATGCAATAGCTTAAAAACGGTAAGTCTTACGCACCGTACGCCAATCATTTTACGACAAATTGAAATGCCTCAACTTGTAAAAAGGATAATATTTTCCTAGAAAATTAGTTTTGAGTAAGATATTCCAATTGTTTATTCGGTCTCAGGGAAGAAAATACTACGTATGATGCCTCTCTTAGTTTATTTCTGTGGGCTATCTACTTCATAGAAAAATTATGTAGGTAGGTACCTACTACGTTGTATGTTATCTGTGGTTGTACGTAGTTTTAATATATCTATGCTCTGCCATAGACAACATAACTGGTCAACTATTAATAGGTATTTGCCATTGGCTACTTAAACTATGGATGAATAACAATAAAAAAACGGATATCCAGCGAATTTCGTAGTTTATTACAAACATTATCAAAATACATTCTCTGTTTTACCAAATAAACTTTTATTCTATTCCATTATATTCCACATTCTTTTCTAACACTGTGGGCTTATGCATATGGGCCATCCTGGGGTGGTATAAAAGATAGCTGACTTGCATCAAAAATTGCATCAAAGGTCCTTGGCGAGCCCTAGATTGTTGCAGCCCATATGCAGTAGGTACAGATGCAACGCTCTGAATGCACTCAGCGCGCTTTCTGATGGACGCAGCTCACACCGATGCAAGTTTTAGTTAGTATCTATGTTACCGACCAAACCAGATTTCAGGACAAACTAGTTTAGCCTAGTCCAAACTAGTTTGTCCAAAGCCCGTTAGGATAAACTGGTATAGCCTAGTCCAAACTAGTTTGTCCTAAGTCCGTTAGGATAAACCAGTTTAGTATACAGTATCGTAAGATTTAGCCTTTGACTCCTAACTATTAAGGAGTTGACCTTCCATCAACAGCGAACCATACTGGTTGAATTGAGAACCTCCTCCTTTTTTGAAGTCGGTTGAAAATAGCAAAACTCCTGAATCTACCAAAACATAAGGCAAGATAAAAAATATGTGTAAAAGCGCCATCTAGTGAACTTTATATACATGAAGTCGTTTATACTATGACTTGCTCAGTAAGTGGTGTAGCGCCATCTATTGATAAGATAGCTAATTTTACAGCAAAGTCGATGTAGCTTAGATTAAGCGGGATAGATGGCGTTTAAAACCTACTTCATAAAATCATCTTTTGCTAAAAAATACTGATGCTGATGATACCTACACAAACCATATTTTAAATAAGTATCGTGTTGTAAAATAAACAGAACACTCTGGCTTGGAAAACACTCCATTGAGTTGGAAAAACAGTGTCGTCTTAGCAACGAAACATGAACGTTGGGAGTCAACCCTATAGTCTTTTTCAGCTAAGATGATCTATGTGACACTTCATTGTGTTCTGCAAAGAGAATATAATCACTACGTTTGTGTTCTGAATCACGCATTTAAAAGTATAAAAATATTTTTATCCAGAGCCGCTCTAAGTTGGCCGATTTGACACTTTTTATTTTATATTTTGCATTTATCCTTGTTAAGAGGAACATATTTAGCGAATCATAAAGAACAACTTTTAAAAATAAGACTTTATTTCTAAATGTCAAATGCACCTAATTATCTAATTATTTGTCTTTTATTACTTAAAATAATTGAATTATAAAAAGAAAATGCAAAATTTCCACTCTGTATTACGCTTTTACAAGGTTACGCCGTTTGACACGTTTTCATAGTGACGTAATGGATAATACTCACCAGGTATTTTTTTTAAATAGGATGAAGGATTTTTAGTTATTAGGAAAAATATTAAAATAAATATTTTTATACTTTTAAATGACAAACAGTATCGTTTAGTTTTATTTAATGTAATAGAACATTTAAAAAAAAATACCTATGCAGTTTGTATACGTAGAATGGAATGTAATAAATTCCATTCTACGTATACAATCTGCATAGGTACTTTTTTAAATTTTCTATTACATTAAATTAAACTAAACGATACTGTTTCCCTTTTAAAACTTTAAAATGATTTATTTTAATATTTTTCTTAATGACGCCGCATTAAAATGAAAAAAGTGAGCAATGAAATTATTTTCGTTTGTCAAACGTAAAATGCGTGATTCAGAACACAATGAAGTGTCACAGGGATCATCTTGGCTGAAAAAGACTAATAAGTATTGTATTTAAAAATAAATATATTTTTAAATAAGAAACTTCAATTCAATCTTCTGGATGTGAATAATGTTTTTAATAAATTTGTTATAATTAGACCTTGCTTGGTTATAAAGTGGAAGTAACTGTTACTTATATACTTCGGCAATTTTACCGTTGACCCTCACTAGTGCAGTCAGTCTGACATGTGTCAAATCGGCCAACTTAGAGCGGCTCTGGTATAATTCAATATTTTTCCAAATGACGCCGCAATAAAATGAAAAAAGTGTGCAATAAAATTATTTTCGTTTGTCAAACGTAAAATGCGTGATACAGAACACAATGAAGTGTCACAGGGATCATCTTAGGTGAAAAATACTATAATTAACACCATTATTAACCCATTAATACGATATTATCTTACTGCTATACATTATCAAATACGCCATTAACTTATATCTTTCCAATGACTAAAGAAGTAGTCATTGTTTCTATCCGAAACCATTACTTTTTTTTTATATTACCATAAACAAAATATGTAGATTTATTAAGTTTGTTAAATGGGTGGGGTGAGACGTGAGAGCCATCCGCTCCCCCTCAAGTTCGGTGATGATGACGAGGCTACTCCACCAAGCCATCGTCGTATGTCAGTTAGGAAAAAACACTGGACGGGAATCTTATTCTTACACCGAATTTTAATATATGTTTTGTAACATTACAACACGGTGTAAGCAGCAGTCGCCACCCTCCGATCTGTTTATGCGGTGGCGTTTGTGACGGCACTCGCGCGCTTTGATGCGACACGCAATATTCGATACGGGAGCGTATTTTATAATGCGCCAAAGTGGCGGGAAAATTGTTCAAGTTACTTTGTTTTGTACTTGTGCCTGTAAAATAATACTTGGTTGATAATGATAGATTCCTTTTTTAAAAGTCTTATGGACTGTCTGTAGTGAAAGTATAATTAAATAAACGTGAAGTGAGGACATATTTCCAATTTTAATATCATTGGAAATAACTTTTTGCCTCAAGTAGTTTCAAGTTTTATTTCAATGAGGGTTGTCGCGTTTGAGAAATCCACTAGATGGCAAGACGTAGTTGTGAGGTCTAACTGCTACGTGATTGGTGAAAATTGACATGCCTGTCAATGTCACGTCAAAAATAACCAATCATGTTGCAGTTGGACCTCACGCCTACGCAGTGCCATCTAGTGAATTTCTCATACGCGACAACCCTCATTGTTTTAATTTTTTTTTTTTTGTAATGATAATTTTTTAAACTTACCAACTGCAAATGAAATTGCATGTCTGGTGCAACACACAACTGTTCTATAATGTTAATTATTTTAATAAATGATTATTTTATATATTGTATATTCTTGATGATTGAAGAAAATTAACAAATCAAGAACGCATGTTCAAGCTTCTATAGTTTATGCGTTTCAAAGGCAAAGACAATAGAAGCACCCCTTGTCAGCTGTCAATGTCAGCCAACGTCAATGAATAACACGTCAACTCTCGTCATTTTACCGCAGAAAAACTGCATGTTTTGTTGAAAATTTCTAAGAAAACATATTTTATTTAATCAAACATGGTTCATACAAACACTATGGATGGCGCGTTATTCGTGAGTATCACTTTACGTTCTAAATAAATTGAAAAAATATTGTATTTCGTATGTTTAGGATTGTGGTTACAAACACTGCAGCTCCTCTCCTTTTCCCATTAAACTGTTTTTATTGACAAATTACCTGATATGGCTACATCGTCGCGGTATTAAATTGCATGTTGGAATGATTTGATTTTACACAATGTTGACAAAACTAAATCTTATTTCATTCATTCCACGTTCAGTTTTTGCCTTATTACAAGTAAATAAATAATATTCTTCAATGATATACATACATTATGGTCCATATATTACCTAATATTTTCAATTCGACCCTTTATTTGAACATTACAATAATGCATAAATAATCCATATAATAAAATCATTAACTTCTAAATTTCAGGAGCCAACCCTGTACATAGTGAAAGGAATGTGCATCCTGGACAATGAAGGCAACAGAATCCTCGCCAAATATTACGACAAGAACATCATGCCCACCACCAAGGAACAGAAAGCATTTGAAAAGAATTTATTTAACAAAACACACAGGTAGCCATTTCAATATAAAAAATAGCTTTCTTCCTCACTATGAGATACTTTATTCTTATTGTTTGTAAGGTTCTCCAAGGCGCATTATTTTTTCCTGATTGACAACAATGATGTATTAGGTCAGGGTTGGCGAACCTTTATGTATCAACGTACCATTTTATTCTGAAAATGTTTGAATCGTGACATTGACATGCCATCAAATAATTTTGACTTTCTGATTATTTGGAAAATATAGATAACGACAACATTAACACATATTTACATATGTTTTAGGATTGGCGACAAGCCCAAAATTTTATGTCGCATGCCATCAGTGGCACGCTTGCCATTAGTTCGCCTACCCTGTATTAGGTTTTTGAAGTATCTGATCTATTGCAAGGGGCCTCTCTTTAGAGAACACTCTTGTGTATTATATCTGATTTGATGGGTCAACTGGGAGTTGGCAATGAAACCTTAAACTCCTGGTCAAAGGGTCATTGAGCCAGTCAATGGTGACAAATACATAATATTATTTTTTACAATTTCAGGGCTAATGCAGAGATTATAATGCTGGACGGTCTCACTTGCGTCTACAAAAGCAATGTTGACCTTTTCTTCTATGTCATGGGCAGTTCACACGAAAATGAAGTAAGTTGTTGAAACTTTGATATAAAGAAAAGAGTATAAAAGGATTATAAAAAGAAAGTGTTGATGGCCCAGTGGTAAATGTCATTGCTTGCCATGCGAGAGCTCACCAGTTCAAACCCCAGGCGCATACCACTGTGTTTTTCAAATTTAGAATTTAGATTTTATAGACAATAGGCATAGGGAGATTTAGCGTGTGTTGATGGTCTTTGACATTAATTGTTCGCGTTATATTACTATCTAATACATTCAGAAACATACTTACATACAAAAAATTTTAAGTTACAACTAAGGCACGCCATACACAGACCGCTCGAGTAGTTAGCCAAAGATCAACATACACGGACCGCTCTTGCAGTCACAGTCAACAGCTTATGCCTGGTGACTGCTTGAGATTTCATCATGCTGCTAACTGCTCGGAGCAGTCACGACTGCTCGAGTGGTTCCATGTATGTGTGTACTACATAAATAAAATATCTGGGATTTTCAACACACGGTCATCCGACCCCAAACTAAGCAGAGCTTGTACTATGGGTGTCAGAGACTGATATACATACATATATATTTATAAATACATACTTAAATACGTAATCACACCCAGACACGGAACAAACACCGATGTTCATCACACAAATATTTGTCCCGAGTGGGAATCGAACCCACGACTCTCGGAACCGCCAGCCAGGGTCACTAACCACTGTTCTACCGAGTCAGTCAAATCATACATAGAATCTGTAGTTTACTATACAGCCGCAGCTTCAAGCAGTCCGCCCTGACTGCTTGAGGCTGTCCGTGTATGTTGAGTTGGTTAAGTGTCAAGATATCTCCACTGTAAAGTGGTTGAAAATAATGACCCTGGCTTTTGCAGAGTTGTGGGTTTCATCACCACCTGGCATTAATATTTAGCCATGCTCAAATTAGTTATCTCTATGGAAGATTTTAGACTTTCGCGTTCCATTACACTAAATATTAGTCTTTATGGGTCTACACGCGATATTAGGAGTAGCAAATTACATAGCTACTTACTGCCCGACGTTTCGACTGGGTTACACCAAACATGGTCGCGAGCGAACTGGTAGCTGTGTAATTTGCTACTCCTAATAACGCGTGTAGACCCATAAAAAATTATATTTATTTAACTCTGTTAAAGCCAATCGAAATAACCATTATTTCTCACACAACATTCCCCAAATTCCAGCTAATCCTGCAGTCGGTCTTGAACGCATTGTATGAGTCAGTGAGCATACTGCTCCGCAGGAATGTGGAGAAAAGAGTGCTACTCGACAACTTGGACTCCGTCATGTTGGCGTTTGATGAGATCTGCGATGGAGGGTGAGTGTGACAAGTGACAAATTTATTTATTCTTCTTTGTTTGACTTCGCCTGTGTGGAAATCCTATAATGTACCTTGTAAATATAATAATAATAATAATGCTTTATTGACAAGATACATTGTTACAATATTGTTAGAGTCTCCTGCATTTCAAAATAGGCAGTTGCCTGTAATATGGAATTCAGTGTCCTCTTCCAGACAGTTACATAATGAAAGTTTTATCATTAACATAGCAGATAAACACAGTAAAATTAGCTATGTATTATACAAAAATGTTTTTAATTGTGTTTTTGCTATTGGTACCCGATATAGATTCAAACCGTGACCCGCAGTTCTTGCTTGTACCGCTCAAGTACTGGTCATACTTCACTGCCATATAAGAGAACAGGTCTAATGATGGATTTATAGACCTGTCCCTTCAGCTTAACCGGCATTTTAGGGTCGCAAATGACTCCGCTCATCTCCCGCCATTTATCCCACGCAGCAGCAATGCGTGCCTTGACGTGGAGTACAGATCCCAGATACTTGAACCGGTCCGTGTATGATCTTGTTGGTTGTCCAAATAAATAAATAAATAAATAAAGTAGTATAGTTGTGACTGGTATCCCCTGAATCCAAATCATCCGAAACGGGGGAAGGAAAAGGGGAGGAAGGATACTATCCTTCCCCCGTCATATATCCTTGCTACTCGTGGGAACGCAATGACCTTGTTAAAACAATGCACAAGGCAGAATGGCGGCGACGTGGCCCACAACCCGTCACGTCACGTTTCCCACAGAGGTGAAAAGTGGATCGCTGGAAGTGATCTCTGCCTACCCCTCTGGGAAAAAGGCGTGATTTTATGTATGTAATAAATAAAGTATACTTTCCCCCCGTTCCAGCGTTATCCTGGACTCGGACCCAACTTCCATAGTGGGTCGGGCGGCGCTCCGCGCGGACGATGTCCCGCTCGGCGAGCAAACTGTCGCGCAGGTAATGGATAACATCAACCGGCTGTTCTGGTAGGGGAGAGGCCACTGGCTATGGGGAGAGGCCCCTATCTATGGGGGAAGCCCCCTACCTAAGGGGGGAAGCCACCTGTCTATGGGGGATGGAGGCTGTCTATGGGGAGAGGCCCCTATCTATGGGGGGAAGCCCCCTACCTAAGGGGGGAAGCCACCTGTCTATGGGGGAGGGAGGCTGTCTATGGGGAGAGGCCCCTATCTATGGGGGAAGCCCCCTACCTAAGGGGGAAAGCCACCTGTCTATGGGGGATGGAGGCTGTCTATGGGGAGAGGCCCTTATGTATAGGGGGCCCTTATGTATAGAGGCCCCCTATATATGGGGGGCGGGGAATATACACCGTGAAATTTTAGTGGTCGTTTTACCGCAGTGAAATGATACTATCTTAGTAGTTAAATCGATTTGTCAAGTTTTTTTTTGTTTAATTCGATAAATATCGGTTGTATGAAAGAGATAAACACTTATTACTTCGGGCTTAGAGCTTTAAACGGTGTTTTTCATGATATCATGATGATTCGATGGACTACTGAAGGTAAATCGTTCTAACACTAAAATTTCACAGTGTATATGAGATATACAATAGATACTCGGGATGGGCAACAGTATATAAGTGGGGTCTAAGAGAGGCTCCTTGCGATAGATACTTCGGTAAACCAATCCATCATAGTAGTCAGTTAGGATACAAATAAGGATGATAAACGACCTCCACAAAGAATTAAAGAGGCCTCTACAATATAAAGAGGCTTCTATAATATAAAGGGCGCCCCTACTAATATAAATAGTATAAAGACCCCTATAAAATAGGATTCAAAAAGAGGAGTATATAGAGTAGATGTAGGATACATTAGGTAAATACTGATAAAAGTCATTCCAGAAAAAATATATATCAGGTCTAACAAGTACTTCATTCCCATTTGGCGCCTTCAAGCTCTGTGATGGTTGGGATTGACCGCCTATTATTCCCAACCGCTACATTTAGGCAAAGTCAAAGGAGCCAAATGGAAATCTTTATAGTAAAACAATTTACGAACATACATTTCAATAACAATTGGGTAGTCGTATCAAGCAATAAGCTATTTCTACCACTAGTAGTAAAATATTGTCCAGTTCAAGTACATTCCGTTTAATGGGTGCTATCGCGTGTCAATTGGCCGCTAGGGGCGCTAGTGTCGAGTGAGGTCATCTAAATGTCAAATGCCACTGTTTGCGGGTCGGTTTTGAGGGGTTTTTCCTATTAAGATTAATATTTGAACATTTAATCATAATGTAAGAATCAATATGACCATTATCAATGAATGTGAGTGTTTTAAAAGTTGAAGAAAATACTTATGTTCGTTCTTTTTTTGAGCGAAATGGTACAGAGGTACACTGTTGCTTGGCCAATAGGTTTACGTTTCAATGTATAAAAAAAATAAGGCGTCCGACCGATTTCAGCCATGGCGGCCGATCCAAGTGCGCAGGACATATTATAGTGCACAAGTGTACGCGCAAACACAAGTGCACTCTCTATTCCCTCTCTCTCATAATTCGGTGAGACGGCAATCCGACATGACCGATGAGAGATCGGGCGCAGGACCACCGGCTTAACGTGCTTTCCGAGGCACGGGCGTTCAACCGCCAACTTTCTAACTCCGGGCTGAGTAATTTCATTACAGAAAAACTCACACAATTTTTGCCCGGCCCCGGACTCGAACCGGGGACCTCTCGGTCCAAACGCAGCACTTGCTACCAATAGACCAACGAGGCAGTTTTAATGTATAAAATATGATTTAAATGTACATTTCCGTTCTGGCTTCCGCAGCAAGTTTTTAAAACTGTATTTTAGGACCTCACTCAATAGTGGCGTTGTCTGTTGATAGCCCAAAACGATAGCTCTCATTAGAAAAAATATGGGGGAAGAGAAAAGACCTTAGGTGCTCCTAGGTTTCCAAATGTCTAAATCAGGGAAAGAATATTATGGTACTAAAATATATACCGTTTTACAGAACATCCATTCATGGCCCACCAATTATATTTGGTACAAATTAAGTATTAAGAATAACAGTTGTTTGAGTGAAAGTTCTGAAAATGTGCCAATGTTTGAATGTTTTATTTGTCCATAGACATTATTTTTCTGTTTTTTTTTATTTGTACGCCATTTTGTATGTGGTTGAATAAATTTATGTTTTTTTATACTACTAACTCCTTCTCATTTCACACGTTTTTTCTCTGGTTTTTTTTTTGCACGGTATTTAGGGTGTGTGTAGTATACACCGTGAAATTTTAGTGGTTGTTTTCCCGCAGTAAAAAATTTTTTCGCGGAATAATTTGCATAATTCGATAGTATTACTAAAGGCAAATCGTTCTGCCACGGGATAACAACCACTAAAATTTCACGGTGTATAGGTAGAGGAATTTGTGACCATTTTTATAATCGATAGTTTTGGTTAAAATCTTAAGAAATAGAAAAGGTTTGAAAAAACTTAAGTCACAAAGTCTTTTAAACTCTAGATGGAAGTGTTCAAAACACATTGCAATAGTTCAATATTGTTTTTGTTTGGTTTTTGATCCCATATAAATAAATAATTGCATTTACAGTTTTTAAATTATCAGTTTTTATGCTCGATTTATGGAAGGAATGTGTTATTCTATAATAATATCACAAACACACACATGTACATATTTAAACATGTAACATATTGATTATACATCGTGACATTTTAGTGGTTGTTTTCCCGCAGTAAAATGATTCTATATTACTAGAACAATAGATTTGTGCAGTTTTTTAAAATCAATAAATACCAGTTTTACGAAATTAATATTCGAACTCGAAAGCACGTTCGAACCGCTTTATTACTTAGGGCGTAGAGCTTCTATAGCATTAAGCATCGATTTCATGCGGCAAGCAGTATCTGTTTACATTACATATCGTAAAGGAACGAACTCTTCGCAAGTTTTGGAGTTAGATATTTTTTTGTTTTTAGTTTTGAAAAACAACAAAAATTTTTTTTTTTCTGCATTCAAATCCGTTGCGTGATTTTAAACGAGGATCTCTATGTATGCTTGCATCTTTACGGACAGAGAAAGCTACTTTGTCTTATTCTTATCAATATATATGTTACGGTTAATGTGGATAGAGCGGTTATTATGTATAATTACCGGTAACTATGCATAATTATCAGTGCTCGTGGCAAAGGTGGTAAAAACTATCGAATTAATCACATTTACCGGTAATTATATAAAATCATACCCTTTTTGTAAATGTGGTAAATAATAAAATCAAACTGACTTGACTGGCTCGGTAAAACAATGGTTTTGTTAGTGACCCTGGCTGGCGGTTCCAAGAGTCTGGGTTCGATTCCCACTCGAGGCAAATAAATATTTGTGATGTACATCGGTGCTTGTTTCGTGTCTAGATGTGATTATGTGTTTAAGTATGTATTTATAAATATATATGTATGTTTATCAGTCTCTGCCGCCAAAAGTAGGTACAAGTTTGTGGAAATGTCCCAAATATTTATTTATTTATGTAAACATCTGAATCAAATGTTTATTAGGATATAAACAATTCTAGTCCTAACAAAAATATTCCTCGAATATCAAGAGATCAGACCTTCTGTTCGGTTAAGCAAAACATAAAATATATTTTTCGCAACAGGAAATTGCAAAATTTCCACGGGAACGGGAATTAGCGGGAAAAAACTTTTGTATGAAAATATCTAAACCGCGTAAGATATATGATTAAAATTTGGCATGCAGGTACCCTAATAGACGTAAAGCTTACTTGCAACGCGATATTGCAAAATTCTTACGGGATCGGGAGTTACTGGGAAAAAACTTTTGTTTGTAAAATCCTGTAGTCCACGCGAACGAAGTCGCGGGCACAGCTAGTTATAAAATAAACAAGACATATCTAAAAACCAAACTTCAATAAAAATAAAGTTAAATAAAATTAACAAATTAGCAGGCAATTATCAGTGGAACTCTTAAAATTCTTTCTCGTTAATATAATTTTTGCAGGTTTGAGTTTTGTGACATTTGGAATTGCAGAGTACTTGTGATTTTTGTCAGCAATGTCAACATTTACCTCAGTCGCATGGGAGTTTTATATAATTACCGGTAAATTTGAATAATTCACTACATTTACCATGTGCGTCGGTATTCATCTATAATTACCGGTGATTATAGATAATTACCAATTGCTCACATTGACCGTAACATATACAGGGTGTAACAGGGGGGGTGGATCATCGTAAGTCAATCGATGGGGGACTTCAATACCTATCGATATAACCCCCATGTATGTTCAGCGATTTTCAATAGTTCCAAAGTTATTGAGCTTTTTGTGAAATTTTTGTAAGAAGCCGGAATTCAGTATAAAAGTCTTCACTGTAGCTTAACTACTGGATCTGCTTGCATGATTTTTTTTCTAGAAATAGTTCAATAGTAGGTCTTTAAAATTACGATACCGATTTGAGTCATAACCCTATCATATTGGAGCAAAAAAATAATTCTTCACAAAAGTTTCACGAATCGAATTGTGTCTACCAACTTTCAAAGCCTCCAGTGAAAAAAAAGTGCCTGTGTTTTTTTTCTAGAACTTATTTTAAAAACTACCTACATTTATGGATAGTATACCCTGAAAATTTTATACCGCTACTGCCAGAGCATCATAACGAAAATTGAACGCGAATGGCACAGGTGCCATAAATCAGTGTTTTTATTTTTCATGAAAAACTTTAATTTAAAAAATAAATCGATATGTTTCGGCCATTTTATGCTAACTAACTAACATTAGTAGCAGTAATTTTACAGAATTGCAAATTGAAGGGGTGAAAATCAAACAAAGAAAATTTACATAATTTTTGTTAATTATTTTTTTTTACAGTAAATGTTCATAATGGGCTCCATTATTGGCTATGCATAAACGAGTACGACACCTTTTTACAAAGGTTTTTCGGATGTTGCAAAATGCTACTACTACATTTTGCCTTGTCACAATTTGGGCCCCTGAAAAATTTTACAAAAAAGAAGCATTCCACAACCTCCAAAAAAGCTTTTTAAGAAGGTCTAAGCTATGCATAGCCAATAATAATGCCCATTATGAACACTTACTATAAAAAAAATATTAACAAAAATTATGTAAATTTTCTTTGTTTGATTTTCACCCCTTCAATTTGCAATTCTGTAAAATTACTGCTACTAATGTTACTAACATAGCATAAATTTGCTGAAACATATCGATTTATTTTTTAAATTAAAGTTTTACATGAAAAATAAAAACACTGATTTATGGCACCTGTGCCATTCGCGTTCATTTTTCTTTTTGATGCTCTGGCAGTAGCGGTATGAAATTTTCAGGGTATACTATCCATGAATGTAGGTAGTTTTTAAAATAAGTTCTAGAAAAAAAACACAGGCACTTTTTTTTCACTGGAGGCTTTGAAAGTTGGTAGACACAATTCGATTCGTGAAACTTTTGTGAAGAATTATTTTTTTACTCCAATATGATAGGGTTATGACTCAAATCGGTATCGTAATTATAAAGACCCACTATTGAACTACTTCTAGAAAAAAAATCATACAATCAGGTCCAGTAGTTAAGCTGCAGTGAAGACTTTTATACTGAATTCTGGCTTCTTTCAAAAATTTCACAAAAATCTCAATAACTTTGGAACTATTGAAAATCGCTGAACATACATGGGGGTTATATCGATAGGTATTGAAGTCCCCCATCAATTGACTTACGATGATCCACCCCTCCTGTTACACCCTGTATAAAAGGAGAAACTGACTGACTGACATATCGACGCACAGCCTAAACGGCTAAACGTAGGCACTTGAAATTTGGAAGGGACGTAGCTTAGGTACCGTAGAGGTGCACTAAGAAAGGAATTCCCGAAATTCTCACGGGAACGGGAATAATACTATACACCGTGAAATTTAGTGGTTGTTTTCCCGCAGTAAAATGATTCTATCTTAGTAGCACAGTAGATTTGTGCAGTTCTTTTTTATTAAAATCAACAAATGCCGTTCAACCAAAGGTTTAACCGAAACTCGAAAGCACGTTCGAACCGCTTTATGACTTAGGGCGTAGAGCTTCTTTATCTTTAAGCATCGATTTCATGCGGCAAACAGTACCTGAATACGTCACATCTTACGTTCGTTTTCGAGTTGGAAAAGAATTATTTTGAAAATTTGAAAAAAAAAAAATTTTTTTTCACCGAAAAATTTGCATGATTTGATAGTATTACTAAAGGCAAATCGTTCTGCCACGGGAAAACAAGCACTCAAATTTCACGGTGTATAGGAATAAACAAGCGTTTACAATAGCTGTCCTAAACTTCTAAAGTGCATCTCTTAGGTTATTTATATACTTACATGTTGATACATTAGAAAACTGAAACTTATATGTACCTACAACATACATTCTCCTAAGTAGTATCCCCACTGATATTTTGTACCGCGAAATATTGGTACCTAAGGAATTGATAATACAATACAATTTTCTAGTATTGTGTAATAATACTAACACATAATCTAGTTTGTAATAGTGTGGTTTGTTGGGAATGTTTTCCCAAAGTGCGACAGTATAACTAGATACAGTGTTACTGGTTGGGACGTAGTACACAACTTACGGTTAGTGTATTATTATTTTTTTATTTGAGAAATAACAGCCAAATACAGCTACTTTTACTATTGCTATCTCTTCTATACTTTAACTTCATGTGTATTATATTCAAGGAAGCTAGCTTTGGGGGTTGGGTAATTTCTAGAAATGTTATGTGTCCTATTTACTTTAAAAAAAAAACACCTATATGTGCTAGACATTATTTAATTTCATTTGTTTGATGTGTGTGGCGTTTTTGCATTGTTATAATATTATATATTTACATATAAGTATATGTTTTTTGTGAGTTCCTTTGTCGACAGTTTTATTTAATATTCAAAGCACTTTTTATATGTATATATTTTTGAGAATGCGGTATGATTGAACTTATTATATTATTGTCGTTTGAATAGTTAATTTCCCTTCCCTGTATCTTTTAGTAAGTTCCCTATAATATTAGTAATGACTAGCTTGATAAATAGGTATAGATAGCTTTATATATTATTTATTATAGACAATAAGATAGAACATGCTATATAGGACAGGCAAGGAAATAGGGTAATTTTCTAATATTGGACGGTCATTGGATACTTTATCAACCAACTTACTTCATACCAAGAGGTTCTGTTCCTCTTTTCTGCCCCGTGTCATTAAGGCATGCCCTTCCAGCTCATGTTTTCCCTCCCTCCTAAGATCCCGGGCTCTTCAGGCGGGGCGTGAAACGGCATTCAAGCAGGCCTTCAGGGTGAGTGTGACAGGCTCAATGTGGTCTATTGTGCCTGTCGACCTCATATGTGATCTCACTACCGCTTACCATCAGATGGAGTGAAGTCATTTTGTTAGCATATTATAAAACAATACTTCATCTCTAGTACAGTCCGCAAAATATAGCTTTATTATTTTTTTTATTTATAGTTACTGTTCAATGCGATTATAGTAATGATAAGTGTGTGTAATAAAATATGCTGACCAATGACCGCAACTTAAATTAGGGGTGAAAGATGACGAAGCTACTCCAAGCCATTATCGTATATCAGTTAGGAAAAAAAACTAAAACTTAAACTGCCATGGTTACACACACATTAGAAAACTGAATATGTCCGGGATATTTACCATGTTGTTTTGTTTTAATGAGCTCCCGATATTTCGGCACTGTTGCAAGCGCCATGATCACGGGTGAACTAATCTAATCATCACTACTGTCCGATTACTAGAATTTTACCCTATTAGTAGATAATAAGACTTGGATCGCAGTTGAGTTTTTTTTCTTTTAATATACGCTTATTTGCTCACTGCAATATATTTCCCTTATTGAAGACTTTTTTATTATATCATATTCTTATCCTGCATTTCAGATACTCTACAACATAATGAATACATAACGCTGGATAGTTCCTGATTTTGTTGTTAGTTATATTATTGTAGATCAAATTATTAAATAAGTTTATTATGATGTTTTTTTTTATTTTGCTTATTTTATTTATTGGCTAACCCTGTAAATGAAAATTATTATAAAATCAGCTTATTGGAAAGAAGGGTGAACGTTTTGCTTTTATGGGGCTTTTTTTTCGTAATTATGTTTTTTATCGAATATTCTAGTGTATTGTAGATATTATAACAAATATACATTTAAAATAGGTAAAACTATTTTATCGTACAAAACTTGCGAATTGTACTGTTTATTTAAAAGGCAATGTGGAAGGAAGTTTGCAAAATAATTGCCTACTTATACATGATTTATACGTTAAAGTAGTTTTACTTGATTATTGAATATTATTACCTGAATTATCATGAGGAGAAATAACCGAATCCTCTATGCATTAGATATTTCTTCCGAGAGTATGCTACCTGCCATTATTTTACTTTATAAGAAAGTAATCTAAATCCTTATGAAAATACTTACTCTTGTATTTATAAGGCTGCTAGTAATGCAGTAGTGCTAGTGAGCGAACGTTTTTATTGAATTATGTAAATACGTTAGTTATTATAACAACATAATTAATCACATACATATTTAAGAAAAACATTTTGCCTCATAAATTGAACTGGTTTTATATTAAAAGAATTTTTTTTTATTTCCGAACGAAGAAAACCTTACAGTTACATAATACAAAACAATGGTTGTATACTTAATTTGTACTAATTATAATTAATGTATTTTATTGTCAGTTTATTAAAAAGTTTATTGTCAGTTGCAATTTAACCCAGGAAGTATTATAAAAAGTATTGAGAACGTTTCCGTTGAATTTTGAAAATATTTCTTGCTGTCTAATAGTACAAATGTAAACATTTGTACTATTAGACAGCAACCCATGAATTTTATGAAGAGAAAGGTATAAGAATACCTAAAGGTATTCTTATACCTGCACACCTATAATCAAATTCATGGGTTGTGTAGTCGACCAACCCGCACTTGGCCAGCGTGGTTGACTAAGGCCTGACCGCCCTAGTTTAGGGAAGACCCGTGACTCAGCACTGGGGATGTATATGGGCTTATAGTGTGTTTTGTACCGTGATGTCCTAAGTATAATATAATATTGCCCTGTATAACAGTACATGTTGCTACACAGGGCAGTGAGACATGTTATATTCTCTTTTTCAGGTACTCCAATCGGCGAAGGAACAACTGAAGTGGTCCCTGTTGAAATAATCTTATTATTATTATATTTTAATTCATATATTTAAGTTCCATAAACATATTTACATATATCAACAAACTGCATTCGAGTTTTTTCATTTTTTTTTTCTCCTAAATAGTGGAATTCGGATTTATTTACAAAGACTTCTTTAACAATTTTGTCAACAACATTATACTAAAATAAAGGCGTCCGACCGATTTCAGCCATGGCGGCCGATCTCAATTGAGATCAGCCAATTGCGCAGGACATATTATAGTGCACAAGTGTGCGCGCAAACACAAGTGCACTCTCAATTCCCTTACTCTCATAATTCGGTGAGACGGCAATCCGACATGACCGATGAGAGATCGGGCGCAGGACCACCGGCTTAACGTGCTTTCCGAGGCACGGGCGTTCAACCGCCAACTTCCTAACTCCGGGCTGAGTAATTTCATTACAGAAAAACTCACACAAATTTTGCCCGACCCCGGATTCGAACCGGGGACCTCTCGGTCCTAACGCAGCACTTGCTACCAATAGACCAACGAGGCAGTTAACATTATACTATTTAAGTTATGAAATAATATTTCAATTTGAATTATAAGATTGAGTAAGAAATTAAAAATACATTAGCAGTATTTAACTTGTTCGTCAAATTGCATTTTAAAATAAAGAAGTACATTTCCTATAACATAATAAACTATACATAAACGGTGTCCTTGACCCTTAAAATATAATAATGGTGTTAATACACTAAAATAATTGTCTTGTCTATAATGTTAGAAAGGTATTCTAATTTAGTATCCTATCTTTTGACTAAGGGTAAGTAACTAACGAAAGTTACACAATATAACTTAAGGAGAGCATAAAAACACTGTGTGTAGCAGTGGCGTAACTATATCCGTTGAAGTCCGTGGCAAAATTCATCGGTTGGGGCCCCGTGCACCCCCAGTTCTTTGTTTTTTATCTTAATGTGTATGTGGGTTGGCAGATGAGATTCCCCTATGACCGGGGACCCCTTTCGGCTGGGGCCCCCTACCGGGTGGGGGCCCGTGGCATTTTGCCGACTTGCCACCCTGTAGTTACGCCACTGGTGTGTGTGTAGTATTTATATTCAGGTGTGTAGTATTTATATTCAGAAACATTTAGGACCTTTGCCCCTTTGATGCCCCCTTAGTTGATTAAGTTCAAATTATGGTGGGAACATATTTCCAACTTAATTAAGAGTTAGGAAAGTGACATATGCCAATATGATAACCAATCGATTTTCCCTTTCTATTTGCATAACTGGTCCTTCGAGCCGGATCAAATTCAAGGGTTGGTCCACGAAACATGTACAAAGAGTTGTTGCAATTTACATTTCCTATAAAGCAATGAATATCGTTTGCACTTAACTGGAGTGCAATAATATCATACCTATTTCTACTTCTTTGCACTTGTTCCGTTGATACCAAGTGTTATTAAGAAGGACCTATTAGACCTCCTTCATAGTTTTCAAGCCAAACTCATCAGCTGTAGGACTGACATTGAGCTTGGAGATATGTTTGAAGACGGGATGGTTCTTATCTTTGAGCAGCTTGAAGAGAACGTTCTCCGAAGTGCCAACGAAGCAGCCGACCGATTGAAAACGCTGGGGACAAAGTGAAAAACGGATTGGATTGGAGACTGTTTATTTCTGTAGGTATATTAGTATGGAGATGTTTGTATAATAGTTGAGTTTTAATGGGCCTAATGGCAGAGGGCAGGAAAATTAGTTTGAACTTCTCAGACTTGTTGACATATTTTTGTTGTAAATTCACTTGACAAAATTATTTATGGGTCTACACGCGATATTAGGAGTAGCAAATTACATAGCTACTTACTGCCCGACGTTTCGACTGGGTTACACCAATCGTGGTCGCATCCACATTTGTCTGACACACCACACTGGTAGCTGTACAAATGACATTAGTGCTGGTTCGGGGGTGGATCAAGAAATTCACAACCGCTGTGGCAGACGAAGACGGGCGGCGCCAGTTCGCTCGCGACCACGATTGGCAGTAAGTAGCTATGTAATTTGCTACTCCTAATATCGCGTGTAGACCCATAAAGACTAATTTTAGTGTAATGGAACGCGAAAGTCTAAAATCTTACAAAATTATTTATATTTATACAGTGGTTAGTGACCTATGATTTTAGCATCATGTTATTATTGTTATTCAATATATTTAAATATATTAATTGTGTCTGTTTCTGATATTCATAATACAAGTGCTCAAGCAACTTACTACAAAATCAGAACAATGTATGTGATGTTGTGAAATTTATTTATTTTATTTTATTATGTGCCAAGGCTGTATTAGACATACTGATCTTATTATCTCTTTCATGATTAAATTTTAAAATGTTCTTTTGTATTTACAAAAAATAAAGATAAAATATATCTTTAATATGAATATCTGCGCCTATGGCACTATTAAACATTGTTTTTCAAGGTAACTTCTAAAGTTTAGACACAACGTCGAATCCCAAAGTATCCGCAGTCGGTTCGCGGTTCAGCTTCGAGACTTGCTTGAACGCCGGGTGTTGCTTGTCTTTCATCAGTTTAAATATGACGTTTTCGGCTGTAGTCACGAAACAACCTAAGGATTGCATGCGCTGAAATATGGAAGTTAGTAGGTGAGGATTAGTAATTGTGTAGGTAATTAGTATAAGGTATAATGATTAAAAAAAAGTGTTGATGGCCGAGTGGTTAAGGTCGTCTGTCAAATCCCACCATGTACCACTAATTGTACGTGTACGTGTTTTACTGTTTTTTTAAATTAATAAATATTACACAACATCACATACATTGATCTGATCTCATGGTAAGTAGCTTAAGCACTTGTGTTACAGATACCAGAATCAACAGTGGATACACAAATATACTTAAATATATCTACTTAATACACACCCAGACACGGAACAAACACCGATGTTCGTCACACAAATATTTGTCCCGAGTGGGTATCGAACCCACGACTCTTGGAACCGTAGGTAGTGAACCTGGGTCACTAACCACTGTTCCACCGAGCCAGTCATACTTTAATTTAATTTGAAATTCATATGTACGATTATTCGACGCTTTAAAGGTGAAAGAAAACATAGTGACGAAACTAGCAAACCTACAAAGAAAATCTTAGGAGACAACTCCTTGTGTAGTTAACCAACCCACACTTGGCGAGCGTAGTTGACTAAGGCCTTCTTCTTCTTCTTATCGTATGGTTGATGAACAACCTGGTGACAGAGTTTTTAAGCCGCCCGTAGGCCTCTGACATGGCTTCACACACCGTAGAAAAATCTCTCAGGTGTGCTGGTTTCCTCACGATGTTTTCCTTCACCGTTAAAGCGTCGATGGTACATATGAATTTCAAATTTGAAAAACACATTGGTACCTGGCGGGATTTGAACTGGCGACCTCTCGCATGGCAAGCAACGACCTTAACCACTCGGCCATCGACGCTTTTAAGGCGTAAGGCCTTATCGCCTTATATAGTTGAGGGAAAGCCTGTGCCCCAGCAGTGGAGACGTATATGGGCTGATGATGACATATTGTATAACTATCATACTGACCTGTAGAGCCAATCCTCTATCCATGAGAGATCTTGATGATACACCGTCAGCTAGGATGTGCACGGAGATGTCTTCATTCAATAGGTCTATCACGGTTTGCTCTATGCAGACATGGGTCTGAAAATTAAGGTAAAATAAGATTTTTAAAAATGCGAAATAATGAAAGACCGAATCATTAATGAAATTCATGAAAATAAGTATGTCAAAATTATAGCTCTTCTAAAAATAAAACATACAATAGGTACAGTTTTATTCTTACTATTTGAATTGCCTATTGCCTAATACCTATTTTTATTTTAAACAAGAATAATGTTTATTTCTCATAAAAATTTAAGCTATTATTTTAACATGTGGTTACTGCACATAGCCGACATAGGTATCTCAGCTACCATTATAATAATTTATTACATACACATTCCATAAATTCAAAGAGACTTTTTAAGTATGATCCCTTCTCGACAAGCTCCCAGCAAGTCCGGTGAGGCAAAAAAACAAAAAGATCTAATAAACATTATGCTTATTGGAAAAGAGTGCTACTCCACATACAATGCAGTCGCTGGTGGCTCGGACTAAGAGGTTCAGCTCTTCATTTCTGCACCATGCCATTAAGGCATGGAATGCCCTTCCAGCTCATGTTTTCCCTCCCTCCTATGATCCCGGGCTCTTCAGGCGGGGCGTGAAACGGCATTTAAGCAGGCCTTCAGGGTGAGTGCGACAGGCTCAATATGATGTATTGTGCCTGTCAACCTCATATTTGGATCTCACTACCGCTTACCATCAGGTGGAGTGAGGTCATCTTGTTTGCCTATTATAAAGAAAAAAACTCACCTCGATCCCAAACAACACAACCGAAGCCAGATTTGGTATGTCTTTCTTCAACCGATCTTGAAGCTCTGGAGTGAACATGGAAAACTTGGTCTTCTCATACACCATTGCTGCATTCTCAATGTTGACATCCTTCGCCGTGTGACCAAGACCTTTTGGGTATTGTTCTGATACATACACTGGTATCTTGAAGTGTTTCGCTGCTTCCACCTGAAATCATAGATAATAATTTATGTCAGTAAAGACAGTCCCAGATCTATGACATTTTCGGATTGGGTAAAGCCTGGTAGAGGCGCCTCTAAATGGAGGGTTTCAAGACGAAGGTTAGTAAATTTCACCCGTACCGAAGCAGGGGTGGGTCACTAGTCTATACTTATATTATAACTGAAGAGTTTGTTTATTTGAATGCGCTAATTTTAGGAGCTACTGGTTCAAATCGAAAAAATCTTTTTGTGT
The DNA here is from genome assembly GCA_039566165.1 of Maruca vitrata. Classification (NCBI taxonomy): domain Eukaryota; kingdom Metazoa; phylum Arthropoda; class Insecta; order Lepidoptera; family Crambidae; genus Maruca; species Maruca vitrata. Next base: position 5,467,210 of record CM076941.1, on the reverse strand, counting down.
AGGATGGACCATTTATCGAGGTAGGCTTTATCATGCTGCGACCAATAGGAGCAAAGAAACAATGGTAAATGTGTAAAAAACAGGGGAAAATGTGGACGAAGTCACTAGCACAGCTAGTAATTCATAAAAATAAATTGTTTTTTAGGATGGAATTAAGGATGTGGAAACATATATTATGAACATAAACATTCTGAGTGGTTTTATGTAAATACATACATAAAATCACGCCCTTTTCCCAGAGGGGTAGGCAGAGATGCTTTTATAGAAATAAAATTACTCATTTGGAAGACTCACATTAGTATAAGTTTGTTTTTTCAATTATAGATAGAACCTACTCAAAAATATTTCGTTTTATTGACAACTTAATTCTCGGTTAAAGATTAAGAGATTAGATAAAAGATAGTGTTATCTCTCATGTCAAAAGTCCAAAAAATAGTTACGTAATAAAAAAAAGATTGCACAAACCATTTTATTCGCCACTTTCACAACTTCTCCAAAATGTTTGATGTGCGGACGAAATGTCTCCTGTATGTCGCAAAGCAGGAACGCAGTGCGTGGGGCCTCTAGAGCGCCCAGTTTGAAGATATTTCTAGCAGCCATTGTTATTTAAATAATAATAAATCTGCCGGCAAAACAGAACTTTGGTCTACAAAATCTTGACAGTAAACATAACCTTATCACTTTGACGTTTTAAACGAAAACAAGATGGTACCCTGCAAAATTTAAGAGTAATGTTTTTTTGCGGTGCAACGCGGGAAATACGTACACTACAATTTGGTCGAGTTGTAATTTTACACTCCGTTCTACGTAAAAAGACAAGATCAAAAACATTTTCATAATCGTGACATTTAGATAAAAGCCTATAATTAAAAAAATTACGAGTTTCTGAAATTGTTTGATATTGTTTATAGTTACAGAGCCCACGACCAAAATTTTTGTCTCATAGCAATACAGCCAAAACCGCATCAAATCGATAGATAAGATTATTCTGAACTCGAAAATACCAATATCAGACATTTTCCGCGTAGCGTTTGATCTGACCGAATTTTCAAAATTGTCAAAGAATTTTACCGAACTGCATCATAGCAATATGTCTGATTTGCAGACTGTACTTGAATGATGGTTCTGAGATACCGGAAACATATTTTTCAGACGTTAGTGGTGTAGCGCAAACCCGTAAAATCACTTAAAAAGATAAAAAATGAGACAAAAAAAATGTCTCATAGCAATACGTCTGAAAATCTTTTTTATTAGTAAATTTTGGTTATTTGATGCGAACAAAACAATTTTCAGACGGAAATGTGGACGCATAAAATTTTGAGACCGTTTCGAAAATGTTAACAAATTTTACCGATCGGTATCATAGCAATATGTCTGAAAATTGTTAGACATGATAGAATAAGTTGTCCACATGTGCAAAAAATTTATATTAGAAAATGAAGTGTATCATCTTCTCTATCAGACAACTTTTCGATACTCAGATATCATTTAACTCGGCAGTAGGCGCGCCCCATAATGCAACACGGACTGTCGCTACCGGGTAAAAAATACCACATTACTGTTATTGTAAAAATGGGGGTTTTTTATGAGTATTTAAAAAAAACATAGTTTTGAATAATACTTTAATAATATTTTTACGAAAAATTGTGAGAATTAAGTATTTATCCCTTAATATAAATAAATAAATAAATAAATAAATAAATATTACACAACATCACATACATTGATCTGATCCCGTGGTAAGTAGCTTAAGCACTTGTGTTACGGAAATCAGGATCAACAGTGGATACACAAATAAACTTAAATATATTTAATAATACACCCAGACACGGAACAGACACCGATGTTCGTCACACAAATATTTGTCCCGAGTGGGAATCGAACCCACGACTCTTGGAACCGTAGGTTTTGAACCTGAGTCACTAACCACTGTTCCACCGAGCCAGTCAAAATAAATAACATATAAACAAATATAATATATAAATAATTTTAATGAAATCCACAGAGTAAATTCTAATGTTTTTCACACATGACTTGAAAAAAACACAAAAATTAGACGCAAACATACAAAAAATAATAAAAACGAGATCAATATCTAATCAACATGAGGTAGTCTTACTCACAATAATAATTGCAGCATGCATTAATTTGGATTTTTTTTGGATAAAGATCACTCAAAGTTTAACTTTAAAATAATCACAGTCCTTATAATATATGTTGATATTGTTCTATAAATCTATACTTTTTCGGCATATTCTTCGCAAATAGAAACAGTATGTTCTCTACATATCTTTTTATGGCATTTATTGTAACAAGTTTTAGTTTTTCTGTCCTTCTTCCAAGGACATACTGCACATCGTGACGAAGACAGTTGCGTTCGCGGCAGGGCTCTTTCTTGAGGAGTACGACGACGATTATTTTTATTTTCTTGATTAGCACCATCAAGTAAATACATTATTTTATCTTTAGTATCTGTAGACAGGTTTGGGATAGCAGATCTGGTCCTCATGTGTGGCATAACAAGTGACGGTCAGCCTTTTCAAGAATTTTGTTTGGTGGCACAACATCACCGCGGTTTTCTTTATTGTTTTTACTATGACATACGCATTTCTTAACGTTTTACGTAAAGCAAGGGCATCAAGATATTGACAATATTGTTTATTCATACGAAGCAGAGGTAATATACCCTCATCACTAGTGGTCGACCTAGCTGAGGAGGACCTTACATATTCTCTTTCTTGCTCTGAATTAGTTTCATGCTCACTATAATCCTCAATCCTTCTTCACTGTTTTCTAACGATAGGCACTCTTCTATTTGTTCTTTATAAAGAGGTATATAAAGCATCTTGAAAGTCTTAAACAACTAAAAATAAAATTTTGTCTTATAAAAATTACAGGACGTAAACAGTCGCTACCGGGTAAAAAATACCCATTCGTACTTTATAAATCCGTGGTGGCTAAATGCTGCGTGCACACTGGCTGCAAATTGCTATTAGCGGAATATCGTACGTTTCTCGAAAGGTACCTAAAGCGGCGCGACCAAAAATTAAGCACAAAAATAATTATTCACGAATTAATGCACTATGTGGTATTTTTTACCCGGTAGCGCCTACTGCCGAGTTAAGAATCGTATTGAGGTATCTTGAATGAAACCAATGAATAATAGTAAGAAAGGGGCAGGGGCGTAACAAGCGATGAGGCTGTTGAAATTAAATACTGATTGATTTGATAGTTTTGGTTTTATTTAAAGCACACTTGTTATTTTCGTTTTAGCATATACTCCATATGCTACACTTAAAGTGTCTGAAAACAGGTTTTTGGTAATCAAGGCTGCAAAACGAAAAGTTAAAAAAAAAATTATCCGTATTGCTATGATACAGGTCGGCTAAATTTGTTGACATTTTCAAAAATGCGCTCAGGCTATGTGCTACGCACAAAATGTCTGAAAACAAACTTTTTCGTAATACAATTATAAAATCTATGTACATTATCACTATCAGACGTATTGCTATAATACCGACTGCCTTTTTTTTTTGACACAGCAGAAATGGCCTCCCAAGTCCCACGCAGTTGCTACACTTTCGACCGTTACTATATACCTAGTCGGGTTCAGAATCATACAATCTAAAGATTTTATAGGGTTTTTGCCGTATTGCTATGAGACATGGTTTTGGTCGTGGGCTCTGTTACTATTAGTCAAGGCAGTGCAAATTATTGCGTCTTGTAAAAGTACCTTTTCAAATTCTCACCACCTATTTCCTCTTTACATGATATTGCTGTAAAGATAATACTAGGCGTTCAGATTTTTAGTACAATGAATAAACCAATAAGAGCAAATTTCTTAATAGGAAATGGTCTATTGGAATGTGTTCATTTCATTTCTGTTATATAATAATAGAAGCTTCATAGTAGCTTCTTTTGTTTATATGGAATACGTAGGTCAGTGGTACGACCTATGTATCCCATACACGTTACTACTACTTTATAATAGTGGACAATTTTTTATCTAACTGTTTAATAAGTCTGGCATACTGTTTACACATTTGATTAATAAATTTGATAATAAAATGGTCTACTTTAGTTAGGGAGCTGTGGAAACAGGGCTATTTTCTGTAAGTAGTTAAGAAAAAAAAATAAAAACCTTTTTATTCGTCAGAATCTGACGAAAATCTGATATTATGTAAACCACTTTATAAGTATAATGTTTTTTTGATTGGCATTATTTTTCTTTCTGTTCATATTTTGTAGACTGGTGTAAACCTTTTTATTTTTTTTTCACATTGTAGGTATTGATAATATTTTAATTTTTATCATTCTTTCTATTTATGAATGGAAAAAATAATTTGGGAATGGAAAAAAGAATTTTGATTGATAAGCAGTTTTTCCATTTCTGGTTGTGTTTTTTTACCATTATACATACATACATAAAATCACGCCTTTTTCCCAGAGGGGTAGGCAGGGATCACTTCCATTATCACACTTCTAATTACCTACAGAGTTTAATATGTTATAATATTTCACTGTTCAGATGTTTCTTTTATTCGTGATACAAGTAATTATGCTAGAAATCCAGAAATTGTCACATAGCTTTATGATCGGCTGTACTGTATCGTAAAACCATTTCTTTAGTAATACATACATAAAATTACGCTTTTCGGCGGCAGGCAGAGATCACTTACTGCCATGTGCTACGATCCTGGCACACCACTTTTGTTTCTTTCACATCCATCGATTTCTCATTCATGCTCGTCAAATACGGGTAGGTAGGTACTTTAGTTATTTTTATCAAATTATTATTTTGGTCATTATTATAACAACGACTTCATTCATACATCTAGTAGTGAAATCTAATCTCGACATCTGATATTTATGCTGTTATCTGACAATATCCTATATTATTTCGTGGTTTATTTTTAGCAGTAGGTACCTAACTATATTAACGGCGACAAAGCGTAGCCCGCAAAGACCACCAGAGACATGCCTCAAACTAATAATTACCGAATCTTGTTAGGATTATTTTGGATGCTTTTTGCAACCTAATATTAACTAGGGCTTCGCGCCATTTCTTCGCTTTGCTCTGGGCCGCCTTCACAGGTAAGAGCGGGTTTTTTTTCAAAGCCTTTTGCCGCGGCACGCGAGAGCGCCATCTTTTTTAGGGTTCTTTATTTAAAAAAGGACGTTGAAAAAATAATAAACAATTTTTTTATTTCATAGTTCTAATTATGAAAAAAAAGTTTTTTTAATAAAATTGTGATTTTTTTATAGCCGATTAAGTAAGAACCAAGTAGGTACCTTATAAAGTTAACTGAAGTTAAAATATGTACAATTTATTATTTCGTGTTCTGATTGTTGTAGTAGAATATTTTTAGGGGGGAGAGCCATTATTCCACCGTAATCCCGGTAATGAGGACAGATGGCTACTCCAAGCCATCATCGATGTCAGAATGAAACAGAAGAATGCTTATTTAGTAGTTGTGCTCGAAAATGGTCAACAATGTAAAGGTTGTGGACGAATCCTAGCCTAGTCGTACCCTAGCAGATTATACCAACTTTTGTAATCGAAAGTTAACTTTTAAAATCTTTTATGGAAAACGGAACCCCTAAACCCCTATCCAGACTCCCAAAACGCACTGGCCGGTTTTGTTTATTTTTTTAAACCTGAGGTTACGTTCGGGATAGGAGAGCCCTCGGGCCAAAACAGTCAGTCAAAAGTCACGCGTTCGGAAACGCGGGGCCGAAACGAGAAAAAAACAACAACTAGGAGAAAAGGTACGTTTTCGTGAATGATACAGTTTTTTTTCACCACAAAATTAGAGATGTTGTGGGGTTTTTTAAGAAATTGCGTGCTGGCCGCCGGTAATGATACGTCTGGGAGTCTGGTTTTGGTCTTAAGGGTGTATATTTTTTTTTTAGAAATTTTTCCGATCCTATGTTTTTGTGTAAAAAGGTTTCTATGTTTCCGCCAACTTTTTGATTCACACTCATTATGAATAAGCAAAGGATTCATAAATTCGAAAGAGGGTTCATTAACAACAATTAAAATTATTAATTTTGTTTATTACAGTCACACAGCACATCAGAATATGATGATCAGATCTTATCTGGTAAGGTTTGTATAAATAATAAGGTTTGTATAAGTTATAATAAAAGGGTAAAAAGGCTGGTGACTGGATGGTGCATTTAGTTACTTTTGCCACTGTAGCTACAAGAGCCCTGTATTCGATCCTTGCCCGGGGACAACTAGTCCATTCATGTTTAATACTCTTGATAATTTATCCTACCTACTTATTTAAATGTGAATTTAATACCTCCTCATCATCATCAGCCCATATACGTCCCCACTGCTGGGGCACGGATAAACGAAACTAGGGCATAGGTCTTAGTCAACCAAACCTGGCCAGTGCAGGTTGGTTGACTTCACAACCTTAGAATCTTTATAGGTGTGTCACGATGTTTTCCTTCACCGTTAAAGCGTCGAAAAATCGTACAATATGAATTTTAAATTTGAAAAACAGCCAGTTCAAACCTCGCACTAGACTTCAGTCTAGAACCGTCTTTAGTCTTGCCCGTGACCAAGAGCGCTGTAAAGAGCTCAACGTCCGATCTCTAAATAATTATAATGTTTAGAATAACGCGAGTTTAATTCGTCAAATTAGTTATGTCTCAAATGTGTAGTGCTCGCGCAAATAATAATAGACAATAGTACATTATTGTTAATAAGAAGTCTTGGGTTCGATCCCGAGTCAGGAAAGTTATTTAGCTACATCCTCAAAATCTTCAGTTTGAATTAAATAAATAAATAAATAAATATTACACAACATCACATACATTGATCTGATCCCGTGGTAAGTAGCTTAAGCACTTGTGTTACGGAAATCAGGATCAACAGTGGATACACAAATAAACTTAAATATATTTAATAATACACCCAGACACGGAACAAACACCGATGTTCGTCACACAAATATTTGTCCCGAGTGGGAATCGAACCCACGACTCTTAGAACCGTAGGTTATGAACCTGTGTCACTAACCACTGTTCCGCCGAGTCAGTCCAGAATTAGTGAAGAACAATGTATATGATAAAGAAAATAAAGAACAATAGGTAGTTAATGTGATGTTAGCTTAAATTAAATTTTCAATTATGTCTGTCGGAAAAGGAATCTAAGAAAGACGAAGGAAGTAACAGGTCACATTACGTTTTACAATGACATTCTGGCTGAAAGATATTTTCTAGTACCTACTCATGGCCAGTCTATAATTCGCAAGTTTGGTAGAAAAAAAAACAACACCAATAAAAAAGTAACATATTTCATCCGCCATATTTATTCTATTGGCGCCAACTGGTTAGCTCAAACCATCGCTCGCGGCAATGGCGCGTGCTTTGTTCATCCATACTACGTTACAATAAAATCGTTTATAATTACAGTCATTAGCCGTTTACGTAGTCCAGAGGTCCGTTTTACCATTTTTAATTGTAGGCGGCAGCAAGGGTCTTCAAAAGGGAACTTTAGGGTTATCCGCCCGACATTTTTATTTTTTTTTTTAATGTTAGGTCTAAAAATTAGGGCGTCTAAACTTAGGTAGTTTGGTAATGATGGATTTGGTGGTGTGGAATTTATTGGTTGCTAAGTCTAACGCCGGGTAATTTTGATACGAAATGAAACGATTTTAGTTTGTCTTTCCTCCTGCAAATCGGTTCGTGTACCTAGGTACGTGTACATTTTTATATGGCTTTATGACGATTTACAAGTCTGTGTGGCAAATGGCTTCAGGTATAAACTATTTTTGATTTTCATTGTGATATTTTTAAAGCAAAAGGGAAAAACGTACTATAAAGTTTAGTATAAATGTGCTTAGATTCAGGAATAATAACTTTGAAGTTATTAACGTTAACGTTAAGCGTTAAAACTATTACTGAAGACTTACTGAAGACTATTTTGTTCAACTTCAAAAGAACAATAACTTAAGGGTTGTATTGTACACTACTACCATAAATTATTATCTTCTTAGTACTTACTTAAAAGATGGACAGATATATGTACTTTAAATACAAAACAATTTAATTTACGGTAGTCGGCGTAAAAATAAAAAGTGCAATTTACGCGATTTTCATCTTATCTTAAACTAGTGACCCGCCCTCGCTTCGCTTCGGGTAAATTTTACATACAAACCTTCCTTAAGAATCACTCTTTCTATTAAAAAAAACCGCATCAAAATCCGTTGCGTAGTTTTAAAGATCTAAGCATACATACGGACATACAGCGAAAGCGACTTTATTTTATACTATGTATTGATTGATACTCAACACACAACAAGCTTCGCACTTAGGCGCGAATCGTACACGACCAACAGCCATTAACTAAAAAAAAAACAATGTCAATAAATATTTTACACCAACACCATACAGCCTATTAAAATATTCCTAATTTTATTACTAAATCTAACATTATAAAACGCGTTTTATCCAAATATCTTCATAGACGCCGCTGGTTGGCGCCGAGGGCGGGGCCGCAAGAATCTAAGTGTCAGTGGCGCCAAGGCTTTCCGCTTTGACTTTTTACTTTTTTTTCCCTGGTAACTTTTTTTGGGCGCCCCGCGGCAAAGGCGTTAGTCCGCGCCGAATGCGCGTGTAATTTAATTAGGTTATAAAAGACAGTTTAGTAGCGTTGTGTTCGGACTGGCCGAATTGAGATTTTAGCTTGCATTGTTTTGATTAGCATTGGGAATCAATTGTCAGATGTTAATAAAGAATCACACAACATTACACACATTTGACTGGCTCGGTGGAACAGTGGTTAGTGACCCTGCCTGGCGGTTCCAAGAGTCGTGGGTTCGATTCCCCATTGGGACAAATGTTTGTTCCGTGTCTGGGTGTGAAGTATTTAAGTATGTATTTATAAATATCTATGTATGTATGTATGTCAGATTCTGACGCCCATAGTACAAGCTCTGCTTAGTTTGGGGTCAGATGACCGTGTGTGGTAATGTCCCAGATATTTATTATTTATTTCTATTATTATTCCGATTCCGAAGCAAACCGGTTTAAGAACCTGAAACAACAGTAGCAGGTAAACACAAATATACTTAAATATATATGAATGACACACCCAGACACGGAACAAACACAAATATTTGTACCGAGTTTGTGACATACGATGATGGCTTGGAGTAGCCTCGTCATCATCACCGGACTTGCGGGGGAGCGTAAGATAGCTCTCACTCCTACTACCTTTTCCCTCATCCATTCAATCGATCTCAAAATCGATTTTCTCAGCATAAATAAAGCTATTCGTAATAAATCGAGTTGAAGGAATTCGATTGTTCTAGTTTTATGCAAAAAGATATGAAGTCATCAACTAGAGGTATGCTAATGATTCATAGGTTCCATTCATACGGGTATCTTTACTTGGCAACAGAGGGTTCATGAATTTTATTTTTAATTTACCTTAGATTAGTAATTAAGTAAGTACATCCCTACTTATCACTACATAGAATAGATAGTTACAAGACTGAGAAAGTCATAGACTATTAATCGACTTCGCTTTAAGGGAGTAATGATAACCTTTAATAAATTCATTGCAATTTCCGTTAGATATAATGTAAAATTCATATTTTTCTTACATTTTGTAGGCCTTCAGGCTCAATATGGTCTAAATATTATGGTATTATGGGTGGTTTTTATGGGTCTACACGCGTTATTAGGAGTAGCAAATACATAGCTACTTACTTCCCGACAATGAAAAATTTTTTTCGTAAAATCAATATGGTCTATTGTGCCTGTCGTCCTCATATTATGTGGATCTCACTACCGTTTACCATCAGGTGGAGTGAGGTCGTCTTGTTAGCCTATTATAAAAATAATAAACTTAACAACATAAGAATCGAAGACTCTTTACGCCTAAATGCGTAAAATAAAATGAGAAATTAATCATCAAAACAAATACATAGTTACATACATAATTTATTTACTTACTTACAAAATAAACGCCATTTGTGAATAGAACCTATAACACATTTATCTTCACACAACACAACATGCGCTACGCTTCTTACATCTATTGTTAACTCACAATCGATACAATTTTTTAAACGACCCGATTAAAATCAATCGAATAAAACTTATTCGCTTTTTGCTCACCCATTGTCCATTGTCTATGATTCTCGGGTGAGTTAATTAGATTAAGTAGACAAGGAAGTTGTTTTTGTGTATTTTGTTAGTAAAAGACCGATTTTTGTGCCTTGTTCCTCTTACTACTCGATACCGGCACGTGCCGGGTCGTTTCTCTCCCCAAACCTACGTCCGCATTAGGGACCGCCCAACGACGCCCTGAGCCGAGGTCGAGCCCCGTTAGGGGGCACCCTCAGGCAAACGTCGTTTAAATTTATTTAGGGGTGAGAGCCATCCGCTCCCCCGCAAGTCCGGTGATGATGACAAGGCTACTCCAAGCCATCATCGTAAGTCAGTTAGGGGGGAAAAATGTGGCTTGTTGTGTTGATGGTATATTTTGGTAATATTCTGTCGACTAGGGAAGGCCAAGGCCTCCCATGACCAAACAGGTCAAATCTTGTAGAAAAGGTCAAATCAGAAGTACACGTAATCGACGAGCATGCATGAATAGATTGATGCCATTACCGTGGCACATGGCAGGAAGTAATATCTGCCTACCCCTCTGGGAAAAAGGCGTGTTTGTTTGTATGTATGAGTATATTGTATGTATGTAATGGAACGGGACTGGACTGGGACTGTAGGAAATAGTCTAGAGTACTCTTGACTAGAGGACGTGAGTTCGAGTCCAGTGGGGCTACCATGAGTTTAAAACTTACGCGCTCGATATCGCCTACGTAAATATGTCTATGAAAAACTTGTACAGCGCCGGCTGGTGGTTACGCGAAGAACTAAAATCGGCCGTATGAAAAAAACAACTCGATAGGTTTTTAACGTAAGTAAGTTTTCGATAGCCAACTCATGGTAGGCCCTCTGGTCACAGCTAGGAAATCGTATTTTTTGTTACTAAAAGCTATGTAATAATAAGGCAGGTGCTTGATATATAGCAGGGATAGAGCGTCGAGGGTCTACTGGTTAAGTAGGTATTTTGCTTACCATGCAAGAGGTAGCCAGTTCAAACTCCACCAGGTACCTACCAATGAAAATTATAAATGTACGTTTATTCGATGCTCATACAGTGAGCGAAAACATGGTGAGGAAACCTGCACACCTGTGTAGTAATTCTAAGGTCGACTAACCCGCACTTGGCCAGCGTGGTTGACTACGGCCTTATCGCCCTAGTTTAGGGTAGGCCCGTGTCCCAGCAGTGGCTGCATATGGGCTGATGATGATGACATACAGGTTATTTTGTATAGGTATGCTTCGACTTAGTTTAGGGATATGAGCTTTATAAAAAAAAAGGATACTTATTATGATCTTACAGTCTATTATAATGCATTAATGATCGACTAAGCTTAACTGTAAGCACACCCAATTTTTCAATGCTAATAGCCCATAGACAACAGTTTAGAGATGAGAGATCAACAAAAATAATAAATCATTTATCAAAACATAACGCTGAAGCGGAATTAAAAATGATTTATTAAATATTAACCCGCTTTCACACGAGTGAAACAAAATGCTTAACGGAAGACGTTCAGATTAATTACTTTTTAATTCGCCATTTTGGTTGCGTCATCGTGAGACCATAGAGAAAGAACACACAGAAGGTGTACGATGTGTTATTCCTCTGCCCCTTTGTGATTTGCGGAAGTAAATGATTTTTATCCATGTTTATAACCTTAAATATTTCTTTTAATATTTTGTTCAAGGCTATCTAATTAGCTTAAAAGTATACAAAGTGACGGATACTTTTAACTCGATTTTTTTTTCATAAATGGCTAACAAGTTGACCACTCTCCACAGGATGGTAATTGGTAGTGAGGTCCACATATGAGGTCGACAGGCAGGCAGGCCTGCTTAAATGCCGTATCACGCCCCGCCTGAAGAGCCCGGGATCATAGGAGGGAGGGAAACCATGAGCTGGAAGGGCATTCCATGCCTTGATGAAGCGGGACAGTAAAGAGGAACTTAACCTCTTTGTCCAAGCCACTAGCGTCTGCATTTTACGCGGATGCAATAAGGCAGCGCTGACCAGCGCGTGTCTTTCGGAAGTGGAAGGGGAAGGGAGGGACTAGTTGAAATAGCTCTTCAGAGTTTAGAGCATTCCCCATTATAGAGACAGTAGAGAAAACTTAGTCCGGCAATGTCTCTTCGATTGAGATAAACAATAAATACGAAAGTAACTCTGTCTGTTTGTCGCGTTTTCATGCCGAAAACACTGAACCGATTATCATGGAATTTGGTACATAGATATTCGACAGCCTGAGATGAATCTGAGACTTTTAAACTATCTGCTTTTTAAGGGGGTAATATTATTCGCTATAAACGATTACACCCCTACTAAGGCTCGGGAATAAAGCTAAAATCTATTGAAATATAATTCAATCCTACATGTTGTGTGACATCACAATGAGCATTTTTCTCTGCGAGTTTAATCTGTGGCAAGAGTGACGGACATTCGCGCGAGAAACGATATGCGTCAGTTGTTTCTTTTTTATTCTCTTCTGTCGTTGACCGCGTGGGTATTCGGCCTCTTTGTAGGTAAGTAGGTTTTATTGTAACTTTTTAATTGGGAAGGACACATCTGGATTATGGCAAAGGAATAAAAATATCGTGTCTGATAGGTTTGGAAATTGTTTCTTACGCATTTTCTCATTGCAATACGGTATGAGATTATACGATTAGACTCACTTACAAATGGCACATTAATTGATTTATGTTAAGAGGACATTTTATTGTTAGGTTTTAATTTTAGGTGTAAGTGGATTCGTTTATTGCGTTAAACATTGCTCCCTTTCTCCTTCCTACGGCTTGTGACTCTCTGTGTATAAAATTTTATTAACTGCCTCGTTGGTCTATTGGCAGCAAGTGCTGCGTTAGGACCGAGAGGTCCCCGGTTCGAGTCCGGGATCGGGCACAATTTGTGTGAGTTATCTCTAATGAAATTACTCAGCCCAGAGTTAGGAAGTTGTTGGTCGAACGCCCGTGCCTCGGAAAGCACGTTAAGCCGGTGGTCCTGCGCCCGATCTCGGTCATGTATTAAGTATTATAAAATTTTATTTAAAATTGTTTTATAAGTAGTTTATGCCTGAAAGACCGACAGACAGGGTCATAATAATAATATTAAGTAAGGATTAGATATTTTCATCATGCTTATAGTTACTATAACAAGCAGTAAGCAGTCGTTTTTTCCTATAACCAAGATTTGCTTACGACTTAACTCTAAAGTCGGACAAAAAATCAACAGTCATTTATACCACTACACTCAGCTGTCGCCACCTTCAAAACCGATATTATCCATTAACCCTCAACAAAATAAATAAACTTGGCTACCTGCAGCTAAAATTAAGATGTGAATAAAATCACTAATTAATAGTCACGTTGTAACTAAAGTGCAACTCGCCCAAATCAATATGGATCTTATACGTGTATGAATAAGGTTTTAAATCATATAATTGGTTAGTAAAGGCTTTGAGTCTGCGCAGGAGTGCTGAGTCAGCGTTTATAGTGTAGTGCGTGGCAAAATAATGGTACAACTTGCAATTTAATGATCTACATTTCCTTTGGACTTCATATGACTTCATTTATCTGTGATATTTATGCTAATTAAACAGTTATTCCAATCTATTTATGATTGGTGGCTGGTGCGTTTGGTAGTGCGCTTATCTCTTACGCCAGGTTTCGTGAGTTCGATTCTCACTCGGAACCATTTTTTGTGTAATCGGTGTTTATTCTGTGTTTAATGTTGAAGTATATTTGTGTATTCCATTATTTTTCATAAAACAAATGTTTAAATGCTACTTATCTCGCAACCAAACCAATTTATTTATTGAAATGTAAATAATATATGTAATTCGTTGTATTATTAGTAATAAGACTGTATTACTATACTACTAAGTACCTAATCATGTACTGATTTGACTGAATAAATGAATTTGAATATGTATGATTTGTTCCTTATTGTTCCTTGTAATCTATTATTTTATATGGTATGTTTCCTTCATATTGTCCGCCAGTGTAAGGCGCCTGCCAGTCATTGTAAATAGAAAATGGCGGCGCTAATGTAATTTATTAATTCTGATCTCAGCTTTTTGCTTTGTTAGCTTATTTATTTTTAGTAAAACATCACGCGTTTCGAACGCAGTCGGTTAGAAAGTAGAATATGTCCTTACTTAGGCTGTAGACTATCGGTGTACCAAGTTTCATTTCAATCGGTTTAGTACATTTGGAATGAATATTTATAATTCCTTATGTATGTATTCGTTTTTAGGGGTCCGATATCTAAAAGGTAAAACGGGACCCTATTACTAAGCTTCCGCCGTCCGTGTGTCTGTCTGTCTGTCTGTCTCCAAGCTGTATCTCAGACACCGTGATAGCTGGAAAGCCAAAATTTTCACAAATTATGTATTTCCTTTAAGATTTGAACTATTTGGTCATGAAAGGTCTTTCTTGGTCTTCCCCTGTCGACAACTCCAGTCGTTTATTATCCCTTTCGTAAAACCGGTAATTATTGATTTTAATAAAACTGCACTAATATATTTTACTATTAAGATAGAATAATTTTACTGACAGAAACGTAGTGTAGGACGCCCGCAGGCCAGGTGGTGTGACGATCTGCGCGGGACGGCTGGTAGGAGCTGGATGCGAGTGGCCGCGGATAGAGAGAAGTGGCGTGCATTTGGAGAGGCCTATGTCCAGCAGTGGACAGGTATGGGCTGATGATGATGATGAAGACTTATTATATTAGTGAGGATTCAATCGAGATGAGTTTAACGTCTTATGGCTATTGCGCTATAGTGGAGTTGATATCCCGACTAATACTATTGATATGCTTTCCGAGGCATGGGGATAACTTTATCAAATTTCTGACAACTTTAGACTGATGAACCTCATTACACGAAACATCATCATCATCGTCATCAGCCCATACCCCCCACGGCTGGGGCACGGGCCTACCCTAAACTAGGTCGATAAAGCCTTAGTCAACCACGCTGGCCAAGTGCAGGTTGGTCGACTACACAACCGCATTCACCGCTAAAGCGTCGGATAATCGTACACGTGAATTTCAAATTTGCAAAACACAGTGTTACGTGGCGGGGTTTGAACTGGCGACCATGGCAAGCAACGACCTTAACCACTCGGTCATCGACGCTTTTTTGTACCTCATAAGTATCTACAATATAAAAGCGTCGATACCGCCATGTACCACTGTGTTTTTCAAATTTTAAATTCATATGTACCAACATTCGACGCTTTAACGGTGAAGGAAAACATCGTGAGGAAACCAGCACACCTGAGAGAATTTTCAACGGTGTGTGAAACCATGTCAGAGGCCTACGGGCGGTTTAAAACTCTGACACCAGGTTGTTCATCAACCATACGATAAGAAAAAGACCCAGGATTCGAACCAGGTCATTTGGCCTTCTCTTTGTTTGCTTTATCTTAATAAGCGTAATGTTGATTTTACTATTCAATAAAAGTAGATTTTTTCTTGGAATCACTATTTAGAATCACACCTAATAAAACCATTATGATATTGATTAGCACAGCCAACCTACCACGGAGGTCGATAATAAAATTTTAAAAAAATAAATTGATTTAAAAAATAAAACAAATAATTGCATTACTACCTAATGAGTTACGGTGCTTCGTAGTAAAGCCGCTGTCTTTATGACGCACGGTCCCGGCTTCAATTCCCGGAAAGATAGCACCTTGGACCCGATTAAGGCAAAGCGAATGATAGATGTTTATTAAATAATTAAACATGGAAACGACCGTGTTATTAGAAAATTATGATGTTAAACAAAAGAAACATGTAGTAAAATCATTTTATATTGTAGGTACTGGTAATTTTGTGAAAAGAAACGCTCAAGTTGCGTGAAAAATGAAGTTAGAAAGAATAAAAAAGAAAGAAAATAAATTTATACAGAGTATTAAGGTAAAAACAGTACATAAAAGATACATAGGAACCAAAAATATGAAAGCTAAGAAGTTTTAGCCAAGAGAAGTTTATTATATTTTTAATTTCGTGATATTTACTACGCTCACATCTGAATCTCCACTATTGGGGGTGAGAGCCATCCGCTCCTCTGCAAGTCCGGAGGATGCCAAGACTCCAAGCCATCATCGTAGTCAGAAAAGAAATAAAATCTCCATTTTTCTTTTGTGTCAAATTTATTTGACTGAATATTCAAAGCTTTTTTAAAATTGCTTAAACGTCCAGAAACCAGGACAGAAAATTTAAAAAAATTTACTTGATTTCCGCCTGCGTGATATTAGTGAGGAAGTATGGATTATAAAAAGATGACATTATGTGTGGACAGCTTTGTATGAGTGTAATAAGGGATATTTCCATGGACATTTTATTTTATAAAATTGTTTGAAGAGCGAATATCGTTATGTACCTTTGGAAGGATTCTATTGTAAGGCCGTACTAAAGGATATTCCATAGACATTTTATTTTTTTTAAATTGTATGAAGAGCGAAAGTTGCTTTGTCATTGTGCTAGAATGAGACGGTTGGCGTGTGAGCGAGACGGAATGACCGTCTGTTGAAAGCCGCGGCGCCACTGTGCCTTCTGAGTAGGGTTAGCAGAAAAATATGATACCACCAAATACATTTGTTTTCCCGCAGTAATTTTCATCATCATCATCAATCCATTTCTGTCCACTGCTGGACATAGGCCTCTCCAAATGCACGCCACTTCTCTCTATCCTTGGCCACTCGCATCCAGATCCTACCAGCCGTCCTGCGCAGATCGTCACACCACCTGGCCTGCGGGCGTCCTACACTACGTTTATGTCAGTAAAATTATTCAATCTGAATAGTAAAAACATTAGTGCAGTTTTGATGGATGTGGATGAAGCGAAAGTGGTGTGCCAGGACCGTAGCACATGGCAGGAAGTGATCTATGCCTACCCCTCTGGGAAAAAGGCGTGATTTTATGTTTTTATGTATGTATTTTGAAGTTAGGCTTTGTAAAGTAAGGCACATACACGTCTAGATAAAGAATCTTAGCTCTTTAACAAGTGACCCGACCTCGCTTCGCTCGGGGTATATTAAACATGAAAACCTTCCTCTTGAATACCTCTATCTAAATTTAAATTTAAGCCACTTTGCTTTATACTATGTAGTGATGTAATCTTAAATAAATAAATATTTAGTAACGTTATTTTCTTTATTGATTGAGTTTATTCGTTTCTTGAAATATATTTTTTTAGTATTTTTTTTTAGTTCTTTCTTGCAGTCGGTACACAAATAGACAACTTCAATCACGTCTGTGAGAGGAAACGCGATTGTTTTTACGTCTCCGAGAAGCGCGGTCCACACGGGGCGAGGATTTATTGAAGAGAATAAGTGTGGGTTTTCTTTCCTTCTTCTTTTTGGATGGTGTGTAGCACATTTTATTGAAATGTCTGTTTAAAATGATTAGCTTTAAAAATATTAAATATATGAGCTGATTTGAACCAACTCAACGTGAACTTCAAAACTACAAAAATGTCTATTGAAACGAAAATCAAATAAATGCTCTCTTTTACCGAACCGATAGCTAGAAAATTACAACTGTTGATTTGAAGTGGCATAAGATCCTATTGCCATGCCAGCTAAGTAACGTTTTATTCTACGTATTTCTTGAGGTAAATGAGACTTTATTAATTTCTCTTCGTATTTATTCATATAAAGTAAACTTTATCAATTACACGTCGCAGTATCTGAAAAGGGTAAGTTAGGTATTTATTCATAAATCTCGTTTTACCAATAAGACCTAAAATGAATACTTAGTTCGCTTTAAATACGTTGACTTTAGAAAGAAAGAAAGAACGAAGACATTTATTGATCCCGTACAGGTATAACACAAAGAAAAGGAAAGAAAAAGAAATTTTGACTTGCTTCTTTGTATTGTCTATTTTTATTTGCGCGAGCACTACACATTTGAAGACACTTGTCAACTTTAGTCTTAACTGTGACCACGAGCGCTGTAAAGAGCTCGAAACGTCGGATCTCTAAATAATGTTAAGAATACCAATACACGCGAGTTTAATCCGTAAAATTAGTTTTGCTTCTTTGTATTTCTTCAAACAAACTAAACTTTATTCATTCCTCCTTCACATTTCTTCATATCAAAAACGCCCCGTGAGTAGCGCTCATGCGTGCCGCGCCCTGTCATTACTGCGGACGCAAATTATATTATCCTCAATACACGGCCGCAATTACGAGCGGCTCCCATCTGCACGAACGACACGCGAGGGTTAAGATAAGATAAGATAAGAGGAGATATTGTTGAGTTTGAGATAAGATACGTTGAGGTAGAGTCGAAATTCTCAACGGTAAGATCTCGTAGACAGGGGAGGACCCTGTAGACAGGGTAGGACCCCCTAGATACGCCAGTGTAGATATTCAAAGATATATGCGTTGTGTTGTTAATCGAAAAAGCATCGATGGCCGAGTGGTTAAGGTCGTTGCTTGCCATGCGAGAGGTCGCCAGTTCATACCCCGCCGCGTACCGCTGTGTTTTCAAATTTGAAATTCATTATGTACGATTATTTGACGCTTCAACGGTCAAGGAAAAACATCGTGAGGAAACCTGCACACCTACGAAGAAATTCTTAGGTTGTGTAGTCAACCAACCCGCACTTGGCCAGTATGGTTGACTAAAGCCTTATCGCCCTAATTTAGGGTAGGCTCGTGCCCCAGCAGTGGGGACGTATATGGGATGTTGATGATGATGACGAAGAGATAAGATAGGTTGAGGTAGATTCGAAATTCTCAATGGTAGAACCCTTTAAACTTGGGAGGACCCTTTACATAGAAAAATACTCCTTAGACTAAAATACCCCTTAGATAGAAAAGGACCCCTTAGACAGGGAAGGACCCCTAAGACAGGGAACGATCCTCTAGATACGCCTGTGTAGACTTTCAATCTTTCAAAGATATATGCGTTTGTATTGTTGTTACGAATGATCAAGTTCAAAAAAGAGTCGCAATTCACAATGGAAGGTCAACCCCAAGATCATTGGTCATAAGGTCAATCTAGAGTCTAGGACCTAGACTCTAAATTGACTTGCTATCTTCAGTCTAGACATTAAAAGATAAGTAATGTATGAACGCTTGGTTGTACTTTATTCTGCCAATAATTGTAATTTTCTACCCTTCCATCATTCATTTTCCCATTTTTTTTCTTTCGTATCAACCATTTCTTCTCAAGGGAAGGGGTTCATTTTTCTAAATAAAGATATTGTTGGTCATGATTTGTCAAAACTTAGTCAATTTTGTTGCTCATGATAGGCCGAAAAAGAGTCAAAATTCACGCCAACGTACCACTATAGTCCGGTCAATCCACACATAGATTTATGTTAAGGCCTTAGTTATTGAGCTTTTGACTCAAAATGTATTTCCATCAATCGGAGACGTGGGTCTGATTCCATCTTGGGACAAATATGTAGGATGAACACACTGAGATACGAAAGAAATACATATCTGCCTGTTTGATTTAAATAAAATTTGGTCAAGGCCTTAGAAAAGTACATACGCTACTTTTTAATCGACTAGGCTGTTAGATCTCTTACAATCTTGAAACTTAATAATCATAACATGGTCTTACATCCGGTATAGGTACATTAATAACTTTGATAAGCTAAATTTAATGTTATGGAAAGCTAGTAGGCTGTACAATTGGAATATTCAATGACTCTTTTTTTTATATCTGGGACATTTCCACACACGGTCATCTGACCCCAAACTAAGCAGAGCTTGTACTATGGGCGTCAGAGACTGATATACATACATATATATTTATAAATACATACTTAAATACATAATCACACCCAGACACGGAACAAACACCGATGTTCATCACACAAATATTTGTCCCGAGTGGGAATCGAACCCACGACCCCACGACTCTCGAAAAAAAATATGAAAAAATATGAAAAGCTAGTAGGCTGTACAATTGGAATATTCAATGACTCTTTATACTTAGACATTTTATTCTATAGAAAAAAGCTCTTAGGTACCTCTCACACCTAACCAATCATACACATAAGCGAATAATATTATTATTCGTGTATTTGAACACTTTTCGAAGACACCTGTTGCGCAGTTGTTTGAAAAGACGAAACAAAAGACCGACGCCCAATTATAACGTCAAAAGACATAAAAAAAAGGTTAAAATTTTTCGTCATGTTCTACACGACACACAATTTAATATTTTACGCATGTCACTTTATGATAGAAATGAATGCAGTAACTTATTATTTAACTTTAGTAAATACGTTAGAACCTTTATAACTATGACTGGTTTAGGGGTGATAGCCATCCGCTCTCCCGCAAGTCCGGTGATGATGACGAGGCTACTCCAAGCCATCATCGTTTGTCAGTTAGGAAAAAACGATGACTGGCCCGATGGCACCTTGGTAGTGCCCCAGTCTCTTGCGTCAAGAGTAGTGGGTTCGATTCCCACTCGGGATGAATATTTGTCTGCTAAACATTAGTTCCGATATCCGTAACACAAGAGCTTAACCCGTCACTTGATAGAGCTTACTAGGAGCTCTCCTAGTGCAATTCTGCAAGGAATCAGATAAATGTAAGTAAGTTTGTGTAATATTTATTTTGATTTCATCATTTATCATCATCAGCCCATACGTCCCCACTGTTGGGGCACGGGACTCCCCTAAACTAGGGCGATAAGGCCTTAGTCGATCACTCTGGCCAAGTGCGGGTTGGTCGACTACACAACCTCTGAATTTCTTCGTAGGTTACCTTTCGATGTTTTTCTTCACCGTTAAAGCGTCTAATAATCGTACATATGAATTTAAAATTAACACAGTGGTACGTGGCGGGGTTTGAACTGTAGCGCTACCATGAGTTTAAAAGTTACAGACTCGATATCGCCTACGTAAATTATGTCTATGAAAAACTTGTACAGCGCCCCTAAGGGCTACGCTAAGACCAAAAATCGGTCATAATATTAAAAAAAAATCGATAGGTTCTTAACGTACGTAACTTTTCGATAGCCAACTCATGGTACCGCTACTGGCGACCTCTCGCATGGCAAGCAACGACGACACGACACTCGGCCATCGACGCATCTATTTCAATTTACTTTTAATTATTTTAATTGAATCTCAAATAAATATAGAAGCACTAAATATTTGTCTTCATGGGTCTACTCGCGATATTAGGAGTAGCAAATTACATAGCTAATTACTGCCCGACGTTTCGACTGGGTTACACCAATCGTGGTCGCGAGCGAACATTCGTGCACTCGTGAGCGTACTCCTAATAACGCGTGTAGACCCATAAAGACAAATATTTAGTGTAATGGAACGCGAAAGTCTAAAATTTTAAATATAGAAGCAGATAAACTATTTAAAGTTTCACTTTAAGTAGGCAAAATTTTATAGTTTACAATATTATGCAAAATTGTACCATGTCATCACTTAGATAAAAAAACCTAATTTAAATATGAACTTACATAAACCTAATTTAAATACAAACTTACGTAAATCGGCGACAACGTACGTAACCCAATTTGTTTTTATTATCTTTCATACTACTTACATACTGTTCTATGGGACGAACAAAGAGTGGTATTGTTACACTGGATATAGAGAGCCACCCGACCAAGGAATGGTGTATAGGGGCAGCGAAGGGTAAATGATACGATTAGAGTATATTACAAAGTAGATTTTACACTTGGCTTGGGAAGGGTCTTTTACCGTTTTGGCTACTGGCTTTAGAGCGCAAAAAGGTTATTTATTGAAACAGTTAATATAGTGTTTTGACTGCTACGTTGCTGTATTGGTTGCAAGCGCCGCGTAAGTACCGAAGGGGTCTGCTGCGTACGATTCTCGACTAACCTTGTGTGAGTTTTTCTTTTGATTAATACGAGTTAGGTACTAGGACTTCTGACTAGGACTTTTGATTAATAGGAGTTAGGAACGTAAGATTTTAGACTTTCGCGTTCCATTACACTAAATATTAGTAATGTAGTAGTCTTTGCTACTAATGTGTAGACCCATAAAGACTAATAATAATATTTACTGGAGTTACGAAGTTGGTTGATGCACGCCCTTGCCTCGGAAAGCACGTTAAGCCGGTGGGTCCTGCGCCTGATCTCTCATTGGTCTTGTTGGATTACCGTCTCAGTGACTGCACTTGCATTTGCGCACACACTTGTGCACTATAATGTGTCCTGCACAGTTGGCTGGTTTTCAGGTAGATCGGCCGACGGAATTGGTCGAACACACCTATGAAGATATATAATATCACTATGCAACATCCGTGTAACTTAGTATTTATATTAAGTTACCGTTAACTTAATAAAACTTCAAACTTAAACTGTATCAGCGACATTGTATTTTAATTTGCTTGTCATATTTATTTATTGCACCTACAAATACAAAACTACATTAAATACATACTATGACTATGATATTAGAATGACTGACTTTATGGACTTTACAGCAAAGTAACTTATATCTTAGTTTTGTACTTAACTCTATTAAGGATACATGTACCTATATAATATGTTTTAACATTTATTAGATACCATATCAAGTGGTGTGTCGAACCGTATATGACAGGAAGTGATCTCTGCCTACCCCTCTAGGAAAAAGGCGTGATTTTATATATGTATCAAATAACAAAAATTTACTGAACAAAATCGACGAGTCCACATCACAGAGACAATTTCTCGCCAAAAAAAAATCATGTCAAATTCGCAACGTATTGCAATCGGTAACATAAGACGGGGACAATGCGGTTCTTTCAATCGCTTTCTTTTAGAGAAATGGTTACCTGGCTTGCCGACAAAGGTACCTAATATGATTGATGTCCGACAATAGGTTTCACGTATTTGATTTAAGGACAGAATAACTGTTTTTCGGTGTAATTTTTAGTGTTTTTTTAGTGGTGATGGTTTTGCACAAAAAGTAAATGTTTAATGAAGCTGGCGGAGTGACTACTTCAAAAGAATCAGAGAAGCAAGTCAATGTTAAGTTTTATTGCGATCTGAGTCAATAAGTAAATCATTATAATAAATATCACATTTATATTACACTAGCTTTCCGCCCGCGACTTTGTCCGCGTAGAGACGTTTAACGGGTAAAACATTACATCTTTATAGCGCAAAGAAGTAATGTTTTACAAGTTAAAAAGTAGCCTATGTCCTTTCTCAGGCTCCGGACTATATCTGTACCAAATTTCATTTAAATCGGTTCGGTACTCTGAAAGCGTAACAGACAGACAGAGTTACTTTCGGATTTATAATATTAGTAAGGTTTGATCTGATCCCGTGGTAAGTAGTTTAAGTGTAGTGTTCTTCAGTTCTCAGGTATAAAAATGGTGTATTTTACTGCATAAATCACACTTAAGGTGTTGTAAATATAGGGGCAGTTTTCCTAACTGACATACAATGATGGCTTGGAGTAGCCTTGTCATCATCACCGGACTTGCGGGGGAGCGGATGTGTACTAAAAATATCATTATCAGATCAGTAGTTTTATGTCTCATAAGATCACGATTATGCAAACAAATAAATATTACACAACATCACATAGGTACATTGATCTGATCCCGTTGTAAGTAGCTTAAGCACTTGTGTTACAGGTATCAGAATCAACAGTAGATACACAAATATACTTAATACACACCAAGACACGGAACAAACACCGATGTTCGTCACACAAATATTAAAATTTGTCCCGTGTGGGAATCGAACCCACGATTCTTGGAACCATAGGTAGTGAACCTGGGTCACTAACCACTGTTCCACCGAGCCAGTCAAATATTGCTAAATAGGTATATTGTCATGTTGCATAAATCGTCCATCTAAATGGTCTAGTTCAAACATCTATGCACGCACGCATATCATAGCTCATCCAAGTACATGCATGCTCTTAAAAGCCTAATAGGTCCTCACAAAGCCTACGCGTGTATTGTGAAGTGCAATCATGACAAATTGATGACATGTAGTCATAATAAATTGTGGGAAAACTGCCGGTTAACCATTGAAATGCTATGCAACCTTTGCCAAGGTTTTAGTTCGTAAAATGGTTTTTTTTATTGATGGCAATAGAGCTTCTGTGCGACACTTATTTGTGTGGTCGTTTATTTGATACCAGCCCGCGACTCTGCCGGCGTTTCTTACGACAATGTATAACTTCCTCATATCTAAGTCGATTAAAAAGTAAGCATGTACTGTCTCAAGCTTTTGGTAGGTAGCAAATGGAATTCAATTCGGATCAGTACTTTTTTGGCGTAAAATGCGAGAGGCAGGTAGTCTTGCTTGGCATTTATTATTATATTATAATATCAGTAAGGATATTAATGATAGGTACCTTAAAAGAGAGCGTTAGCCTTATGTATCCGCCTGAACAAGGTTCTTTGATCATTGGATCAAAGATCATGTTCATTGGAGAAAAGATGATGGATTGAATTCTAAGACATTTTAGAGTAGGTTCTACTATTGAGTAGAACCTACTCTAAAATGTTTTAGTTGCAATATAAAATGAACGTAAATATCTTGAGAAAATTTGCACATACTCTTAATTATCGAGCTATCTGAGTGTGTATTAAAATTCTTTCTTAAACGTACAGAATGATTGAAATGTCTTAGAATTCAATCCATCATCTTTTCCTAAATTTCGATTTCTACTGGTAAAACCATAAATAACGTTATTTTGACATATTTTTACAGCTCAGCCTTTACCACTTGCTAAGTGATGACATGACAAGTTTTTTTTTCTGAATGCATTAGCCGATGACGTTGCACTATTGCCTGACCGCTACTTTATTTTAGTGTTCAGTGATGTTTTTATTAGGAGCATGATTTTTTTTTCTAAATGGCTGTCTGCAGTTTCTTCGTTGTCCAATCGAGGACAAAGAGTATTGTTGTATTTTAAGAAGCGAGGTCTAAATCTTAAATCACAACTAAGGTGGCTAGTCCTGCGTAAGAACCGCGAGGTTCCCGGTTGGAGTACAGATACGTTAAGCCGGTGGTCCTGCGCCTGATCTCTCATCGGTCATCGGATTGCTGTCTCACCTCAATCTCATGGCTATGAGAGGCTATTAACTGTGGGTAAGTAATATTGTACCCTCTTTGGTTTAGGGCCTATTTTTCAATAGCCGGATAAAACTTATTGGAGGAAGATGATATAAGACGCCAAAATTACGGACACTTTATTTATAAGGGTAGGTGTGAATAATAAAGTGTATTTTATTAAAAAGTTGTCCTTTTTTGCTACTTTATGTAGCAGCAGATAACAATCTCATCAAAATATGACAAAAAAAAAACATCACATGAAATCTTTATGCAAACAAAAGATTTCCTACAACTTGTGATTTATTTATATCAACTGGCAAGAAATATTTACGGAGGCGCCACGTTTTACGGTCCGCTCTCAAATAAAACTGTCTCATGACTGTAGAGCGTTATTTAACAGCCGTCCATAAAAAAATATTTGTGATTTCGTATTAAAATACTGGTAGCAGATATTTTCTTAACTATCCAGCTAAGAATCAAAGAAACAATAAAATTCTGAACGTAATTAACATCAGCACATTTAATTTCGCCGCCAAAGATTTCTTTTTTCATGCGTTCCACTTGACGGACAAGACAGTTTGAACTTTATTCCTTTGCCTCAGAAATTATAAAGATTTAAAATGTTATTCAACGGCTGACCAAGGATATTATTGTTTAGCTATAAAAACGTCGAGGAACTAACAAGGTTGGTTTTAAATAATTAAAACTCTGTGTTAATTTAGCTTCTTTTTTTATTTGGCCGGCGTCTCTTTCGGCGTTTGTTTGTCGTTTTTTTTCGTTTGTACAATTTGTAAAATGGCGATTTGACGCCGCGCGTCCGATGAGCTTGATCTTTTTTAAATTGCTATTGATATTTGTGTGTTTCCGGTGATTTTTAGTGACCACCCGGGTTTGGACATTAATAATCTTAAGTATAACGATATACCTACGTAATGTTATCATCTTTTTTACCTGTAGAAAGAACCTCGTATAAATATTGTTTTTGCTACTCGATAGCTAAAAACAGTTGAATAACTTTTCAGGGCCTAAACATGACAATGAATATTTTATCATATTTAAAGTTCTGCATGGCAATATGAACTACTTATAATAAATTGTGTGCTTATTCGATTGTTACCTTTTAATTTCGATCTAGATTCAGATACATACTTAGAACATTTTTATTTGAAGCTTTTTGGGTGATATAAAACAGCATGTAGGTATGTGAAAAATATCTTTATTTATTTCCGTAAACCATTTTTATTTAATACTTATATTATATTACCTATAGAATATTAACTGCTTATGCATGCATAGCTCTACTTAATATAAAATACATTAAAAAAGAAGTCACATAAAAAAGTGAGGGACACAATAATGAATTAAACGTTTTCCTAGTTGTGAACTGCTTAATATATTAGATGTCTTCATGTACAAATAGTTTTAATATTTAAAATGAATTCTTAATCTAATAACAATTACAACACTATCCACATAACAATCAATAGTGTTAATGACTAACATTTACACATAAAACTATCTCACTATCACGTAAACAAAAGCCAATTAAACAGTCGTAAAATCTAAACTAAGCTCACAGTTAACCTCAACTCAACAAAATGTCGGACACAATAAAAAAAAAATCTCGACAAAGGAATAGCAATAAACAGTTTGTACAGCCAAAAGGTCTGTTCACGCCTTGTAAACGTTTAAACTGTGATTTAAACGGCTGCATAGAATCGGCCACAGATAATAAATGTCACAAATAGATGAGGCAAAAAGTTAAAATACGATGGTAGCAACTAATTAGATGGACTGATAAGACATTGTGTTCGCTTTGTGTTCTTTTTTGGGACCGTTGAGGTTAGGATTCACGATTAATCTGTCAACACCTAGTATATTGTTTATAATATTGTAATCATAATATTAAATGTGAACATCGTTACCAATTTTATACATTGTTTTGTACTTACACAAAAAAAAACTTAGACACTAACTTAAGTATTTGTGTATCCACTGTTTATTCTGATATCTGTAACACGAGTGCTTAGAATAGAATAGAATAGAATATTTATTTGCAACATGTTCTTAACCTAGGCTTAAGCTACTTACCACGGGATCAGATCAATGTAGGTATGTGATGTTGTGTAATATTTATTTATGTGGCGTTTTGAAGTAATTAAATATACGGGCCGGAGTGGGGAACGTCGGCCATTACTCGCTAAGCCGTTGCGACGAGCGGACGTTCCTTACGCTGAGCGCATAAATAATAAAACCATGTTTTATTTCTTTAAGTCCTAATCATAAAGTGTTAGTGGGACACCACATAAGTGGCGACGAGGCTAAATGTGAGTAAAATGTGCATTACAAGCAAAAAAAAAAAGGAAAGAAAAATAGTATCAGTCTCATTTGACAAAAAAAAAGGAAGTATTGGGGTGGGTACGTACGACATATACACTATACTTGATTATTATCATTAGCTATGGATTGTACTTTGTTATGAAGTTAATAGAATAAAAGTGATGATTGTTAGATTAAAATAAAAGTCACAGGTTCGATTCCTGCACAGATGAAATATCTACACAAATTATTAAAATGATGTTTGACTACCTATTCAGTTCCGTCCTTGTGCTAATTACGAAGGCACCTTTTTAAGTAAATTTATATGATATTTTACCGTTAATAGTTCAGTTGTAAATAATGTCATATTTATAGCATCAACGTTCACTTATTCGAAATCATAACAAAGTTATTAAATCATAACAAAGTTATTAATTACAATGATATACAGAAATAACCAGTTTGCTAATTACACGCCCATCTATTCTACCCACCTTAATCTTTTGCAAAGAAGAACATTTGAAGACTTGCTATTTTTCTGTTCCGATTGGAAACCGACACTCGTTGGCAACATAATTGATCGAGTAACATACTCACAATGGCAGTTGTTCCTATGCGCATACTTTATTGTTATGCGAATAGTGAATGTAACTGATAACCACTCAGTAGCAGGGGTGCGATAATTACTGGTGTGCACAAATGGATAATTATCGACCGGTGCTAAAAATAAACGTTTTTATTCTTCTTTCTCAGCTCTAAAATCTCAGTTCGTAAAATATATATATATACAAAAAATAAAATGATATGAAATTGCGAATAAAACACGTAATAAAGTTTAAATAAAACATAAATAAATCACATTTTGAGCATTTAAAAGTTATTAAATTGGATTAATTTATTTAGTCAAACTAAATATTTACAAATCTTTACATATATGTATTACAAATTGACTGGCTCGGTGGGACAGTGGTTAGTGACTCAGGTTCAAAACCTACGGTTCCAAGAGTCGTGGTTCGATTCCCACTCGGGACAAATATTTGTGAGACGAACATCGGTGTTTGTTCCGTGTCTGGGTGTATTATTAAATATATTTAAGTTTATTTGTGTATCCACTGTTGATCCTGATTTCCGTAATACAAGTGCTTAAGCTACTTACCACGGGATCAGATCAATGTATGTGATGTTGTGTAATATTATTTTTAAATACCTAAGTAAAATTAATCTCAACTAACTAAATAAATACATAAGTTATTTAATAAGTACATACCAAAATTATAATTTATATGTTTTTCATTCTTAAACAAAACCGATACTATGAAAGACATTTATTTCGGCGATTAAACATGAGGTTAGTGTAGTGAACTTTTTGACAAAATTTTAGTTAGACTTTGACAAAAAAGCACGAAATGTAAGTTTCCTTCTGAAGAAGAACAAGCTATTGATCAAAAAATTGTAAAATGCTTTTCTTCTGAGCTGAGGGAGAAGATATTAACGTTAGGAGATTCTGTCAATTTGGACAAAGTAATTTCGGAGGCAAATGCTTTTGAAAGTATCGAAAGAAAATTGAGTAATTTTTAACCAAGTACAAATAGACAATCACCAAAGATTTAAGACTGTACCGCCTGCATGCACCAGGTGTGGTAACCCAAAAACATAGTGCTGATAGCACAAACTACCGGGTATTATAGACCGTGTAAATGTGTGGGTTTATTGGTCACTAGCTGTGCCCGCGACTTCGTTCGCGTGGGCTACAGGATTTTACATACAAAGGTTTTTCCGCAAACTGCCTGTTGTCTGAAATGCATGTTGTCACTTATAATTAAGTTTGCATTTATCTAAATGTTCATCTTGGTCATGTTACTTATATCATATTGTTAATGTAATCTTGTTGGTGATCTTAAATAAATAAATAAATTCCCGTTTCCGTGGGAAATCTGCAACATCCGGTTTCAACAAAGCTTTAAGTTCACTAAGGTGCATGTCAAATTCCAAGCGTCTGCTCAAGCTGTTTAGATTTTTATACAAAAGGATTTTCCCGATAATGCCGGTTCTTGTGGGAATTTTGAATATTCTTTTCTTAGTGCGAGGTGCACTACAAAGCTACGTCCCTTCAAAATTTCAGGTGCCTACCTTGAGCCGTTAAGGCTGTGCGCCGATATGTCAGTCAGTCAGTCAGTTTCTCCTTTTATATATTTAGATTACCAAGTCTTTTGTAAAACAATAGTAAGTGAGCGGAAAAACAAGCATAACATCAACAGACCAATAAAAATAATAAAAACCCATGGATAAAAGTAAAGCAACTGAACATTCTACGACAAAGTCATCAGAAATAGATTATATCTTTCAAGTCGATGACGATTCGGTTAAGAGTTGCCTGATTGGTGGAGTGAATGTTGAAGTACTCATCAATTCAGGGAATAGTTGAGACATGGTCTTACCTAAAACAGAATAATGTTATTGTTACAAACCAGATTAAATCCCCGGGAAAGACTTTCATGGCATATGGTGCCAAAGATGCACTTACAGTGTTGGGAGCTTTTGACGCCAAAACTGTAAGTGGAACAGGATACTGCCATCGTTAATATATATAGAGGATAGATAAGAGATTTCAGATCCAAAAGATCTGAAATCTCGGGATAAAGGGAAAATAAATAAAAAATCAATATAAAAATGTTATTTTTAATTACATGCACTAATAAATCGTCACATTAGTAATAATAAGATTCTACTACCGTTTCGAAACGCTGATTCTAACTATAATTGTCCAGAAACGGCCAGAAACTTGATAGTTACTCTTTTTAAGCGACAATTATATTACAAATTGTAAATGAGCCAAATTATACAGCCATAGCAAAAAGTACCAAATACAATATTTTCTATTAACAACAAATTCATCAGAAATGTCAAAATTAATAATTAATTAATAACAATAGAATGTTGATGATAAATGTCAAAAATTTACTTTAACTATTTGTCCATGCATATTTGATTTTATCATTGAGATAATCTTCTACTTTAGTAGCCTTTTTAAGAAGACCATTCTTAATACAAAAATTTAATTGTTGTATGTAGGTAGTTTAGTAACACAATCAGGTAATTTATTGAACATTTTTACACCTAGTCCTACAAATATAGCTATTAACTTTATGAAGTCTAAAATGTAAATTAGCTAGTCTATTTCTTGTATTGAATCGGTGATTATCAGATTTTCAGGAATGTATTGTATATTTTTATACACATACATCACATAGTCTAGAATGTATTGGAGGGCACTGCGAGAACTCTTTGACCGATCTCAGAGAGAATCACGCCGTTTGGGTTATATATGGCTCTTACTGCTCTTTTTGCAATACAAATATACTATAGATATCAGCAGCTGATCTAACTGAAAGTAACTGAAATAAACTAATCTTGCCGTTTCAATATCAATGCGAATTTTTCTAAGAGCATATGCCGCAGAGCCAAGTCTTCCTGCCAAGGGGTACCAATATGGAACCCCATTGCAATTTAGAATCTAGAATCTAGAGTGATTCCAAGGAACACAGTTGTGTTTAGAACTTTAATGGGCTCATTGTTCATTTTGATTTTGGCACTAACTTGCCTTGCATTGGGCATTTGAAACTTGACACATTTGGTTTTTTGGCATTCAACATTAGATTGTTAGTAGTACCAGTGCAGGTCTCGTGAGAGAGCTTTGTTTACGCCGTCAACATTTTCTTGCTGTCTGTCCATCTTAAATAGAAGTGATGTATCATCTGCACACAAAACTATTTCACATGTGTCTTTGGTAAAGAAAGAAAGATCGTTAATGTAAATAATAAATAAAAAAGTTGCCAACATCGAGCCCTGGGGCACACCATAACTAATGGGGTGCCAGAAGAACTAGGCTCCGTTAAAATTCAATTTTGGGTTCTATAAGTCAAGTATTATTGAATTAGACTTACCGGAGATGCCATAATGGCATAATTTGAGTAGCAGGGTTTGATGGTGAACACAATCAAACGCCTTGGATAGGTCGCAGAAAATGCCTATGGTATCCTACTTACTTTGCATACAAAAAAAAAATGTTTAATAAAAGCTACTCCAGCATCTGGGGTGGATTTACCTTTAGTGAATCCATAGTGATTTATATGTAACAAATTCTTTAATATAAAATGGCTTGGCAGTTGACTAAATACAATTTTTATTAAAAAAAAAAAATACTAAATACTAAATGGTAGTGGCTTATAAGAATATCGGTTTGAAATTAGATGGATCACTGTCATCACTTGATTAAAACAAAGCAATATTTTGCTTTACTTCATCAAATCAGGAATCTGCCTTCATTAACGCAATTGTTGAATGTTTTGCTAAAAGTGGAGCAACTGCATTTATAAATTATAAATTAATACGTTCACTGAAAGTCCCCATAAATCCTCTGTTTTTTTTAGTTCTTTCTAGAATTTCACAACTAATTGATGTAGTCAAAATTAAAGGAAAATGCACATTCACTTATATGAGTCTTAAAAAACAAAAAAAAAAAAAAAAGCAATTGGAGAGAAGGTTTACGTAAAAAAATAAATTAATTATAAAGACAATAAATTGGTTTCAGTATATGTTATGTTATGACATTATTTGGAGATCAGAAATGACTCCACAGGAGTAGAATATAGACGTTAAATATTATTCACTTAAAAAGGACGGAAGGTATATATGGTCAGTTTGTGGAAACACAAGTGATAAACACAACAATCCAAATGAAGGCACCGAACTTCAGGCATAGAGTAGAGATTTGTTATTTAAGTCTGATATTATCCTATTTACTATGTGCATATAGGCTCCACTGCCTGCCCCTCTGGGAAAAGGTCGTGATTTTATGTATGTATGTATATAGGCTTCAATAAAACGTAAAATTACGAATCGTCAAAACAAATGGTAAATTATTGTTTTGAATTTAACTAATTGATAAATAATTGGAAAATTTAATTGATGAAATATTGTAAAATATTTGTGATAAATAATTGTAAAATTTAAATGATGAATAATTGTTAAAACTAAATTGATGAATAACTGTAAAATTAAATTGATGAATACTTAATTGTTAAAATTTCATTGATGTATAGTTGTAAAATTTCATTGATAAATAATTGTTAAAATTTAAGTGATGAATTAATTATATTAAAATTTAATCGTTATTAATTTATTTTTAAAAGGAAAATGATGTGGCGTTTTGAAGTAATTAAATATACGGGCCGGAGTGGGGAACGTCGGCCATTACTCGCTAAGCCGTTGCGACGAGCGGACGTTCCTTACGCTGAGCGCATAAATAATAAAACCATGTTTTATTTCTTTAAGTCCTAATCATAAAGTGTTAGTGGGACACCACAATTTATATCTTACATTTCCAAATGTTTAGTTCATCGGTTCATTATGTTGTTTAAATTAATGTGAGGTATATGTAGTATATGTAGTAAAACATTTTATATCGACATGACATACGTGTCTAACTAAAGAACAATTCAGGAAATTTGGACCAATTCAGGACCCACCCTCGCTTCGCTTCGGGTAAATTTTACATAAAAACCTTCCTCTTGAATCACTCTATCTATTGGAAAAAACCGCATCAAAATCCGTTGCGTAGTTTTAAAGATTTAAGCGCACATAGGGATATAGGGACAGAAAAGGCGACTTTGTTTTATACTACCTATGTAGTTATAGTGATGTTCTGTATCTTTACAGGTATTCTTCTTCCTTTGTTATCCTGAAGAACTGCTATTTCTAGACACATCAAGGTATGGGACTCGATAGTATCGCATTCATCCTTAACTTACAGTAAGTACTTACTAGGTTACATCCTTCCATAAAAAAAAACACATTGAGAGAAAACTAGATGTATATTGATGATGTATATTATGATTCTAAATATAGTTATTTAGGACCCGATGTTTATACCTCTTCAAAGGGCTTGTGGCCACGTTCATTTTATTCTAAACGCGTAGTGTTCGCGCAAATAATCGACAAGTCTAGTCGAGTTCATTTCCACCAGTAACTATCTAATTGAACTAACAAAAATGAACCAACCTTATTGGTAATACACACCCTTAGTTACCTACTGACTTAAGCAGATCTCTAACAAAAAAAAAACTTCACAGTTATAGCATTAAGAATAACTTATTGACAAAGGAATCAAAAATTGTAAAGGATTGGGTCATTCCGTATAATGAGATTAGAATTGATAGCAAAATGATCTGCCTGATCAAATAGTCGCTAAGTTCACAAATAAATAATAAAATTAAATAAACATTAACAACCTTTAGCGCCATGCGCCAGTCTTAAATACCTTATTAGCTGTAGACCTTTCTTTTCTATTCAGCGGTCCCTTTACACGCTATCCTATTTAATTGTTACAAAATATCTTTACCGGTGGCGAAAATAGGAACTAAAAAATCGCCTTACAGAAAAACTACTTTGCAAAGATACTAGCGCCAGCGTAGAATTACACCATAGAGTTTGTATTGCGCGCATTGTCCATCATTTTTTATTAGTAACTTTGACAGACGGAACGACCCTTTGCGAATTTTTTTCCCGCCCAATAATAGACTATTCAGTTATTGTCTATGGTACAGTTGGGGGGTCCGCTCGCCATTTTTTTTTGTCTATTGTCAGGTGGAGTCGTGTGCTCTTGAAAAGGGTTCACGGATATTAACGGAGATTATTGATATTTAAAGTTCAGTTTGTACACTTGCTATTGTGTTACGAGTAATGATTATAAATTGTTTTAGATTTTTTTTAGGCGATGATTTTAGTTCAGGCTCGTTTTATGCCAATATTCAGTATTAAGTATAGTTTGATATATTGTTAGGAATATTATAGTATAACAAGATATAATTACAGTCCTTTAATGCCATTACTTCTAGCCTATTAAAATATTTTTTAGTAAATAGTTACTATAAACCGCAAATAGGTAAGAGTAGTGAGGTAACTATTATGATAAATGCACATAAGCAGATAGAGTATTAAAAAACAAAGTTTATTAAATAATATTAAGTGTATCATCTTTGATCTTCTTTAGACCCTTTTTTCCTAACTGACTACGATGATGGCTTGGAGTAGCCTTGTCGTCATCACGGACTTGCGGGGGAGCGGATGACTCTCACCCCCATTAGTCTAACTACTTAATATGAGATGGTAACAGTCTTCTTCAAATCATAAGAAGTAGTAGACTTACAAACACTTGTGTTCTATTGTTACATTTATTGAGCTACTTGAAAAATCACCACAGAGGCCCTACAAAAGATAAACCATAAAAATAAGGATACAAATGGGCAGTATAAGATGACACTTAGCTTTTTACTATTGACATTGAATTCAATGTCTATAAAACATATAGCAGGCACATATCTTTTACTGTTTCAGTAGGTACAAAAGTTCTTAAAATACTTTTTATATAGGCAACATGTAGATATTCATTTTGTATTGTGTTAAATTCTTAAACAATACCTTATCGCTTTTCAAATAGAGAAGGAAATTAACCAAAGTTCCGCCGGAGGTTTTATACCAAGCAAATAAAGACGAGCCAATATACAGCCGAAACAGTAAACATTAGCTTGTAATCAATTGATGAGATCTGGCCGAATAAGCCACGTTTCCCAGTACACATATAAATAAATAAAAAAAACAAATAAATATGGCCACTCCACAGTAACCCTATTAGCGCTTCTAGGAACAATTCCAATTTGAATTTTCGAAAAGAGAACCGCGTGGTTTTATAGCGCAATAAAAGCGGCTTGAAGAGCTTAAATTACTGATTATTATGTTATGGTACAGTTTTTTTTTCTTTTCCGAACGGTGAAAAAAGTTTCGTATCTCATCATGCCGTTTAATTGTCTGTGGAAGCGCACTGGCAGGCGCCATGCGTTTCGACATTGTTACATTAAAAAGAAATTCCCGAAAGAAAGATGGCGGATGTAGAGATAACAAAATTAGTTGAAATTTTGTTTATTCGATTCAGATCGCATAGCAAAATACTTAAACGAGTATTAAATAATTATCACACAACATCTCATACATTCCGATTCCGAAGTAAGTTGCTTAAGCACTTGTGTAACGGTACGATATCCGTAACACAAGTGCTTAACTTAACAACAGTGTAAGGAAATGAATAACACACGGAACAAACGCCGATGTTCATCACAAATATATTTGCCCCGAATTGGAATCGAACCCACTACTCTAGGCGGAAGATATAAGTTTATCTATGAGTGTAACTATGAATACACCTTTGATTAACAGCATCGATCATTGAACGTGTCTGGGTGTGTTATTAATATATTTAAGTATATTTGTGTATCCACTGTTGATTCTGATATCCGTAACACAAGTGCTTAAGCTACTTACCACGGGATTAGATCAATGTATGTGATGTTGTGTGTAACATTATTAGCACTACAGAATCTATACCATAAATAGATGCGAACGTATACCTTAAGCATGGTTAGACTGTTATGTAACTATTGTCAGTTGTGAAACCGTGATCCAATTTGTGTAGTCCCCCTGTCTATAGTCAGAGAGGTCGAATGGCAATCGGTTTAATGTAATAACTAGTCTATACAATAGTGGGGTCATGGCCCAATCAGTTAGAATAGAAATGGGACAATGCATAGTCGGTTAAGAATCAGGAAAATATAATTTTGTTAACCTTACTATAAATACGAGTGTGACTCTGTCTGTGTGTCTGTCACGAAAAAAATACTTTACCGATTTAGATGAAATTTGGTATACAGATAGTTTTGAATATGAGAAAAGACGTAGGCTACTTTTAACCGACTGCGATAGTAGGAGAGAGTAATGTTTTACGCGATTAATAACTCAGGCAGACGGAGTCACAGGCGGAAATCTAGTACATTCTAAGATATTATTTAAGTTCTATTGTTTATTGGTAACTTGGAAAATAAAAGAAAAAAAGACTGACAAGGCTATCGCAAAATGGATGAATACTTTAGTTTTTTTGTTAGGACTTAGGTACTAAATTCTATTGTTAAGATAGTAGGTAGGTTGGAAATTCAATGAAAAATATTGGCTGCTTAATTAGAATACCTAGACGTTCCTAGTCGTAATCGTAAACAGAAAACAATTTTTTATAGGAAATATTTTCATATTTTTTTCCTATAAAATGTTAGATCATTTGTATAACCTTAGGTTGCTACAGTCAAACTTATTACTGCCTTTCCTATATTATATAAATCGTCTTCGTAATAGAGTCTCAGGTTAAGCTAAAATTATGTTTTTGTAGAGAAAGTAATCAGAGATATAATTTGAAACTGTCATGGTTACACATTAGAAAAATGAAAATGGCACGGATATTGAGCATGTTGTTTTGTTTTAATAAGCTCCCGATATTTCGGCACTGTTGCAAGCGCTATGATCACGGATCACTTGCAACAATGTCGAAATATCGGGTGTTAATTAAAACAAAACAACGTGGTAATTATCCCGGACAGTTTTTTTATCTTTATTTTCTTAATCGTAGTCGAAAAGTGTCTCGCCGGAAAACACGTTAAGCCGGTGATCCTGCGCCTGATCTCTCATCGGCCTGATTGTAGTCTCACAGAACTATGAGAGTGAGGGAACAGAAAGAGCAATTGTATTTGCGCGCACACTTGTGCACTATAAATGGCTATCGCTACTTTATCTCTAATGGTTGCCATTATTGAAATTATTTGATCAACTTTGATATTAAGTGAAATATGTACTTATTACCTACCTAAATCGAAGTTGACTATATTCGGCATTGCCACTGTTTCATGCACCAAAAGTTGTGGGTTCGATTCCCACTCATGACAAATATTTGTGAGTCGAACGTCGGTGTAAGTTCCGTTTCTGGGTATATTATTGAAGTATTTCAGTACATACTTGGTATACACAACCATTGTTGTTTTAGATATCTGTAACACAAGTGCTTAAGTAAATTATTAAGAAATCGGATTAAAGTATGTAATATTGATAATTCTATTTTATTATTATTTATTTTTAAATGGCGCTACGAGATCTCTATTGGTCCCATTACGATAATTATTCTAATAATTTCATGAGAACTACTAAATCTACATTTATTCGAATAAGACTATCGGCCGCCCGCGATTTCGTCCGCGTGGAAATGGCTTTGCTAGCAATGTTTTATTAAGATAGTTTATAGTGTACCTTGTAAAATAAGCTAAAGTCCCGTCAAAATTGGTCATGCCGTTTCGGAGATTAGCAAGAATAAACAGACAGACAGACGGACTGACAAAAATGTTTTTTAATTGTGTATTTTTTGTTAGTAACCGATTCAGAATCATAACTTTATTTAGTAAACAGTTATTACAAACAGACACATCAATATATTTAGTTGTGTAGATAAAATTACATAACCAATATTCTGTTAAGTACTGTTCATTTTCAATTTTGACACATACCTATCCAACATCTTATTTTGTAATTTTAGATTCTACTTTAAAATATAGTTTCAAAACTACTAAAGGATGTAGCAATTCCAGTAAAATACTTACACGTGTAGTATTAAATAACTTATGTAATATAATTCAGTTGTCAACGGGTAATTGGTATGGCTATTGATAGAGCGGCATGTCGTGGGATCATTATGTCAAGCTGCCAATTATATATTTATTGCGTTACGTAAAAATATAGACGTGAAGTCTTTGAACATATAGGTAAAGTGTAAGTAAATCCATATTGTTTGGTCTGAGTATCTTGACTAATGTTTTAAATGCGAAAATATCAAAATCGAGTTTTTGTTTATTCATCATCATCCCATTTACTTTCCCACTGGGGCACAGGCCTACCTTAAACTAGGCAAACTAGGGCTATCAGGCCTTAGTCAACCACGCTGGCCAAGTGCGGGTTGGTCGACTACACAATCTTAGAATTTGTTCATAAATGTGCAGGTTTCTTCACGATGTTTTTCCTTTACCGTTAAAGTGTCGAATAATCGTATGTATAACAAATTAAATTGTGTCTTTTATGACTGGGCTAATAGACGCGGAATTAAAAAAGCTCATGTTGAATACAAATGTCGTTTTATGACTAGTTTTACACATTTTAGTTCCTTGGTTAGAAATGCAATAGAATTAAATTTATTGCAGAACTTGATTTGACATTTCTTTTTTTAACAGTTTACTGAAAAGTTTGAATAGAATAGAATAGAACAAATAATACTCAAAACTACACTATGGAGCGTCGATAGCCGAGTGGTTAAGGTCGTTGCCATGCAAGAGGTTGCCAGTTCCTACCCCGCCATGTACCACTGTGATTTTCAAATTTGAAATTCATATGATTGTACAATTATTCGACGTTTTAACGGTGAAAGAAAACGTCGTTAGGAAACCTGCTCACCTACGAAGAAATCCTTAGGTTGTGTAGTCGACGAACCCGAACTTGGCCAGCGTGGTTGACTAAGGCCTGGTCGCCCTAGTTTAGGGTAGGCCCATTCCCCAGCATTGGGGACGTATAAGAACTTAAACTATACTAATGTGCTAAAAAGGTTCCAACTCAG
The DNA here is from genome assembly GCA_039566165.1 of Maruca vitrata. Classification (NCBI taxonomy): domain Eukaryota; kingdom Metazoa; phylum Arthropoda; class Insecta; order Lepidoptera; family Crambidae; genus Maruca; species Maruca vitrata. Next base: position 5,428,208 of record CM076941.1, on the reverse strand, counting down.
CTATTGGCTAAATGAGCCTCGAAAATGTTGCAACAACTGTTACATTTGTGGTGTACTAGCTTTCCGCCCGCGACTTCGCCCGCGTAGAGACGTTTAACGGGTAAAACATTACTTCCTTATAGCGCAGTCAGTCAAAAAGTAGCCTATATCCTTTCCTAGGCTCTTTCTCTCGGCCTTTGGATTATATCTGTACCCGTTTAAATCGGTTCAGTACTCTATGCGTGAAAGCGTAACAGACAGACAGACAGACAGAGTTACTTTCGCATTTATGATATTAGTAAGGGTTTTAAGTTTAATAGTGCATGCCATAAATGGATTCTTGTTTGCTATATGAGAAGAATATCGTGATGGTTTAAGATCTTAAACAGTATTTTTCAGATCGTACTATCTTTTATCTGATTTTAATTTATATTATACTTAAGATCAGTGCCGTAACTAGGGCGGTGCCAGCGGTGCCCAGGCACAGGGCGCAGAAATGACCAGTGTGGCTACCATGAGTTTAAAACTTACGCACTCGATATCGCCTACGTGAATATGTCTATGAAAAACTTGTACAGCGCCGCTGGTTACGCGAAGAACTAAAATCGGCCGTATGAAAAAAACAACTCGATAGGTTTTTAACGTAAGTAAGTTTTCGATAGCCAACTCATGGTAGGCCCTCAGAACTGTATCTAGTCATATTTCTCAAGGGCGTAATTTTTAAGAGCTCGCACCGGGCGCTTAAACATCTAATTCCGACACTGCTTATGGTGTGCTAGCGCGACAGGCAGAAAGACAGACAGGCAGAAATACTTTGGTATTTATATTATTAGTAAGGGCAGCACAATTTAATGCAAACTCATACCTACGATTCTACCTAACTACCTATAACACCTGAAGGTATCGAAATTACCTTAGTGGAATCACATTTTCACTACATAGTATAGAGCAAATTCGCTTCACGCGTCTGTCTATATGTATGTTAAATCTTTTAAACTACGCAATGAATTTTGTTGGTTTTTCTTAATAAATAGGGGGATTCAAAATGAATCTTTTTAGCCGAAGCGAAGTGAGGGTACTATTTAGTAATAAAATATAAATAATTCCAAGATGGCTCTTAAAAACCATTACATGTAGGATGGATTAGCCCTTGTACTAAGGTTGTTTAAATGATTTTGAAAATTTTTAAAATAATCCGCATACTTGGAAGCTCATATTTAAAATTGAGTATGAGAGTTTCTTTTGAGACAGATTAAGTTTCTAATATTTGATTTGTTTAATTAATATATTATACCTAAAGTATGAAGGCCATTACTAGATTTTAATTTATAATGAGAAAAAATATTTCATTTTCCTTCAGTCCTCTGGAAGATATAACAAAAAGCGATAAATGTAATGTTTGTCAAGCCAAATATTTGTATTTCGCATTTATTTGAGTAAGAGTAGATAAAATATTTGGTGCCTTTAAATAAACATGAATTATTATATAGACTAAGAGGCATAATAAAAGTTATAGAGGTTTCATCGCTTATAATAAATCACATAAAGTGTTAGCACTGTACTGCATACGAGGCTATATTTTATATAAGTAATATACGGCCGTAAATATGTTAATACATTTTGATATTCACAAAATTGGCTGAGAAAAATGCAAAGATAATCTTTAGAGCCCATAAAAGGCTCTATACGCGGCAAAGTGTCAACTTGAAGACGTAAAGCAACAACTACAATCGCACACACAACACATCCAGTTAAAAACACAAACACATAGTACACTCGTATTCAAAAGTGCTCCCCAAACACCTGACATACCGAGCGCATTGACAAAAGTTCATCGCACCCGTAACGGACACCGCAGTCCACAAATCAAAGACACACCGTCACGAAAAATTAAAAAAAAAACGCACTTTACAAAAAAAAAACTCGAGGCTTGAAGCTGGATTGATGGTTGAGGCTCGTCTCCACACGTACTAAGCTAGAGGGGCGTGGCCTCCATAACAGGTTACCAAAGAACACAGTACCGCCAAAAAATATCCATAAAAAACATATAATGGCTAGCTTGGCGCCAACAATCGATCCACAGTGCCAACCCGGTCTCAGTGCACGTACGCACCAAAAAAATCGCGCCACAACCATCCACCAATCACGCGCAAGCACCGCCCCTAAATCATTCCACCTCTTTTCCAGCCACGCCCCAAACGCGACGCTAGCGCCACAACTCCCATACATGTGGCGTAGATCCGTACTAATTAGAGCGAGAGCGCTATACATCGGGGCAGTTCGTTTCTCGGACAATTTCATCCAACCATTCATTAAGTGTTTAAATTCTACGGGCAGTGGTTGTGTCGGATTTCTCGTCTGAACGTTATTAAAATATCCACAAACATTATCTTTAATTGGACAGAATTTTGTGTTTGTGTGTGTTGGGACGATTTTTTCCCCCAAACTGTGTCGGTTGGGGTTTTTTTCGAAAACTGATGATTATTATCATTCTCGTATTGTGAATGTGAACGTGCGAGTGTTCGAAGCAAGGCAGAACTGCGAATCGACTAAAATGACACCAGTGACATAAAGTGACAAGTGAAAATTGTTTGAAAAGTTGCGAATAGGAAAATGGTCGCCACGTGCAACACCAAATCGTAATGCATGGCCCGCTAATTGATCGGCAATTATATTCCCGTCTCGCTCTTTCTAATTGCCGTCAATAATAATTTCTATTGCACCACCTCTATCGCTAATTGATCCATTTTCGAATCAAACCAATTCAACACGACCAATTGAATTTGTCCATTGAATCGTTCGATTGCAATTTTGAAACTGAAATTCTCGTTCGGACTGAGTGAAACTGTGAGTGACGTTTTTTTTTTACTGTGGTTTTTTCGAAAAATTGTGGTGTTATTGTGATATGCTGTGCTCCCGATTTTGATTTTGCGTGCACACCGTAAGTTTTTAATTTTTTTCTTTTGTCTTTGTTAAGTTTAAGTGCTGTTGTCAGTTATTGAGTTGGCACTTAAGATGAAGATATTTTATTACGTTGAGACTCTTTTGAAAGTAGTATAAACATGTCAAACACTTGTAAAATTTGAATAAAATATGGAAATATAGAAAAAAATGTGTTAGTAGGTCGATATCGTCTAAATTGTTGTACTTAATTGCATTTTTCGTCGACACAAGCTAGGTATTTGAACTATAACTAATTTTACAGCTGAATCTCGCTTAATAAGATGTTAAACTTAATTATTCCCAGATCTAAGTAATAGAGACGAATTGTAAGTTTAACAAAATCTGTAAACTTATAAAATTTTAATTACGAATTAAAAACTATATTTTTTTATTAAATACGAAAACAAGTTTACTAAGGTATTAAAGAAACTTTGTAATGTATCTGTGTAGAGAACGATATTTAATTTAAAATACGCATTAAGACAATACCTATTTAATGCCGTGCAAAACGCATAAGAAATTTTTTTAAACTGATTTTTGTTCCTACTGGTAATTTTAAACTACTGACTAATGTCATAAATGCGAAATTATCTCTGTCAGGCTTATTAGTAACAAAATACTGAAAAAAAATCATAAGTAGTCTAAGTCTTTGAGAAAGAACGTAGCCTACTTTTTAGCTGTACCTAAGAGAAAAAAATCTGTACATTAAACAAAAGAATATAATGTAACCTAATTTTTAAGAGAAGGTTTTCATTCGGCATATCGTATATTTCATGGTTTACCGCGAATTTTATTTGTATAATGGCTACACAATTAATCAAATCGATGTGTCAATAGCTTACTTTTATAACTAAATTTTTCTTTAGCATAATATTGTACCGATTTCTTATTTAAATAAATAAAACCATTAGGTAAGAACTTTTTTATTGAGAAAAACTTTATACTACTCACTTATACATTATATGTAATATGTGTTTTATACATTGCTCATATTACTTGGTTAATATTCTTGTAATTATTATGATATAAAAACCAAAAACACGTCTTATAAGAAACTTATAAGAATCAATCGTTATTAGAAATGTTGAAAAAGCGTTGTAGTCTTTTCTTCGTATACTAAAAAAGTAGGTTTGTCGAAAACACTTGCCTACTAGTATTATACATCCGAACGTCTCTGTCTGTCTGTAGACCGAACTACTGAACCGATTTAAGTTAAAATTGGCACATAGATAGTCTAGAGACTGAGAAAGGGCATAGGGCATACTTACTTTTTAACGTACTTCGTTATGAAGGTGTAATATACGAGATAAACGACTTCTAAGATGTTGAAGACGAATGTTCTTTAGACCGCCAAGAATATAATACGTCTTATAACAATCGTTGAATCATGTTTTTTACTCGGATTCACAATTTACATTAAATGTAAACATTTAGAACAAAGAACTAATCTTGTTCAAGATTAAAATCGCAGCGAATTATCGTTTTGAACATGTTTTTTTCATTTTTAATATTAATTTTTAGCAAATACTTAGTTTCATGCAAAAAGATTAACATGATGTTAAGATCATCTAAACTATTTATAATACTGTATCCAAAGAGTGCCAGCACCATATATTAATATGTAGATGTAGTTATTAATGTAGTTTGTCTGTAACTAGCTCATCAAACTGCCTATAGTTTCTTAGTACCTACTTAATACTCATCATCATCATCATCAGCCCATTCCTGTCCACTGCTGGACATAGGCCTCCCCAAATGCACGCCACTTCTCTCTCTCCTCCAATTAATACTCAGTATTATAAAAAAGGCTACGGGAGATTCATCAACATAGCCGAAATACGGCCACAGCTGGACATAGTGTTCCTTCATCTCCAGTAATCAGCTAGCAATTTTATAAAGATAATTTATTTAGTATGTGATCATAAAAATACATTTAAAAAAATTCTATGCGCAAAATCCTCAGAAATTCATATTTACTTTTATTTAAACTTTAAAAAGCCGGCCGAATACTGAACCGATTTTAATATTCAAATCCGCTTTATACTTCTTTGTTAAAATAAAATTGTATTTATTTACATATTTATTGTATAAACGGTACATTAAAAGTTATATAAATGTTATAGGTTACAACCTTCACCGAAATTGAAAAAAAACTAGAATACGCAACAGCCAATCATCATTAAACATTTTTGAAAAGAAATAAAAATCGTAAATCGACAAACTCATACCGAAATTGTATCGATATCTCGCTTTTCGGAATCGATTCTAACCGATTTCACGTTTAATCGTAAACAAGTTTTATTATAGCAATTACATTGAACACAGTGTGTTTCTACAAAACTGTGGTGTTCGTATACAAATCAATAATTAATTAATCATTGATGTAACCCGTTGTGGGGTACCGTAGTGATTAATATTTCATGTGGGAACGAAGCCTTTGGGGATTATTTTTTTCAAATGCAACTTTTAAGCTCAGTGAGTATCGTAATAAGTTATTCAGGAGCAAAAACTTTACTTGCCACGTACATTTCTAAGTAAAGTAGTGTAGGTAAAGCAATGAATTTTTCTTTTGTTTCAATGGTGTCTAACTTCTAACTCTACATGATCTATATCTTCCTAATGAATAAAAGACAATCGATTTCGGCTATGGCGACCGATATCAATAGTTCCAAGTGTGCAGGACATTATAGTGCACAAGAGTGCGCGCAAACACAAGTGCACTCTCTGTTTCTCCACTGACATAGTTCGAAGAGGCAAGTGTATAGATATTTGTAGTTAGAAGAGCTTTAGACCCGATAGCAATTAATGAAAGGAGTAATCTTAACGGAATTGATATAAGGACTAAAAAGCTGAAAGGGGTATATTGTGATTTTTGTTAAAAAAATCATTCGTTAGCACCATAGATCTTTACATTGGCATAACAAGGTACCACTGACAATTTTTCAGTTGTTTTCTGCTTGAGAATCCGTTCGTGTCTTGTTTATCCAATAAAACTTAGGGGTGAGAGCTATCCGCTCCCGTCCAAGTCCGCTGATGATGATGAGGCTACTCCAAGCCATCATCGTATGTCAGTTAGGAAGAAATCCCATAAATAATTACTGTGGAAGCGCGTCAGACATATCACACAGTTACTTTTGAAATTATAATATTAGTCTCTAGTCATCATCATCATCTTCATCAGCCCATATACGTCCCCACTGCTGGGGCACGGGCCTACCCTAAACTAGGGCGATCGGACCTCATTGAACGCCGGCCAAGTGCGGGTTGGTCGACTACACAACCTTAGAATTTCTTCTTAGTCGTGCAGGCTTCCTCACGATGATTTCCTTCACTATCAAAAGTACCTAGTAAGGTGAAATATAATATTTAGTAAAATAGATAACTTACGTATCCAGATTTCTGTAACAAAGTCAACTAAAACTTACAATACTCAAATCGAAGTGGATGTGTTCCTGATAAATTATTCCTAGAACGATAGAGGTTAAATGTACTTCCCTTATAAATCATTAACTTCAACGTTGTTTCATTAATAGGTAATACTTGAACTGACTATTCATAATGGCTGTTTTAGTATCGAGCTAACTATGTCTATGTTATTACTTGGATTACTGTTAGTAATAAGTAATACTTTAAATGTTAAGGTGGTAACTTTAGAATTTGAACGTTCCGAAGCCTAAATGTGTGTACCAGGACCGTAGCACATGGCAAGAAGTGATCTTGGAGAAAGGCGTGAAGTAGTGATTGAAGTTTTTTAGACAACAGTCATCTTGAGTCTTGCCTGTGACCACGAGCTCTATAGAGCTCGAAATGTCAAGTCCCTAAATGATTACGAGTATGTTTGGATTAGTATCATATGACAGTTTATTCCGCGATAATTTTTTTTTCAAATGTGTAGTGTTTACACATGCACCGCATAGAGCCTTGTTGACTGACTGTTTTTTTATATAAATACGTCGGTAAAGGCTCCATAAGACAAATCTTTAGTAACACACTAGGCTACTAAAAGCTCTTATAACCTAAACTACTTGACTTAACCTAACTCATTAAAATGCTGACAAATGAATTTTACGCGGGAATCTATCCGCATAAATGTTACGGGCGGCTTGCTTGATTTCCATTGATCTCCAATAATGACACATTGATGAAACTAGCCTATAATAGGCACGAAAAACCAATTCCAATTAGTTAGAGAAAAAAAAACGTGACCGCACAGAAAATATTCTCGCGTCTGTAAAAAAATACCTCCTTTTTTTCGAGTAGCATTAAAACCTCTGTCAATTTCAATTTATCAAATACGGGAACTTGCAAAATGCAGACCTAATGTACGTATTAATGTCTTTCAAAATAATCAGCGTAGGCGTTGTGCTTTTTACGAAACAAGAGTCTATATTGGACATTGCCATATACGAGTTCAACCGAAAATGTGTGCGGTTTATTTTTTTAAGACCAAAAATCTTGGTAACGTTGGTTCTTTAGCTAGCAGGCTTAGTTATTTTTTGTGTTTGTTGTGTTTTGTGTGTGTTTGGAGCAAAATGATTGAAACGAAACGATGCGACTCTTCTCACTGCGGTAACAGAACAGAACGAATTTTCTTTTAAAAAGAAGAACATAGACAACATACAGCACCAAATCCAAATTTGCCTATGCTCGAAAGCGTTGCTTTAATTTTTAAGTGTTTAATACTAAGTAACAACAATGATGTCTTTGCTAGATAAAAGTAGTGTAGGATGTACAGACTAGATCACTTTTCCTTTCCTAGATGGGATGAATAGGATAAAAAAAAAGTTAAAAGTAGTTATGAAAGTTTTCTAAATGTCAATCTTGACAAATCAACTTACCTTTAACATGAAAAACGGGGACCATAGGATGTTTAATTGTAAATGACCTGATTGTTCTATGAAACAGAGTTCCATAACTCAGGAGACATAATGGCTTTATTGTGTATTGATTTAGTATCTATTCGTTATACGAAGGTAAAAACAGCTTATTTTTCTTTCTATAGTACTTAGTTAAGTGAAGTTGAAGCTTGGTAGAGTCAGTCTAATGATTTTGATATGCTTAAATAAGAGGACGAGAATCTTTTTCATTTCTTATGTCTTCTTTATTATAATCATCTTTAAATTGGGTGATACCTATATATGTGGTGTCAACTTTAAAAAAGATATTTCACACTAATGAGTGTTTTTCATTATATTTTATAATGCATGTTACATTTTATTTTGGATCAACCGTAAACAGCACAAGAAATTGTCGGTCTAGAAAAAGCCGCGGGCGAATACTAGTCTTATATTTCAGTCGTAATTGTGCTAACTATCGATGGAGGCAAATTTTTTGGCCCACCATTGAAACGGCAGCCAACAAAAAAGCATGTCGAAGAGCCATTATAACTATTATTAGATTATAACAAAGACATCAATCCGCCATATTACGATGCTCCATAGAACAATTACAGTAGACGCAATTAATGTACTACTTACCTTGTAAGGGTAATATGCAAGATGGCGGTTCGTTTGACACATGATTAACGACGGTCAACCCGGCAAATGTCATAACTCCCGCCATTTCAGCGTGCCTTTTTTTTAAATTGTCAACCTGTTTAGAGAAAAAAGGTTTGTCGTAGAGCCCGCTGGCTGCATTGAAAAATTCCTGGCCACTTTTTTTGTTTCGCCAATTTGTTAACGGTTGAACTGGATTGAGAGGGCGCCTCTAAACGTGAGATGTCAAATGTGATGCTTTTTTTCTTTGTTTTGTCAACTCGGATCATTTGTTAGTTGAAAGGGTTCAATTACTCTTTTAACTTCGAACGGAGTAGCATTTAGAAGCGGTACAATTCCATTCTTATGAGCGTAAACTTGTTTAAAATGTATCTTCGTTCTTGAGTATAGGATGTGGAGTATAGGATGTGACTGAAAAGAAATTTTCAGCCATTGCTACATCAGTGTTAAGGTTTTCTAGGAGTCGCTGATAAAGAAAAACTGCCTAAATTGTAGTATTTCTGTTGTAACGTCCGACTCTGTACTGCTTTTTTTTTGGCCTGTAGATATTGAACTCTTCGTAAACCTACAAACACACTAATCCTGAAGTAGAGACTTAAAATATAATCTCTACGAACGAACAACATTGTTGTATACTTTGATGAAGTGACAATCAAACAGTAAAATGGCGAAGTAAACGGTTGAATAACTTATGTATTTCTTTCAAATCTAACTACCCTCTCCAAAAATTATCATAGACAAATCAAACAGTGTCATAGACAATCTATTTCGGTCCTCAGACACAAGTAGCGTCATAGACAATATTTACCTATTATACCCGACACTTGGACAGTTACGATGTCTATCGGTAGCGATACTAACGATTGCCACTCCACGATAATGTGACATGTCCACAAACATGTTCGTTTGTGTCTAAAGGTGATTCGCCCCAATTTGGTATGGGACATTATCTGAAAATAAATCATTGTCGATAAACGGCCTTTGCCTAGCGCTGAGACAAAAAAAAACGCAAAAGACTGAAATACTGGTCGTTTACTGAAAAGACAATGAAATATTTGACAGTTCAAGCGATGCCAATTCAAAAGTATCGTAGTTTTGGATTTGGAACCTACTTTATCGGCAAATCAGCGCCAATACAAAATATCGGTTCAGATTTGAATTACATCATCAGCCCATATACGTCCTCACTGCTGGGGCACGGGCCCACCCTAAACCAGGGATATCAGGCTTTAGTCAACCACGCTAGCCATGTGCGGGTTGGTCGACTACACAACCATCATACCATCGCATTTTATTATCATAGTAAATTATTAAGTATCATAATAAATCCTAAACTTATTTATTACTTTTTATCCTGAAGACTTTTCCAAATAGGTCTTTTGGAAACATCGCCTGTGTTGTAAATAGTAATTATGTACGAACACAATAATGAGTAAGTATGAAGAAACATGTTTTTGTCATTCCACTTCTGGCCAGTATCTCACGCAAATCTAAAGACACGCTAGTACAGTCTTACATATAATTTGCCTTATCATTATGCTTAGAAAAATCTGCGTAGCTAATCCTAATGATAGTTTATTTCTTAGCTTATATACTACCTATTAGGTAGTTTTACTTGGTTTTGAACCAAATGTAGGTTCGTTGTTATTCGACGCTTTAACGGTGAAGGAAATCATCGCGAGGAAACTTGTATACCTGCGAAAATCTAAGGTTGTGTAGTGAACCCGCACTTGGCTAGCGTGGTTGACTAAGGCCTGATCGTCCTGGGTTAGGCATGCGCCCTGTAGCGGGGACGTATATAGGCTGATGGTGATAGGTGTAAAGGATATTACTAAGTTGACAAGAAACCATTTACCTATCGCATTAGTATTACTCTCTTTTAACGTTGGTTAAAAATAACCTGCCAGCGCGTTTTCTCCATTTTTTTTACACATTTCATACTATTTCTATGCTCCTATTGGTCGCAGTATGATTTTATAAAGCCGAAAGCCTTCCTCAACCAGTAGTTCCTGAGATTAGCGCGTTCAAACCAACAAACTCTTCAGCTTTAAAATATTAGTAAAAATAGATTTAAAATAGAAAACCGTTGTAAATCTTTTTATATATTTTCATTAATATCTGAGAGACTAGGTACTTGTTCTCTAGATACAGGTCTTCGTCCTATTCAGTTGAAATACAAACACGTCTTTCTCATTAAGCAATATTTTTCTAGCGTCTTGGAAAAGTCGCCTAATAATACTCTAGTTTACATTAACAACTGTACTGCAGTTAGAAAATTTGATACACCACATTGTATTGTCTCTGGCTTATCGTTTGCATTGTCTATGATCCTACACATTCAACGCGCTAAGCTCGCTTACGACGTATTGTTTACACAAAATATAAATTATGGATTACACTTTTCCAACTGATAATCTAGCGTGATGTTGTGATTTGTTAAAACAATGTTTTAAAAGATAGATCTGTTTGGATTAAACTGAGGCGCCGAAATAAGCTTGTTGTGTTTAATTTTTTTTTATCAAATTTATCCCATCAGTGAAAGGCAAAGGGATCTAGCCCGTACAGCCTTTGTGTTTAACAAAAGATCACGCACTTTGTTTTAACATATGAATTTTATAATACATGGAAATGCACAACAAACAGCCTACTAATTACATTAATTGTTAATTTCTACGCAAGCTCTCGTTAGAAACGAAACTTTTATTACCGTATCTCACTTTGCATACACTGACATTTAAATGACATCTTTGTTTTTTTTACTGAAGTTGGTTTTACAACTGTGACAATTCTCCATTTAAAACGTTCTCTACAAAGAATGCCATTAACAAAACCAGAACAGTAGCAATACAATTAAAATTAAAATATCATGCATTTAAAATTACGAAATGTCCTTTAAAAAGGGCTTTACAAATCGCCTGTCACATTTTACACTGTAAGTACCTTTTTATGTCTGACAGCGCATTCAATACACTTGTAAGGTAAACCATAGACTACAATATAGACTAATTTGTTTCTGATCCGACATTATGGATCGATTACCTATGTAGTTAATTAGTTGCGTTTTTTTTCTTTCCGTGCAACACGCAAAGAAGTTATGCAGTGACAATAAAAAGTAAATATTTATTAAGTTTGTGCTTTTAATCTGGTTTTGAATGTAGATTCTGCACTTTTTTTTTCTGCCTCTTTTTTGAACTAATCTCTTTCGGTACATGTATGCCATCTTAAACATCTAACTATTTTCCATTAGAATAGTCATTTACAACTAAATATTTCCGATTGATGTAATATATAAGATTTCTTGGATAACTAATCAGTAAGATTTCTTTGTGTAGAAATTAATATTTATGGAAAGATTCTATATTAAAAAAATACAGCAGATGGCCTATGCATAGTTGTTTGATATGGCTATGATGATGATGATGATGATACCTAATGAATTAAGTACATGCGTATGCAGCCATCTTGAATTAAATAAATGAAAAGGAAGAATTATTATATTTACTTGGCTAATTCAACTCAAACAAATGAAAACTGCAGTTTCATTTTATTTAACAAGAACCGTAGAGGATGCTGAATAGAAAATGCAAGTAACTCTATTTAATTCAATAAATGCTATGTAAAAATATAAAAAAAATATTGCTATATTCTACACGACTTTTGAGAAGAGAAATAAGGAATTATGAAAATACTAAATCATGAGTTAAAAGTGTACCTGAATATCAAATTCTTTGATTGAATTTCCAGATATTTAATAGCTACAACTTTTGCGTTACGAATATTAGAGTTACCAGATTGCTAAGGCCATTTTCCTTCTCTCTTTTTTGGAAATTGCTGGCTTCGTTGCTAGGGCCATTAAGCCATTTTTGCTTAGTTAGATTAGACTAAATATTTGTCTTTATGGGTCTACACGCGTTATTAGGAGTAGCAAATACATAGCTACTTACTGCCCGACGTTTCGACTGGGTTACACCAATCGTGGTCGCGAGCGAACTGGCGCAGCCTGTCTTCGTCTGCCACAGCGGTTGTGAATTCCTTGATCCACCCCCGAACAAGCACTAATGTCTTTTGTACAGCTACCCACATTTGTCCGACACACAACACTCACTCTATCCGGGTTCATATTAGACGTAACTTAGTTAGATTAGATATCGTAGACACGGTACAAACACAAATGCATACAAATATTTCCGCCTCCAGACCAGTGGCGTAACTATACCCGTTGAAGTCCGTGGCAATTCATCGGTTGGGGCCCCGTGCACCCCCCGTTCTTTTTTTTATCTTAATGTGTATGTGGGTTGGCAGATGAGATTCTCCTATGACGGGGACCCCTTTCGGCTGGGGCCCCCTACCGGGTGGGGGCCCGTGGCATTTTGCCGACTTGCCACACTGTACTTACGCCACTGCTCCAGACTCTCCAGAGGCGGAAATATTTGACTTTCCTTTCCCAACTGGTTGGGATTAAAACCTCTGGATACTGAATTCTTTCAAAAGAGCATTTTGTGACTTATATTGTTCTCCATTCTTCATCATCAGCCCATTTTCGTTCTCTCCGAGAGGCAATATAACTATTAAACTAGAGAGATCAGGCCTCAGTCAGCCAGATTTCAGTGGCATATTTTTTTTATTATCTGTTTTAGTGTCGAACTATTTTTGTAATAACTTTAAACTGTCATGGTTACATACATCAGAAAACTAAAAATGTTCATGACGTGCCGAAATATCGGGAACTCTTAAAACAGTGGAACATGGCAAATATTCCGAACATGATCAGATTTCTAAGATTTTTGTAATTCTCTGACAAAAAAAAATAGAATAGAATAGATTTTCTACCTATTTTTCAAACATTCACACTAACTCACAAACGTTTGCCTTTATAAGTATCTACAATTAGTGTGATGTGTACGCAATACCGCAGCCATCTTATCATTGGATGGTGCTATGCAAATTGTTACATGTACGAATGATTTCGCAGGTGCTTCGCGCCATTCTACGGTAATAGAATAATGTGCTATTACGCGACTCGATGTCAATAGGCACACAAAATGGCGGATGGCACGCGACTATAACCTCCAAAATAGCCAACTTAGGCCACATCCCCATTACAGACAGACAGTTTGCTTCCAGTTTCCGTATACATTTTAAATGGGTCCATACAGCGCGTAATGTACTTAATGTTAAGTGCCTCGTTGGTCTATTGGTAGCAAGCGCTGCGTAAGGACCGGGAGGTCCCCGGTTTGAGGCAAAATTTGTGTGAGTTTTTCTGTAATGAAATTACTCAGCCCGGAGTTAGGAAGTTGGCAGTTGAACGCCCGTGGCTCGGAAAGCACGTTAAGACGGTGGTCCTGCGTCCGATCTCTCATCGGTCATGTCGGATTGCCGTCTCACCGAATTATGAGAGTAAGGGAATAGAGAGTGGACTTGAGTTTGCGCGCACACTTGTGCACTATAATATGTCCTGCGTACTTGGCTGATCTCAATTGAGATCGGCCGCCATGGCTGAAATCAATCGGACGCTTTATAATGTACGCAGTTTGAGACGTTTCGCTTGCTGATTTGTTCTGTATGCACCTGTTACTCAACGTCTGTAGCTGTATAAAACTTACGTACGTTAAAAACCTATCGAATTGTTTTATTCATACATACTACCGATTTTAGTTCTAAGCGTTACCGCTGGAGGCGCTGTACATTTTTTCATAGACATTTTTTACATAGGCGATATCAAGTTTGTCACTTTTAAACTCATGGTAGCGCTACAGGGCCGCGCGGTTTGAAATGTATAGGGAGGCAAACTGGAAGCAGATTGTCACCTGATCACTATTCCTAATATAGACGTGCCCTTAGGATACAATAGATGTAGATACGACCGTTTTGACTGCTTATTACTATAAAACACAGAATTTTTGGGAATTAAACTATATTTGAGAATTATCTATCATAATTCTGTCCCTATTTTAAATATTTCCTTAAAATATCTTACGCATTTCCGTCAAAAAGTAGTCATTCTATTGGAATGTCTTTTGAGGACAAAAGAACGGATTCCAAAGAATAGAAATATGATACCTTCACACTTTCCCGCGAAAAAGGTTCTTGATATACTAGCAACAAAGTATTGTTATATGGGCATCATTGATATAATTTTCTGTTTAGATGAAAACTCTAACTAGTCTTAATCTTACAGAATGGCTCTATGGACCATTAGGTAGTGCCGCCCACTCTTACACAAGGAGTCGTGGGTTCGATTCCCGCTCGGAACAAATATTATGTAATAAACGTCTATGCTTGTTCTGTGTCTGGGTTCTGATTGGTATCTGTTGATTCTGATATCCGTAACACAAGTGCTCAAGCCATTATTTATTTAGGACCTATATGTTCTAGATTGAGTATAATCATGATCAGAAGGACTTATTATAGCACTTTACTTCAAATATCTATAACATAAGCAACTCGGAAATTAGGAGAGAAAGCCACCGGCTCCCCCGCAAGTCCGGTGATGATAACAAGGCTACTCCAAGCCATCATCGTAGTCTGAAAAAAAAACATTCGTTACAACATTGTATTTATTTCTATTCATGTCCCTACCATCATCAAGCATAATCAGGTAATCAAATTGTTTAAAATATTCCTTCGAATCAGTTTTATCACATCTATTGTACGACGCGTCGAGCTATCGCGCCGTTCACGCAACTCAATTGGGCTCAAGGCTGTGCGGCGAGTACCTTTTTTGCCCAACCACAGAACGAAGGGCCTGATAGCTAGTGCTATGTTTTGACGGAATTAAAAAAAATGTTTAAGAACAGTGTTTTCTTTTATTTTGGCGCGAATTCGAATGTCATATTCGACGTGTTCCATGACAGATACATAAAGTTCGGATGAAAATTCAAAATTAGAATACAACATCTTTGTATTATTTGTCACGATTCTTACTTTTTTTTAAACTCGTCAGTGGCGAAGGTATAAACCGTACAAAGCCAATAACTAGAAAGAAGTTTTATTTGACTTAAATAATAATGTTAACATATTTTTCCCGTCTCTTGAGGCTACAGTTATAATACAGAAGCTAGCTTAAGCATTTTCTTTATTGTTTGTTGTGGCAGTGCAGCCTCAATACGAGGATCAAATAGAAACTTCGTGGATTCATATCCTTCCATAGTCACATACTTTATATGTATATCAGGTACTACAAATCATTTGACATTGTGAGCTCGTACTTGATCTTCGAGACTAAGTAAAAATGCTTTAGCAAAGGAAATTACATCAAAAATAACTTAATGAATCGCAAAGTGATAAACAGAACGAAAGCACGTTTTGTAACACAAACATTACATAGACAGACAAGCACTAAATCCTGCCTTATTTACCTTTCAAGCGTTACAAAAACCAATTCCTTTGCGGTGTCTGAAAAAAGAAATCGATTGTAACTCATGTCAACTTGAATTATGAAAAAAAGTTAAAGCATAGACAAAAACAGACACGCCAAGATGTCGGCAAGTGTTTATGGTCGTTGCATTCTAGATTCAATGCAAATTTTTATTGATAACGCGTAATTTTATGACTACATCCATTGTTGATGTTAGGTTTAATAACTTGCGATGTTTGTATGAATGGTCAAGGTTTTCAAAATTACAGTTGTAGATTTTACTCATACGATATTATTAGATAATTTGTACATTTGCCTTTCATGAATGTAGATAGATGTAAGTGTAGTGATACTACATACTACTATACTATACTTATAAACTCTGACACCAGGTTGTTCATCAACCATACGATAAGAAGAAGAAGACTATACTATGACTTCTTTTCATTCTGTTTCTTAGTCAGTCGAGTTAAGAGTTTGCGCTAGATATTAGTTACCTTAAAACGCAGTCGAATGAAAAGAAACCTATGTCCTTTCTCAGACTCTAGACTAACTTTAAACTAAATTTGTTTTAAATCGGTTCAGTAGATATGGCGTTAAAGGCTGTAAGTACGACAGATAAACAGAGTAACTCATCATAATCATCATAATTATCAGCCCATCTCTGTCCACTGCTGGACTGAGTAACTCGCTTTCTAAATATTTAGTAAGGATTTTACAATTTCCGTGTATAGGCTTGTGTTATATAGTTTACTAGTGACCCGCCCTCGCTTCGCTTCGGGAAAATTTTACATAAAAACCTTTCTCTTGAATTACTCTATCTATTAGAAAAAACAGCATCAAAATCCGTTGCGTAGTTTTAAAGATTTAAGCGCACATAGGGATATAGGGACAGAAAAGGCGACTTTGTTTTATACTATGTAGTGATTAATCAGTTCATTACCACCAAAGAGGTTACATACATAGTTACTCTAACCTAAAAACTACATACTCTCTAAGCTAAGAGTGTCTATCTAAAGGAATAATGTGTTATGAAAAAAAAAATATGAGTACAACACAAGACTCGTTCAATGTTGCAATAGACGGACAAAAACACGTATTAATTAGTTAAGATAATAAAACTGAGAATCAACTCGCGTGTTGAGAGTTTTTACGTTAAAATGTTAAATTCGTTACGGTTTTTTCATCACGAAATTTTATAGTTACCGCTAGACGGAGCCGGTTTTTTTTTCTGGGTTCCGTAGATTTCTTATCAGTGGGGCTACCATGAGTTTAAAACTTACGCACTCGATATCGCCTACGTAAATATGTCTATGAAAAACTTGTACAGCGCCGCTGGTGGTTACGCGCAGAACTAAAATCAGCCAACTCATGGTAGGCCCTCTGATAGCATGTGTTACCTACATTGATTCGATTTCTGGGCAAGCAGCGATACCATGAGTTGGCTATCGAAAACTTACGTACGTTAAAAACCTATCGAGTTGTTTTTTTCATACGACCGATTTCAGTTCTTAGCGTAACGACCAGAGGCGCTGTACAAGTTTTTCATAGACATATTTACGTGGGCGATATCGAGTCCGTAACTTGTAAACTCATGGTAGCGCTAAAGTTTGTTCTTGCTTGTATTACGGATAGCAAAACCAAAAGAGGTTCAAAATTTTAAGCATTTACCGATATGAAAGTAGATTTTAGAAACGAAATTTCAGTATTAAGTAATTCTCATAGGTTTATGAGATGGGAGTCCTATTTAGTTAATATACTTAATATGAATCCTTCGTACAAAGATTTTTATTTTTGTCTAATTAAAATATATGATACATTTAAAGTGTTTTTTTTAAGTCATGTCATCTGTCAGTCTATATTTTAAATCGATGTCTATAATATGTATAGTGACGGAACCATACATATATTTTAATATCAAAAATTTGGTTGTATTTCTGGTTTACGTATTTTCTTACATTATAAAATTCAAGGCGGAAATACTTTGTTTATAGTTTGTAAAGTTTTAGATGTTCGTATCTAATGGGGATGTACAATATAACGGAGTTTTAATGGTAAAGGAATGTTCATAATATAATATTATCCTATCTATTTTTATCAGGAACTAGCTTTCCTCCCACAACTTCGTCCGCGTAGAGATGTTTAACGGGCAAAACATTACTTCTTTATAGCGCAGTCGGTTAAAAAGTGGCCTATGTCCTTTCTCAGACTCTGGACTATATCTGTACCAAATTTCATTTAAATCGGTTCAGTAGTCTAGTCGTGAAAGCGTACAAGACAGACAGAGTTACTTTCGCATTTATAATATTAGTAAGGATACATACCATTGACTTATAGACCTGGGGGCTAGTACGACCTCTTAATTCCAGTCAGTTTAAGAAAACATATCGGCAAACTTCGTGTTTTTGGTACACTCAGTAAGTGAGCTATGTTTGTGGAATCATACAGACTGATATAAACCCTCCAACGTCCATGTATATTTTAAAAATAATTATAGTTATAACAGCTCTGGGGGCTTAGACAAAGTAACAATATCGAAACGATAACGAAGTTCGGAAACAATCAAATGATGTGATTTATCGCGTCTAATGTCAATGCCCTTCAAAAACATTTTATTCTTTTCGAACTTCGTTATCGTTTCGATATTGTTACTTTGTCTACGGGGCCTGTATCACTCTGTTAAGTTGGTAAGACTGGCTACGTAGAATTGCACTAAAGACAAAGTTTTAAACTTGTAATGTTATATCATTATATTTATATCTGGTTTAAATATAATGGTTTGGTGTTAATCAGGGACACAAATATTTCCTCTTTAAATGATAATGTAGATAGAGTTAAAAGAGCTATATTTATAAAATAAAGGCTTTATATTAGTTATATTCAAATACTTAGGTATTTTCAAACATAATGTTAGGTCCGCTAAGCCATATTTCAGTGTAAAATATTTTCCGACGCCCTACAATAATGACAGTACAGAATTTATACTCGACATTATCAAAGATATTATTGAAGGCGAAATTATATATTACAGACTTGCATGTAAATCGCTATTCTCAGAACAGAATTGTAAGACACTATTTTGATTGAAGTAAAGAAGTTATAATTTCAAATGGAAACTATAAATTATCTATCAAATTATAACCTGCCGCAAAAAGAGACATATGCCCCCATTTGTACGGCATAAATGTGGAAAAAATTAAATTAATACGACTGCTGGTCACCCTTTTGATGTGAGCCTTTTTAATTGGCACCCTCTATGCTCTATGGTCGATGCATTCTAGTTTCGTATTCTCTATGGTTCTGAGCAAATTACAGAGCGCAAGAATTGTGTTTCTTTGCCGAGTTCGCAATTGGTTGAATTAAAAAGAGTTTGCTATAGATGAGTGAGAATTTCTTATGAATTTAAGTAGTTTTTTTAAGGTTAGTTTAGTTCGGTTGGTTCTGTCATGTCGAATTACGTTTAAAAGTAATTAACTTCTTTAAACGACTAAGAAGATTCACTAAATTCAAAATCTGTCCCTGACGCGTCGATGGCCGAGTGGTTAAGGTCGTTGCTTGCCATGAAAGAGGTCCCCAGTTCAAAGCCCTTAACGTACCACTGTGTTTTTCAAATATGAAATTCTCATGTACGATTTTTGACGCTTTGACGACGAAGGCAAACATAGCGAGAAAACCTTCACACCTACGAAGACATTCTAAGGTTGTGTAGTCGACCAATCCAAATCAATTTTTTTTTAGTATTCGCCCGACGGCAAACTCAGCTAGTTACATACAATATTAGGTATACTTAGTTGACAAATAAACAAGAATCAATACAGAATTCGTTAACAACAATTACCTGGGATTCAGATCAGTTTCACCAAATCCAATATGGTCCATTGTGCCTGTCGACCTCATATTTGGATCTCACTACCGCTTACCATCAGGTGGAGTGAGGTCAGCTTGTTAGCTTATTATAAAAAAAAATCCCTAAAACAAAAACCAAACACAAATCAAACCTATATATCCAAGTAAACAAAACATTTATACACATTTGCATTTCCCTACAGTCAAGTTAAAGAACCATGTCACGTACTAAGTTATACCCACTGATCCGGAACAGTCCATGGGAACATATTATGAACGCAATAAATAATTGGTACCCCATAAAATACTACTAAGTATTCATTAAAGACAGTGGTAGCCACAATTCAGTTCGTCCCAGCGAGCTAAGTGCATCTGAGTGTATCATGTTTTCCCTCCCTCCTATGATCCCGGGCTCTTCAGGCGGGGCGTGAAACGGCATTTAAGCAGGCCTTCAGGGTGAGTGCGACAGGCTCAATACGATCTATTGTGCCTGTCGACCTCATATTTGGATCTCGCTACCGCTTACCATCAGGTGGAGTGAGGTCATCTTGTTAGCCTTTTATAAAAAAAAAAATCAATCTCATAGAATCACTACATTGTATAAAGCAAAGTCGCTTCGCGCGTCTGTCTGTCCATATGTATGCTTAAATCTTTAAAACTACACAACGGATTTTGATGCAGTTTTTTAATAGATAGAAGGATTGAAGGGGATGGTTTTTATGTATACCCGAAGCGAAGCGAGGGCTGGTCACTAGTCTGGAAACTGACTGACTGACATATCAACGCACAGCCTAAACGGCTAAACGTAGGCACTTGAAATTTGGTAGGGCGTACCTTAGGTGCAAGAAAGGAATGCCCAGGATTCCCACGGGAATGGGAATTAGTGGTAAAATCCTTTTGTATGAAAAATCTAAATCGCTTAACTTAGACGCTTGGAATTTGGCATGCAGGTTAAATAACCTTAAAGCTTAGTTGCAACAGGATATTGCCAAATTCCCACGGGAACGGGAGATGTGAAGAAAAAACTTTGTATTAAAAATCAAAACAGCGTAAATAACTATTCCACGCGGACGAAGTCGCGGGCATAGCTAGTCTAGAGATATTTTGTACAAATTCGCTAGGGGTGCTTATGTAGGTTAGAGTCTCCAAATATAAGGTGTTCCTTCGGCAATGGCGGCCGATCTCATCTCTCATCCCGATGGAGATCAGCAAACTACGCAGGATAATAGTGCAAACAAAAGTGCACTCTCAATTCCCTAACTCTCACAGTTCGGTGAGACGACTATCCGTGACCAATGATAGATCAGGCGCAGGACCACCGGCTTAACGTGCTTTCCGACGGACGTGCAACCGCCAACTTCGTGACTCCGGGCTGAGTAATTTCTTAAAAGATGAACTCACACAAATTTGGCCTGACCCGGTAATCGAAACCGGGACCTTTGGGTCTTCACGCGCTTGCCACAAATAGACCAATGTAGCTGTTTGCACCTATAATAACAGTTGTACTTTAGAACCTCCCTCTATATTTTATTACAGACCTTCCTATGATCATTTAGGTCTTAATATTTCGAACTAGCTGTGCCAGCGACTTTGTCCGCGTTTTCCCCCGTTTTTTACACATTTACCATTTTTTCTTTGCTTATGTTGGTCGCAGCATGTTTTATAGCCTAAAGCCCTCCTCGATAAATGTTCCATCCAACACAAAAGACTTTTTCGATTCGAACCAGTAGTTCCTGAGATTAGCGCGTTCAAACAAACAAACAAACAAACTCTTCAGCTTTATAATATTAGTATAGATAATCAGACATCAATAAAGAGGGCATAGATAATCATCATCAGCCCATATACGTCCCCACTACTGGGGCCCGGGTCTACCCTCAACTAGAGCGAGGCCTTGTCTGATGACTCAGTAGGAATTCTTATATTTATCTAAACGAAAATAAATCTGTTTGTCTGTCCGTCGCGCTTTCACGCAAAGACTACCGAAAGGGTTTAGTTAAAAATCAGTACTCAGCTATTTTAGTGACTGAGCAACTACATAGACTTCTTTTTTAACCGACTGCGCTAAAAATGAGTAATTTTATAAGTGGTAAAAGTTGATAGAAGATTCGACCTGACACGAGCTGGTCAGAGCTACCATCCACATACGATACAGGGTCTTGTGGCCAGGTACCAAGAAGTACAGTTCCTCTTTTCTGCCCCGTGCCATTAAGGCATGGAACGCCCTTCCAGCTCTTGTTTTCCCTCCCTCCTATGATCCTGGACTCTTCAGGCGGGGCGGGAAACGGCATCTAAGCAGGCCTTCAGGGTGAGTGCGACAGGCTCAATAGGGTCTTTCGTGCCTGTCGACCTCATATGTGGGCCTAACGACCACTTACCATCAGGTGGAGTGAGGTCATTAAGAGACCATTTTTAAGTATAAAAAAATATTTCGATGAACATACATATATACATACATGAAATCACGCCTTTTTCCCAGAGGGGTAGGCAGAGATCACTTCCAGCGATCCACTTTTCACCTCTGTGGGAAACGTGACGTGACGGGTTGTGGACCACGTCGCCGCCATTCTGCCTTGTGCATTGTTTTAACAAGGTCATTGCGTTCCCACGAGTAGCAAGGATATATGACGAGGGAAGGAAAAGGGGAGGAAGGATACTATCGCCTCGGATGATTTGGACTGAGTCGATAGTAGCTCAAGGAGCCGGGGTCGCTTACCCGTATACCGTTCACCAACCACCAGACAGTTGTGACAGATATCCTATGACTTCGATGAAAGACTTTTTATTCTAGAGGTCTACTTTTTAAACCGATTTCGCTGCAAGACAATAATGAGTTCTTCTGTTATTCAATGCACTGTGCATTTATGCAAGGTTCATTGGTCACAACGACTTGGTTCACAAAGAAATGTGATTCGGCCGAAATACTTCGGAAACGAAGGGCTTAAGTTGACTTTGAATTGTTTAACAATGATTTATAATGGACAGGACATTAGAATATTGTTTATGAGAATGCAACTCTTTTTAGGGCAGACGGATAAATAGTAAGAGTAAGTATAAGTAATTGAGTTAGTAACAGAATTTCAATCAACCATAGACTACAAATCAATTTCTTAACAAAATCATAAAAAAAATAAAAGATTAAAAACAAAATCAATAAAAAATATATTTTATAAATAATACTGACGAATTAATCCGAGATACCGCCATAGCGTCGCCTCTTCATTATAAAGTTTCTATTTTATTAACTAATACGTTATCAAATATCTATCTAATTGTTATTGAGACATCAGAAACATAAAATCGCGTTAGCGAGCGATAATTTTCAATAAAAATTTACATCAATTAGTTGGTCTTAAACATTATTATTACGAACACGAGCAATCAACACACATATAAACAAATAAGAGAAAAAAAAAACTTCAACAAAACGATCTGACCTGACCTTTTGAGCGCCTCGTGCGAGCGAGAGGGAACGAACAAATCAATAAGTGAGAAAAAGACGAAAAAACTTGTGGTAATTATCACAAAGTTGCCGAAAGGGCTTGGTTATGTTATTTTTTTTTTCAAGGAACGTTTTTTTTTTCGGCCCATTTGTTGTCGGGTTTCGTACCGTCGAGTTGTGTGTGAGAAATGGTCTTGTAAATAGATCGGATCTGTTTTGTCTAATCTCTTTTTAGGGTTATGATGTATTTGTACCCCTTTGATTGCGAGAACTATCTTATAGCTAAGTCGGTTAAACATCTTATGTCCTTTCTCCGGTTTTTAGCCTAGCTATTTCCCAAATTTCATTTCGTATGGTTCGCTAGTAAAAGCCCCACAGACTTCCTTCCTCTTTTTCTTTACAATATAAATTAGAACATACTCATATTTAATATCTATTAGCTAGCTATCCGCCAACATATTTGACATAAAACCTTCCTCTTGAATTAGTCTACCTATTTAAAGGAACTGCATCAAAATTCATTACGTAGTTTTTAAAAATCTAAGCATCAAGGACAGACAGACAGGGGAAAAGAGTTTGTAACCAAACTTTTTAGAATTCCGTACAGCACAACTCCCACTTGGCCTTACTCCAATCATAATTTGTAAGCTCGTCAAGTTAATATGCTGTTGATGTTGTGATACCTTGAGATTTGCCTATGCCTAATAAGTGGGTGGTCAGGGCTATTAAATCTATGGTTTGGTACCAAAACTGTTGATTTAACGCCGGTCAAAAACGTCAAATCTCAGATTTCTATATTTTAAAATCCGAAAACTCAATGTTGAATCAGAATTAATTACGTTTGAAAAGAAATCGATTCGACATTTTCAAAATCGATTCTAAAGACAATGATTCTTTTTAAAACAATAAAATTCAGATGAAAAAAACTCGATACTCCGATGGCCAATCATCGTAGCAACAAGACAAGTTTCAAGATAGCTATTTGCATAATTTTATTCACGGCATTAGGAGTTTTGCATTTTATTAACTTCAATACTAGTTGCAACGAACGAACCCTCTGAAGCATTCTTTTTGTGAACAACCATTATGTATGCCATCATCAGATTTACATATCCTCAAGGTGACATTGAAGTATTGGATACTCAGATACCAAATTGGATATATGGTTTCCATGGAAATCGTTCGAATGCAGAACATTTGCATGTTTATATGCTTCAAGTTTTTTAAAGTAGTCTTCTAAATAAAGGAGAAACTGACTGACTGACATATCAACGCACAGCCTAAACGGCTAAACGTAGGCACTTGAAATTTGGAAGGGACGTAGTTTAGAATACAGTAGAGGTGCGCTATGAAAGAAATTCTCGAAATTTCCACGGGAACGGGAATTAGCGGGAAAATCCTTTTGTATGAAAAATCTAAACCGCTTAAGTTAGACGCTTGAAATTTGGCATGCAGGTACCTTAGTAAACTTAAAGCTTAGTTGCAACAGGATATTGCAAAATTGGAACGGGAGTTAACGGGAAAAAATCTAAACCGATTAAATAACTAATCCACACGGACGAAGTCGCGGGCACTGCTAGTCGTTTATAGTTTTCTAAAGAGAAGGTATCCAATCTATAAAGTCCTGTTACAATTTCTCTTGTGCCTATTTAAGCGCATTTGGTATAAGCATACTAGCTCAATGGTACATTTGGTAGAGCCCCTATCTCTTACGCTATTAGTCGTGGGTTCGATTCCCACCAAGGACAAATACATATATTACGAAGAACAGTATTTTTCCCGTGTCTGGGTGTGTTATTTAGCCATTTAAGTGCATATGATTTAAGACTTTCGCGTTCCATTACACGTAATAATATTTAATATGAGTCTTTACACGATAAAATACTGTAGCATACAGCTATACAGTAGCTATGTATTATCTACTTACTGCTCGGCGTTTCGACTGAACTATTTAGGCATACTAGTGAATACTTAAGAAAATTCAATATGTCCGGGATATTTACCATGTTGTTTTGTTTTACTTGTCTCCCGATATTTCGGCACTGTTGCAACCGCCATGATCACGGGTCCAGTAGCGGACACCATGAGTTAGCTATCGAAAACTACCGTACGTCAAAAACCTATCGTATTGTTTTTTTTTCATACTACCGATATTAGTTCTTAGCGTAACCACTAGGGGCGCTGTACAAGTTTTTCATAGACATATTTACATAAGCGATATCGAGTCTGTCACCTTTAAACTCATGGTAGCGCTACAGGTCTGTGTATACCACTGTTATTTTGAATATCCGTGAATAAAAGAGAAATTCCGCGATTTTTTTTTCTAAAAATACATACATAGTGATGTCATATCCTTGAAGGCAAGCATTAAAATATTTGGCGGACGCCCACACAGCCTTAATAGACGTGACAATCAAATTTGATAGAAAAACAACGAAAAGGCACGTCTCTTAATTGTTTTTACGCAACTAAATGAAATGAAATGTAGTCGTTTACGCATTTTATGGACGTGCGTACGAGCGATGAGGCGGAACTGATCAAGCGACCTTAGTCCTGTTGCCTCGATAGTTTTGTAATCGATAAATAATCGATATCTTGTATCGATTGTGTTTCCCTTAACTACGATCGTTTAGGAATTTCGTCGTCAATTTGGCACTGACTTGACAGCGAGTTGGTTTTTAATTTTTGGAATGAGGTTTGTGTTTTTCGTTAGGTATACAAACCTACATTTAAATTAATTTTGAGTAGATAAAATTTTAACAGGTTAGGCATGTAACAGGTAAATAGTTTATTTTAGTTACTGTACAATTTCTAAAAAATTTCAAATCGTTTTTTTGCCAGCCGTAACACAAGTGCTTAAGCAACTTGGCACGGATTTTAATCAGTGTATGCGATTTCGTGTGACATTTTATTTTTTTAACCATCGATATCAAGAACCAACTCCAACAACACTGTTTCGGAAACGGAATCCCTCCCACTCTCACAGGGTCAATAGAGGTCACCGCGTTGTGGGTTTTCTTTAAAACAATTTAGCTCCGACACGGTCAATTGAGCCAATCAGCCGATCAGAAGATACTGCGACACTGCAGCTATGCACCCTGCGGGAAAAAAACCGAAGCGTGTTTCTGAACGCGGATCGTTTTTGGCGGGAGCGCCATGACAGTTTTCTATGATGTCTATGGTCGATGAATGTCAGATTTTTTTGTTTTTTTCTTTGTTATTGGCCAGTATGCGATACTTATTGTTAGCAATGGAGAATGTTTTGATATATGTACTAGAGCAGCGTAAAAAAAAATTAAACAATACCTACATGTTTAGTCACCTTTTTGAGTAATTTGTGGGGACAGAAACAATATTTTTCCTTTAGCGTCAAGACGTACAATAAATACGTTCAGGTCTGGTTATAAATCTTTCAAACTTAGCAATTACTTTGAAAAATGGTTTACAATCTGCCAATTGCCTTCAATCAAATAAAACGAATGATCGCACCGTAAATATTCTAATAATTACACATAGTCTAATGAACTCAAAACATGCATATTATAAAACTATAAATCCCATATTTCAACGGTATTATAATAAACTTTTCAGGCGTGACTAAGAGCATTGGTGCCTTATTGCGAGGGGATAAGTGTCATTTTGCTTGATTATCATGTCACTTCAATCCGACTTCAATGAGAAACGAGTATTTGAACAAAAGAAAGCAGAAATACACTAATGTTCTTTGTCTGTTGCATTTTGACGTGTCATAATCAGTTGACGTTGGCAGAATAACAGCGTTGTCTTGCGCAGAAATGTCGATTAGAAAAAAAATGTGTTACAATTTTTTCCACAGATATAAACGAGGTTTTATTTTTTTTTAACGTATTTTCTCCTTTGTTACAGGCTCGTAAAGCGGCGCCATACCACAGTCGACGGAATCCCTCAAAATTACCCGAATTCAGTCCCCTAATAGTAAACCCGGCACACTGAGTTTCTCAGATCCCTTTGGGCCTCCCCAGTCCGCAGACGGGGGGGGCCCTTCCACCCCACAACCCGCCATGACGACCCAAGAGGCCCTGGACCACCAACACCACCACTTAGGGGGGTCCCAAACCCCCCACGACATCTCAAACTCGGCGAACTCTACCCCGACTAATGTTTCCTCGAAATCCGCCTTCATAGAACTACAACAACACGGCTATGGACCCTTCAAAGGGGGGTACCAGCACCCGCACCATTTTGGGTCGCCCGGGGGCCAACAGAACCCTCACGAGGCGTCCGGGTTCCCAAGTCCAAGGTCGTTAGGGTACCCCTTCCCTCCTATGCACCAAAATACTTATGGGTACCATTTAGGGTCCTACGCGCCGCAATGTGCCAGTCCGCCTAAAGATGGTGAGTTTTTTTTTAATTTTTTTTAAATTTTCGATTTTTTTTTTGGCTTATAGATTTTGAATTTTTTTCTTCTGCATTTTTCATTGTTCTCTCTGACCCAATTTCAGTGATAGAATTAAAAAAAAAATTGAGGTTTTCAATTACTTACATTTAATGGTTTTATCAAAGAAGGAAACTGTTTTTTAAATGCTAGTTAATACCGTATATTAATAATATTGGCTTAAAAATATAAACGGTTACTTTATGGCGTAAAAAACAAAGCAAAGAAATTGAGTCATTTTATTTTCCACACTTTGAATATAACCTACAACAGGAATTACATATCGCCATATACAATTACATCTAATATTACGTTCTTCATACAAATTACCACATTCAAACTACTAGGAAGCGCCGTAGAAAAATAAATAACTGTTCTTTTACAATTGTCCAACGTAACAATTTGTTGGGAGCCAATTGCCTACAGTGACACAACTTTTTTTTATTCTTTTTTTCTTTTTGACACGAAATTACCATGAAGGTGTTATGATCGTCCTTTATTACGGATTACGGAATATCTCATTATGGAGGCGTCAAACCAAAACTCTATGCGCGAGGGAAAAGAAAATGATCTGCTTTTAATATTTGAGTGGATTGTCTATGGTGAGTTTTTTCATGGACTTTTTTGTCGTTTACACAGCCAAATTTGTTGAGTAGCAGGATAGTTTATGGTAAACACAGGAGAGCAGAAATTCTAAGCTCTAATACTTATATTATACGTTATAAGTGTGTACAAAATTACATTAACTTGAAGTAATCAATTGATTTGTAGCATTTCTTCAAATCGATAAGAAAAAAAAAATCCGGTAGCAATTTAATTACATAACAACAACTGCCTACAATGTTTGTGGATTCATAATTACATCAATACATGCATTTATTGGTTAATTGGAATTTAATGATCCAAAAACAATATGTATACTGTAACGGTTCAATAAAAATTGCTGTTTTGTTATGAAAAATGTTAATTGCTAATCTAAAGAAATAAAGAAAAACATGCATGTACAAAGAGTTCAAATAACAGTTGATATTTTCTAAGTAAACACATGCCTAATCATTTCAAACTACCTTTTACAGATATCCTAATGATTGCTTTAAGCTAGACTGAAATAAAAGTAAGCCAATTTTCGGAAATAAAAATATTAAAAAAATAAAATTAAGACCACCAAATTTTAAAAGTAAAGTAAATTACAATTTACAAACAAGTGAAATAATACCTATTTAAAGATAAGTTATTCGTTTTTAAGACGTGAAAAACTGTATTTGAGTGATAATTGGTCAATGTGTTAAGTCATAAATATTCTTATAATGTGCGACAGGACAGCAGTTTCTGATTGTTAAATTGTAATTACTATGTTGGTTTAAAAACAAAATTACGTATCACAATAAATCACTAATATATCATGTACTTTATTTATTAATTTTATTGAATGCATAACTGTAACTAATAATATTTGATGTATTAATTTGAACAAAGAACTATGATTTCTTTGATCTAAAAGTTTTTTTTATATTTTCCAAGTTTTAGTGTCTATGGTGTGAAAACGTATACCTAAATTAGCTATGCCTTAAGCTGACGATAGCTCTTAAAATAAAAAAAAGAAATCATTATGGAGTCAATCGGCTATTGTAAATGCACCTAATGGACGTCAAAACAACGTCGCCATTACAAAGTAGCGATCTGTTAATATTTTAACATGTCTCTTTGCCGTACAATTTAGCCCGCGGTGAATTTTTCAACGCGCCAACCGGCACGACGCATTAAACTTTCAAAAGACGTGGAACGGAACGTTTGTTTAGAATTTGGAAAATTGGAATTTACAATATGTGAAATCAATGTTTTGCATCGGACAGCCGGGGGAACGGAGCGCGGTTATGGCGCGCTGTCAATCTGACGTTTTGTTTTATAAAGGAAAATATTGGACGCTTGTCCAGGCAAAGGAATAAATTAAACCTATCACATTAACACAAGTATACCTGAGTAGCTGAGTAGATTTTCTATCACACGTAAACATAGAGAAATAAAATTTTCAAAATCAATGATCAGTAGATACGATATACTTAGTATTGACGAATTAATATGAAATGACGTCTTAAGAATGTTATATTTAAACCTTTATTTATTTGCAAGTAACATAGTCAGTAGGTAGTCAAATAAATTAAGTAGTTATTAACTGTTTGAAAAACTGTTTTGGTAATGGTTTGAAATGGTAATGAATACAGTTTAAGATTATCTATAGATCATTAAGGCAAGAAAAAAGTGTTAATTTAAAAATTACAAAGTTATGAAGTGTTACTACACCTAAATACTGCTTCAACCTTGAAAGTACTCGGAACAAAACTACTTTACGAGCATAAAGGTCCACAGTTCAAGACCATTTTAAAAATTGTGAACGTATCTTAAAATACTGCGAATAACTGACATACTTTGAAAGTTGAATAATATCGTAAATTACTCATTCGCACTCAAAGTTACTAAATAATGTCAAGTCAAGATATACGCAGTACGAAGTCAGAAAGGTGTGTTATGATACTATGTTTCTCAGAGCACGTAAAGCCATTAAGCTAAAGAAAAAAAAATACAAGTAGCCTATGTTCTTTGTCAGACTGTAGACCAACTATGTACTAAATTTCATTTAAATCGGTTCAGTAGTTTTGGCGTGAAAGTGTTACAGACAGATAAAGTTACTTTCTCATTTTATCGTTTTGGATTGATCAAATGATTCTATTACCTACTTACTCTTTCTACTACATGGTTTCTTAGAATATTAATACTGACTAATTCAAATCCAACAATCCGACTAAACAGCCAGACTTAGATGCACCATTCCTACTACCACATGGCCTAGAAAAAAAAACACACAAACACGCAACCGAAAAAAAAATACACAAATAACTTTTTTACACGCCACAAATATTCGCGCAGAGGAAATTGTACGTTGAATTATCGGTTTCCGACACAGGTTTTCCTCGTGTGTCGGTTAACGCACAAGGTCGAGTTTCCAATGAGAGGTTTCCCAAATGTGTCTTGATTTCACGACTTTCCCGGTCATGCGGAGGTCAGGCAGTTTTAACGGCCAGTACTTATGTTAGGGATTGGAGGTTATGTTCGTAGTTCGAATTTTAAAAGTGTATTTGAAATTTTTTTAAATTTTGACACGAGTTATACCTATATAACCATCACTGACTCGGTGGAAGAGTGGCTAGTGAACCTCGCTACGGTTCCACGAGTCATGGGTTCGATTCCCTACCGGGACAAACACAAATGCTGGTGTTTGTGTTGGGTCTGGGTGTAATTATACATTTTTAAGTATGAATTTATAAATATCATTGTACGAGCTCTACTTTATTTGTAATAAGATGTTAAATGATTCATCGTGTGCTTTAAACTCTAGTCATCTAAAGAGTTTGTCTATGGTAGGAACTAAATACACAATTGTATCTATCTATCTATCTAAACTATGTCAAATACTTGACGTTGCAATTCACTCTACATTGGCTTAACCATAAACAATAGTCTTTGCAGTAAAAAGGCGTTATGATTACAACGACTGCCATAATGAATTGATAACATTACAATGTTAGTCGTAATTGACTAAGACAAATGTTTAGATGACTATTGAAAATGTAAACGAATAGAGTCGCTTGACCCGTACTATATCAAATGATCCCTCTTATTACGCAATTAACTTTATTATTTACAAACGACTACCCTGCTCTACGAAGATTTATTATCCTAGTTTACTACAAAGGAAAATGGACCTTATTACCAAGCAATAAAAAGCAAATCATCATGTAACAGTTGACAATACAAACCAGATTGTAAAGATCCTCGAATGCATACTTAAAAGTGCTATCTGAAAGGTCTTTTTATACATGCCATGTCAGTACTGTATTAAAAACGAAACTAAACCGTATTGCCACTACATAAAGCTTACTATAAACATGTGTGACGAAAAATATCCAAAATAAAAAGATCTCTGAGCTAATATTAAGAATCTGCGTTGAGAGGTCAAGTTATAATTGTTTTAGGTCTTCACTTAATATCCAACTTAAAGTGACTTGCATTCCTTTAAGTTAGTAAGTTAAGAGAGGTCTATAAGTTCTGGTTTTAAGTTGGTCCAAATGAAAATTTATCGATGTTAGCTCAAATGTTGGAGTCAATTATTTAAAATACTTAATAATTAACAACTGGTTAATGAAATAGTTAGAATTACAAATGTTGTTGAATGTTTGAATTAATTTCTTTGATTGTTTAATCTATGGTAAAGAATCCTTTCTAAGATCACTACATAGTATATGTATAGCAAAGTCACTTCATAGTATATGTATAGCAAAGTCACTTCATAGTATATGTATAGCAAAGTCACTTCTTGCGTCTGTCTGTCCTTATGTATGCTTAAATCTTTAAAACTACACAACGGATTAAGATGGGATGTTTTTTAATAGATAGAGGGATTTAAGAAAGTTTTATGTATAATACATACATACATAAAATCACGCCTTTTTCCCAGAGGGGTTGGCAGAGATCACTTCCAGCGATCCACTTTTCACCTCTGTGGGAAACGTGAAAAATCAAAATCAAAATTTATTTATTTTGTGGTCCACAGGTAAGTATGTAGGTCTTAAACTATTACCTACATATAGCATCTCCGTGTCCTGCCCTTGGGCGTACAAAATATATTTTATGTATTTAATTTGGTATAATTACAAAATTAATTAAAAATTATATTCATACGTGACGTGACGGGTTGTGGACCACGTCGCCGCTATTCTGCCTTGTGCATTGTTTTATTATATATAATATACCCGAATTTAAGCGAGGGCGGGTCATTATACATAAAAACCTTCCTCTTGAATGCCGCTATATATTAAAGACAACCTCATCAAAATCTGTTGTGTAGTTTTAAAGATTTAAGCATACATAGAGACAGACAGACTTTGCTTTATACTATGTAGTGATATACCTGAAGCGAAGTGAATTGCTTAGGGTATTTATATTTATATAGATTTAATGGTTTTTCCCATCGTCCACCGCATCCCTACATTAGTAACATGTGCCGATTATGACAACTGACCTTTATGCTAAAGGTCAAAAAGGTCTCTGCGAGTTGCATTGCAAAATGAACTATATCCACCCAAAACGACCTTACCATCTCGCAATAGAGTCCCAAGTCGCTCAGCAGACTGAGTTTGCCTTGAAGTTTTGTAAATAGTCACGCAAACAGTTTTTTTTTTATTGTGACCTAGTCATGTAGTAGGGAGACCAATTGTTAGCAAAAGTACGGACGAAACACAGTGATTATCATCGGAGATGATTGGTTTGTGATGGTGTCCAAACGGCTTTTTTATGGCGGCCATTCTTGGCAAGTGCGCGGGACATTATAGTGTGTGCGCAAACGGAAGTGCACTCTCTGTTTCTTTATTTTCATCGATGAGATGACAACCTAACGATTGAGATAAATGTATGTGATGTTGTATGTTCCATTCTAAGTGTTTGTCGCGGGCGGAGAACGAACCCACGACTCTTAGAGCTGTGGTTACTAACCACTGTCCCACCGAGCCATTCAGCTACTGTCCTATCTAATCGCTTGTCTATGGTATTCCGATACTAATAAGTGTCGGTACACTGCTTATGCCAATATTTTCTCATTAAAAACTACTGTAAGTACAATTAATACAGACAAGTCAATTATTGGTTCATACATTATCATAGTTTGTGGGAAATTACTATTGAACGAATGAATGAATGAATGCTTTAGATGTTATACATTGGAACGTCGATGGCCGAGTGGTAAAGGCCGCCAATTCCATGTTAGTTCAAACCCCGCTACGTACCACTGTGTTTTTTTAATTTAAAATTCATATGTTTGTTTATTCGACGCTCTGACGGTAGGAAAACATCGTGAGGAAACCAGCACATCTGCGAAGAAATTCTTAGGTTGTGTAGTCGACCAACCTGCACTAGGCCCGCGTGGTTGACTGAGGCCTGATCGCCCTAGTTTACAACTTATTACATCACATACCTCCATTGATTCCAATTCCGAAGTATGTTGCTAAAGCACTTGTTCTACGAACATCAGAAACAACAATGGTATACACAAATATACTTAAATATACATATTAATAACACACGGAACAAACACCGATGTTCATCACACAAATATTTGTCCCAAGTGAAATTGAACCGATGGCTCTTGGCGTAACTATCCTCGGAATAAATCGAGTGTTAAACAAGTAAATTTAAATTAATCAATGTCATAATTTATAACATAATAATGCTTAACTAAATGAACACTCCAACCACAGTAAACACGAAATAATTACAAATTGACTCATTTATCAAGCCGTAAACAACTCGTTTTCGTCTCGTAGTAGATACTATTTGGTTTATAACTTAATTATATCCGTTGACTTTCTCTGATATTTTTAACAGTGAAGGTTTACGTTGATAATGTTTTTTTTCAAGAAATAAATTAAATACTCTGTTAGACATAAAATTAAAGACTAATAAATAAAATAGGGTAGGTAAGGTATAAATCAAACGATCTTATTCCTATCTATGTCTCATCATAATCATCAACCCATATACGTCCCCACTGCTGGGGCACGGGCCTACCCTAAACTAAGGCCTTAGTCAACCACGCTGGCCAAGTGCGGGTTGGTCTACCACACAACCTTAGAATTTCTTCGTAGATATCCAGGTTTCCTCGCGATGTTTTCCTTTACCGTTAAAGCGTCGAATAATTGTAATATAAGCATTTATAATAAAAAAAAAAACACAGTGGTACCTGGCGGAGTTTGAAGTGGTGACCTCTCGCATGGCAAGCAACGAGCTTAACCACACGGCCATCGACGCTTTATTTTTCTATGCTATCTCTATGTTATCTCCATATGTCCCAAATGCTACATATTTTTATTATGATATTGGTATTAACATAATATTTGTCCCGGGTGGGATTCGAACCCACGACATTTGGCGCAAGAAACAAGGGGTATTGCCCTGTTTGCGGCTAGAGTAAGAAACATACATACATCTATCAACATAGACTTACGCATCCTTACTAATATTATATAGCTGAAGAGTTTGTTTGTTTGTTTGTTTGAACGCGCTAATCTCAGGAACTACTGGTTCGATTAGAAAAAATCTTTTTGCGATGTATAGACCATTTATCGAGGAAGGCTTTAGGCAGTATAACATCACGCTGCGACCAATCGGAGCAAAGATACAGTGGAAAATGTGTAAAAAACGGGGGAAACGCGAACGAAGTCGCTGGCACAGCTAGTGTAATTATAATATAACTAACGGCCGCCCACGACTTCGTCCGCGTAGTAATGTGGAAATCAAAAAGTCCCATTGAAATTGGTCCAGCCGTTTCGGCGATTAGCGGGAACAAACAGGCTTTGTTCCCGGTAACATCCAACATGAATCTTTGGATATAAGTCTATCCAAAGATTCATACCCATTTAGTAAAAAGTCTTTATTATAATATTACAAACATACACTTAAATTTTACTTAGTTGTGTTGATGTAGAATTAATATTACCTCTTAAAACATTGTTAATTAATAATGTTTTCAAATAGAGCCTCTTCCAACGCGAAGGGGGCGGGGTTCGAATCCCAGCCGAGGTTTCGTTAGACACATTTTTACCTCGAGACTTTAGTAAAAGCTTTTTGTTGGAGCTCAAAAAGCGCTATAGCAACTTACGGCCGGTTTATTGAATTAACTGAGGTTAAACTTTCTCGTTAAGATGTTTCGAAGCTCATGCGGGATTTATGATATGAGCTTTTCGATCTTAGCCACAGTTGCATCTTGGTTTTAGGCTTTTCGACTGGCTCGGTGGAACAGTGGTTGGTGACCCTGGCTGGCGGTTCCAAGAGTCGTGGGTTCGATTTCAGCTAGGGACAAATATTTGTGTGATGAACATCGGTGTTTGTTCCGTGGGTGTGATTATGTATTTAAGTAGATATGTATTTATAAATATATATGTATGTCTATCAGTATCTGACGCCCATAATACAAGTTCTGCTTAGTTTGGGGTCAGATGACCATGAGTGGAAATGTCCCAGATATTTATTTATATATTATTATTTTTAAGAAGGTATGTGTTTATACCTATATATCTTTAAACTGCCACAGTTACACAAATTAGAATACTTTTTTTTCTAACTGACTGCGATGATGGCTTGGAGTTGCCTTGTCTTCATCAACGGGCTTGTGGGGGAGCGGAAAGTCTTAATATGTCCGGGATTTACCATGTTTCCATAAATTATCGAGTTCTCTAATTTTGACACTATTGTAATCGCCATGATCACCGGTCAACGCTCAGTTAAGTTTAGTAAATTTAGATTTTTAACCGAGTTAAAAAAGGCTGTGGTTCTCGAGTCGTTTTTAGGGTTCCGTAGCCAAAATGGCAAAAACGGAACCCTTATAGTTTCGTCATGTCCGTCTGTCCGTCTGTCCGTCTGTCCGTCTGTCCGTCTGTCACAGCCGATTTACTCGGAAACTATAAGTACTACAGTGATGAAATTTGATGGGAATATGTGTTGTATGAACCGCTACAAAAATATGACACTAAACAGTAAAAAAAGAATTGGGGGTGGGGCCCCCATACATGTAACTGAGGGATGAAATTTTTTTTTCGATGTACATACCCGTGTGGGGTATCAATGGAAAGGTCTTTTAAAATGATATAAAGTTTTCTAAAAAACATTTTTTCTTAAAGTGAACGGTTTTTGAGATATCAGCTCTCAAAGTCGTAAAAAGTATGTCCCCCCCTCTATTTTTATAACTACGGGGTATAAAATTCTAAAAAAAATAGAGGTGATGCATGCTAATTAACTCTTTCAACGATTTTTGGTTTGATCAAAGTATCTCTTATAGTTTTTGAGATAGGTTGATTTAACTGTAATTTTGGTTAAGTTATTGTGCTTACTTGCTGCTACGGAACCCTTTGTGCGCGAGCCCAACTCGCACTTGGCCGGTTTTATGTATAGTATAGGGTAATCGTTTATATGAGGGTTCAAACGCTACCGCGTGTCTAGATTTGGTTTATCTATTAATGGATAACAAGTGTCTATGATAGACTCATTCGTTAAACATTTGCAGTAAAAGCTAGTCGTCCCAACGACAAATAATGTTACACAGCACCACAGATTATAGAATACTCACATTAAGCCGGTGGTCCTGCGCCTAATCTCTCATCGGTCATGTCGGATTACCATCTCACCCAACTAAGTGAGGTAACAGCGAGTGCACTTGTGTTTGCGTATACACTTCAGTGAAGTGACAGACACGATATCGCTTATGTAAAAAATGACAAAGAAAAAATGTACAGCGCCCCTAGCGGTAACGCTAAGAACTAAAATCGGTAGCATGAAAAAAACATTCGAACGGTTTTCAACGAACGTAAAGTTTTCGATAGCTAACTCATGGTAGCGCTACTGCATTGCAATATGGCCGGTGCAGTGGATTGATTGGCATTGAGATGGCCGAAAATCGGACGGACACCATTATTTATATATATGTACTATTAAATTACTATATAAACTATCAATCAACAACGTTGGGTATTTCATGTTAGAATACTTGTCGTGACGTCACGCGCCAACTGTCTCTGCCCCGGGCATAGACACCCGCCCTAATTATAAGGCGACCATAGACAATTTTAATTATTGCTTTCAGAGGGTTTTTAACGTTTTCCGTGAAAAAGTTCTGCCCTCGGGCCTAAACACGTGGACGTACAATCGCGTGCACAAGTGATGTATTAAAAAATAGAAAAAATAAAAAAATATCCGTAGCTACTTGAATTATCTTATCCAATCAAAAACATAAATGTGAAATGAGAGCCAAGTTCAATATTGCCTTGGTTGTTGACTTCAGCGACAAAAGAAGTGAGATCTAAATGGGTGCCAAGTTCAATGGTCAACCCAGAAACTTATTTATAAGTAACACTATAACATACCTATCATATTTTCTTATAACATAAGATAATGTATGGTGGTAGCCTATGAAGGTCTGTCTTGGCTAGTTTCTATAAACCTACCAACGTATTATTATGTTCGCTTGCTAGTTTCTACCAACAATCCAAATTTTCGGAATTATAAAATAAAAACCGACAAATACTTGTAGGCTTAGAACTTGCGACGGCTATAATTCATATATGAAAACTAGCCAAGACAGACCTTCATAGGCTACCACCATACATTATCTTATGTTATAAGATATGATAGGTATGTTATAGTGTTACTTATAAATAAATTTCTGGGTTGACCATTGAACTTGGCACCCATTTAGATCTCACTTCTTTTGTCGCTGAAGTCAACAACCAAGGCAATATTGAACTTGGCTCTCATTTCACATTTATGTTTTTGATTGGATATCATTACTTTTTGTAGAAAAGTATATATCATCGTAACGCCGTGGGTCCTTTGAAAAGGACAAATTCAAAACTAAAACTAGACTTTATGTAGGTACCTACCCAAAGTAATAAATATGAAAACCGACTATAAGTACCTACTCTTAATTGTAAATAAGTAAGTATACCTAAATATATACTTAGTGCTCTGCCTTCCCCGGTATATAGGCGTTATTAGGCACTAATTAGGTATTTATGTTAAGCGTTCATAATAGAACCTAACCTAATTATTAAAAAATTGCCAGTTTTTTATTTTTTCCTTTGTATTCATGTAATTACCTATCTGCATACCAAATTTTAACTCTCTAGGTCATTTGGAACTGGGTTAGAATTTTGATCTGTCAGTCAGTCAATGATAAAAATGAGGATTTTTGGACATTTATATCTAAATAACTGTTTGAGATAAGCTTATGAAATTTAGAACACATATTTATCTCGCAAGTCACAATATATGAGCCAAATTTGATACGTTTGTGTGAAATAGTTTTTGATTTATGAGGGGTTCAAAAGTGGTTCCAAATGGTTCGTGTAATATTACACACGGTGCGGCTCGCCAGTTCTGTTTTATTGAACCTTGGCTTGACACGCTACCGCGTGTCTAGATCTATTACAACACTTAATAAATATAAAATGTAAGTATATTTTTAGTGATGTATTAAAAAATAGAAAAAATAAAAAAATATCCGTAGCTACTTGAATTATCTTATCTATTACAACACTTAATAAATATAAAATGTATCTTAGTATATTTTTAGTGATGTATTAAAAAATATAAAACATTAAAATATCCGTAGCTTCTTGAATTATCTTATCTATTACAACACTTAATAAATATAAAATGTAATTTGCATAAGCGTAAATATTGATTCTTGAAACTGAAATTGACACCTATTACTTGATATTAGCCATAAGTTTTTGAACACACTTGTAAAGAAGCTAAATTTATTAGTTTAAAAATACTTAATGACATAAATGTTATATACCCATATTTTATTTACTATTATGGTTTATTTATTTTAAAATTGATCACCAAAAGCCCTTACAAGGTGACAGTACTCTATCTATAATAATATACAATGCCTACAGCAAAATAATTTGTCATCATTACATAAATAAGTGTCATCGCCACAAAATAGTTTCCTTAGGCAAGCAACTTACCATAACTTAATGTCCTGCAGTGTAGATACCAATGTTTTCTTAATGAAGTAAAATTATATAATTTTAAACGGTCATACATTAGAAAACTGCTGATACGGGTATTTGACCCGTGATCATGGCGCTTGCAACAGTGCCGAAATATCAGGAGCTCGGTAAATCCCGGATATAATTTTCAGTGATTGACTCTCCTTATCGCCCTAGTTTTGGGTAGGTCCGTGCCCTAGCAGTGGGGACGTATATGGGCTGATGATGATGATGATTAAATTTTCTGAAGTAAAATTATTAAAAAAATACTTATTTTACTTATTCACTATCAAACAGTGGTAACATTAACAGGTACCTATATTTTGTTCATGAAGTGAAATAAATAAAAAAATAGTGCTTAATTTACTTACTTACTAAGAGTTGACAGCTGTCAAAACGCATCGGCAACATGGTGGCCCTAAGTCAGTCAACTCATTACTCACTAAATGACTCGAGTTAATATATATTTGCTCACTCCTATTGCCAATTAAAATGCCCATGTCATACGAAATGACACGCAGGTGTTTAGCGAATAAAATTACGTGTCTATAACATTTTGATTTGGTTCTTCGCGAACAAAATTGTGACTTAGGGCTGGCTATTTAGCGATTTTCTTCATTATGATAACAGTCATCAAATTGGTATTGGATATGGATCCCATTCGACTTTAAAGTTTTGTAGCATAACATAGGTAAAACATACTCAAAATCCGATAAATATTATTTGATTTTCATAACAATGACTTATTGCTTAAAATTTTAAACTAAGTTTCTAGGTTCAATAAATGATAAATATCTCACAACATTATTTAGATGGTTCTGATTCCGTAAGTTAGCTTGAGCACATGTGTGTGTTCTATATAATATCAGAAATAATAGCGAAATACCCAAATATTTAGAGACCAAAAAACAGATACAGAATCGAATCCAGTTGAAAAATAAATCAAATCCTAACAAAATTCACATATAAATCGTAATACATTTAAGAATGATTGGATATTCAACTCCATTAATCCTTGCTACATCCCTGATGAATGCACCTGCCTTACGAAGAAGTTAATGAGCCAATGTTATTACAACAAATAACAGGCAAACATTCGCTAATTAGTATACGTGTGGTGTATAACGATCGATGCTCCAATTGATCCGTTTTTACGATGCAGATAAAGACGTCTGGCCATTGTGGATATTCGGATAAGATGATTAGTTGTCCACTGAAAGACGAGGTGGAAATTGAATGATTATTTAAATGCATCAAAAATTTCCTGCAAAAAAGTTACCTACATTATTTTTTCCGTACTTTCAAATCGACTATTCGATAATTTGCAATGACATTTCTGCATAGCTAATTTTTTATATGTTGAAGGACTGATTACTAACTAAATATTAACCTCTATTATACATTGGTACTTTCAATTGAGATGATGAAAAATAACACACAAAGTTAACAAATACTTACGTTTCATTTACGTATCAAAACCTGTTATAAATGATCGAATCCTTGAAGCAAACTTTATTGCTCTGCTAATGAAAAACACCTAAATTCTAAAGAAATATCGTATCAAAGAAATCATGGTACCTAATTCACATTCGAAAAGATGACTGACAATTTTGTAGGTACATTAACGGAATATAAACCCCCGGAATATTATATTTTGAAAACACTTGTGTGTACCTCTGTACAAGAGGTTAGATTCAAAGAGATTATCCGAAAAGGGTTTGTTGACCACTCCCCGTGCTCTACGTATAAACCAAGATATGGAGATATGAGTCGCCTATTCATTTTTTTCTTAAGGCTTTAAAAAGCTATTTTTCAAGTACTATACTGTAAAAAGTTCTTGATTCCTTAATGTTGTTCTAACCAAAGTTTAAATGAGGTTAGGATTCTTTAAAAGTGTGTAAGCGGTCTAAGGATATACACATATACATAAAAACATATTTAAAACGATAATAGTAATAAGTTTAAAACTTGCTTACAAATATTGATATTAAAATTTTCTTGTCTGTCGGTACATAGACGAATTGTTTTTTCTCTTTCCAACCAAAGATTAAATACGGATAAGATAAGCAGTGATGGGTGTTGAATATTCTAAGTGGGTATTTATAAATATCTATGTATGTATATCAGACTCTGACGCCCATAGTACGAGCTCTGCTTAGTTTGGGGTCTGATGACCGTGTGTGGAGATGACCCAAATGTTTATTTATTTATGGTCCTTAGGTTAGGATATTATGGAGTATTACAAATGGTATTGTTTTTGTACCAATCTTACAGTTATCCCCTTTACATGTAGTACCTCGTTGGTCTATTAATGGCCACGTATGGCCAGAGAGATCCCGGATTCGACTCTTGTGTCAGGCCAAATTTGTATGAGTTTTTTCTGTTAAGAAACAACTCAGCTTTGAGTCAGGAAGTTGACGCTTGCACGCCCGTGCTTCGGAAAGCTTGTTAAGCCGGTGGTCCTTCGCGCCTGATCTCATCGCTCCCCGAATAATGAAATTTAGGGTACAGACAGTGCACCTATGCTATCGGTTTAGAGAGTGAGTGACTTAGTGCACCTATGCTTGCGCACACTTGTGCACTAAGTCCTGTTGGACTCCGTTTGGCTGTCATGGCCAAATTCGGACACCTTCTACAGGGTGTAGCATCTGTGTAGCCCGAGGCTTAGTGGTGAAAAAGGTCGGATCGTTTTTTAGTTAGCTCGTTTTATGCTTGGTTTTCGGTAGGCGGTGAGGGGGCGTGGCGCTGCATGGATGGATGCTCTACTTGAATTATATTTCTTTTGAATTTTTTTGAAATATAAAAAAAAATGCTTGTACTAGCTTTTCCCGAACGGGCAACATGGTGTACTGGAGTTTATTATCATACTATCTTTGTCACATACATGAATGCTTATACATATTTTGACTTTTAAAAAAAATATTTAAAAACTACCGTTTTTTGTGGTTAAATTGTCATGTGGAAAATTGTACTTTCATATTGATGAATGTACCGTTTTCTTTTTTAAAAGGCGTTTTGGATGACCACATTCCACGTGACGGTAAGCGGTAGTGAGATCCACATGTGAGGTCGACAGGCACAATAGACCATATTGAGCCTGTCGCACTCACCCTGAAGGCCTGCTTAGATGCCATTTCGTGTGTCAATTGAAGAGCTCAATCACTTGATAGTAAATGAATAAATAATTACGGAATTTACGGAAATCGCTAGTGGAAGATTTGGCAGTTCGTATTCACAAACTGTCGGCCATTTTTATTTAATAACAAAAATAACACCATAATTATCTAAATCATTATCTTTGTCGATAGAAAATCGAAAACATCGATAAAGTAACAACACTATCACCGACTGAGATCACATCACTAGCGTGGGTGTGTCCACCTCGGGGCCCTCAGCATTGTTTTGTCTGTCTGTCTGACGAACGCCGACGTCAAGTTAACTCTATGTATGTATGTTTGTATGTATGTATGTGTGACTTGCATGGGAAGATGGGTGGGTAAGAAAATACAAGTACAAATAAATTTTGTGTAAGCTAAATTCATATTTTGTCCTTTTCCTTGTGTGAAGGAAAGATGCCAATTGCAAAGATTGTTAGAAATAAATAGAGTTTCGTTACTGAAGAAGCAGTATTCAGATAACTATAGAATCTAGAGCAAGGTATAATAATTAACATACGACTCATCACTTGTCACTCGAATTGAGTTCAAATTGAGTTCATAGACTATGTAAGTACTTTCATGATTTGATAGCAAGAAAGATTTGCCAAATTCTTTCTTCAAATCATTAATCAAATCATGAAAGCTTGAAAGCTCCTCGGAATCCAGGAAATGTTGATAATAAATAATGAATTATTACACACATCGACATAGGCATTAAAAGTTTGGAACGAAATTCGCTAAAAATCTAAATAGCTTACCTTTGAGTATAAAGCACTGGAGATGCCTTACACGGGCGACCCCCTCCGGCAAAGTACATTGTTCAACTGTTCAAACACGTTTAATAAAACTACTTGTCGCTGCACCACCGCCATTTTGCATTGATCCCTGTCGCGTGACGTTTCTCTTGAAAAATGGTTAGTTGTGCAGTATTCTCGTGTAAAAGGCGATCTGAGAGATCAAATTCGCAACAAGAGCGCGTTTCGTATCATAGTTAAGTATTTTTATTAACTTTTAAATGTGTATTTAAGAAGAATTGCCATTTTAATAAAAAACCGTAACGATACGTAAACGACTGAAAAATGTAAACATGAATACAGTGGTACGGGGGCTAGTGATGTCACAAAGTCAAAAAAGCGACATTTGAATGAGTCATTCACTCCCTGCAGTTAGTTGTATAATCCGTATTTTACTATAATTTTGAATTAAATAAAAGGTATAGACGTATGTTATATTTAAATCTTGTAGGGTAATTTGAAAAAATACTTTTCTTTCCTCTGGTCATACGATGTTGAAATTTAGTCTGAAAATGAAAAGAATTGTAGCTATAAAATATTTCGAGGCTAAGTCCGGGGTTATCCCGGTCGATCGAGATCCAATTACCTACCTACCAACAAATAATAATTTACTTTTATATCTAAACCGCGAGCGCACAAACTGTGGAGTGAAGTCTCCACAGTTTGGAGGTTGGATATACGAGAGGGCTTAGGTCATATAGGCACACAAATACAGACAGACACACATAGAAATAAACATTTAATAGCTTAAAATTTTTACATTTTACAATTTTTCAATAATCAGTACAAAATAGTTCAGTTCATTCAAAGGTTCATTCGCAAAACTGATTTTATTTTATTCTTGGTGTCATCACTATTTTGTCCGTATGTGTGCTGCGTAGTTACGTGAAAACTTTGTTTGTATGCGTGTATTGTTTGAAGTGTTGAACATTTTTGTAGTGTGCGTTTATCGTTACAGCAAAATTTGTGTCTGTTGGGTTATTAAATTTTTGGTGGTGTGCTGTACGTGTTTACCTCGCCCCCCGCTAAAAGTGGCGAAAAAATTTGTTAGAAGCGTTGACGTTATGGCATCTCCAGTGCTTTATACTCAAAGTAGCTTACTCAAAAATACTATAGAAACGACATACTTTTTTTATCAATAAAATATGAACAGCTCCGGCTTCCAGCCCATTCAGGCAGTGGAAACCATAAAGATGACACCTCAGACACTTTACTTCTTAATACCGCATACTTTATAGTCTGTGGTAGCAACGGAACAGTTTTGTAATCCGAACCCTTCCGACACATCTAGATTCTAGATATTATGCAAAATGTGAAAACACTCCATTTATCAAGACCGTGTGTGGTCCATTGAATCTTATCGTGCTAGAATTAAGATTCAAATTTGAACGTCCCGAAAGGATCTGAGCTTGGTAATGTTGGTGATTTAGTGTTGAATTTCGAAAATATTTTTTGAAGTTTTTAAATTCGTGTGTGCGAAAGAACGCGATATTAATATTCATCATTAACTGTGTATGGAATGAAGTGAATTTGGGGCTTTAGACCTTCGACTCATTGGTTTAAGTTATTGATCCTTACAGTATTAAAGTCTAATTTCA
The DNA here is from genome assembly GCA_039566165.1 of Maruca vitrata. Lineage (NCBI taxonomy): Eukaryota > Metazoa > Arthropoda > Insecta > Lepidoptera > Crambidae > Maruca > Maruca vitrata. The sequence goes on along the minus strand of CM076941.1, from coordinate 5,383,582 downwards.
GATTTTTTGATTGGTATATTCAGTAAAAAAAAACATCTTTTAAACTTGATGTCAACAACATGAGAAAAAAAAGTTTGCTTCATGTTTTAAGTATTTTCTACTCTGGTTACCAAAATATTATGTAATATTTCAATAGTAAGTCGTCATCCTTATTTTCGTTTGTACTTTGTCTATAGAATTTGTCACCCAACAGATTGTCTGTCTATGTCCGAAAGATTTATTGGCTGAATATCTCTTTACTTCCAACCCCTGTAACTGGCCTATTGTATAAAAAATCATTTCCAACCGAAAAACAAACACAACGAATTTGAAATTCGAACGCGCCCGTTCGAAAACTGCTGCCGCCAAAATGCGGGTGTTAGCGATTCAACTCGCGATATAAGACCAGTAATTACAAGGTACCACTGACTATTATCAAGTAGCCAACCTTTCATATATTTTACGGAGTGGATGGAGGCCGTGGCGTCGTGTGGAATATTTATATTGTGGATTTATAGCGGCGTTTTGTGCGAGATGATTTATGGGTAGGTGTGGTTTCTGAACGGGAGATTTGAATTTTTCGGTTGGTACTGATACGATGGTCTGTAGATAGAAACGTAAAGAGATACCATCGTATGTTCCCTAGGGGTAGAGACATAGACCTTTTTGGACCAGATTTAGCCAACATTAGGCTTAAAACGAAATTAGTGATAATGAGTGCTCTAAGTACGACGTTTAAACAAAGATACTAAGAAACAAAAGTTTAGCTTGACGACTTAAGTTTCTCTGCCAGACGAAAGGAAGACATTATTCTTAATATTACATTTGTTGTGTTTAGCACTACATCAAGCATAAATTTGCAAAAAGTTTCCCCGTTTGCGCAGACAGAAAATAGTTCGTTCCAATTTTAAAATTTACTTTTGAAGCCAATAGGTTTATTTTTAAGAAACCCTAAAGACTTAGCTCAAACTTTTTTTTTAATGTACTGTACAGCCTTGGCACCGTGTTCATTTATCAAAAACAGAAAATAGTTCGTTCCAATTTTAAAATTTACTTTTGAAGCCAATAGGTTTATTTTTAAGAAACCCTAAAGACTTAGCTCAAACTTTTTTTTTAATGTACTGTACAGTCTTGGCACCGTGTTCATTTATCAAAAACCCTAACCTCTTTGCTTTCTTCCAGAAAAATGTGGCCTCTCCGATGACCCTGGTCTTCGGGTGAACGGCAAAGGGAAGAAGATGAGGAAACCCCGCACGATATACTCCAGCCTTCAGCTGCAGCAGCTCAACAGGCGGTTCCAGAGGACGCAGTACCTCGCCCTCCCGGAGAGGGCTGAGTTGGCGGCCAGCTTGGGCTTGACGCAGACACAGGTGAGTAGAGTGACTTGGTTCTTGAGAATGCTGATCAGTTGTTCAACCCTTTACAACAGCCTGATCAGCTGTTCTGTTCTGTGCTGTGAAAATTGTGGACGTTTTTTTTTGAAAACCTAAACCAGCTTGAAAAATACTCAAGTGCAAACGATTCCAACTACAGCCACGTGAAGGAAGCCACACCACATTTGAAAAATTGATATTTAAACAAGTAATTAGTCAAAAAGCTCGCCAGACCGATTTTAAAGGAAAGAAAAACGGCAGCTAGCCTCATGGAAAAAAAAACGTCCACAATTTTAATTGCACCTTTCATAATCTGTGTCTAACGGTGCACAAGCCAAATTTGATTTTAACGTGATGACTTTAAAGTCTATTTTTAGCCACGCGGTGATATAACAGATAAAAAAATAAAGCTAGCACACACATGAGGTGTAATTGTTAGGTTTGTGACATAATTGCTACGTGCGGATAAGCGTCTGTCTTATTTTTTTTTAATATTTCGTAAAGAAAAAAGTGTTCTACTTACTGGCCAGTCGATAACGTTTTGTGTTTTTTTTTAGTTAGATTAAAAACTGTTTTGTTGCTTTTAGCAGTGACTTAAGTATTTGGTCTGTAGGCTATGTTAACATACCTACAGACACAAGTGAATGGCATTAAGATTCGTTAATAGCCAGAATGAGAGTAAGAATGATACCTTATTATTTTGTCTACCTCCTGAAATTGACAGAAACAGCCCGCCCAGGGCAACTACCCCTAGTTTCCTTCCATTAGATCCGGGATATGATAGTTTAGGCCTTCAACCCTCGTATATGAGAGAATGCTTAGATATTCGAACCTTTAAGTGGTGCCAAAGAAATTTTAGCGTATTCAATATTTCCTAAAGTATTTCGGGATACATTGAATACAAATTTGCTTATAAAGCTTCTAAGAAAAAAAAGAAAGAAAATAAATTATTCCGAGCATTAAAGGTAGATAAAAAAGACGCATAGGAAACTAAATCTAATAAAACGCAACTGAAATTAGTACCAAATGACCAAAGACACCATTTCCCTGCCAACACCAAACCGCGATTGAACACGACGTTCCAAATTCGACATTTCAAATCTCCCGCCGCCCTAACGACCATAGACGAACTGTCATTTTTCCCGCCAAGAGCGGGGTGCGTTCGGAAACGTCCAATCGGAGTTGTGTCCGATTGATTCGTCACGTGTCACCGTGCAGAATGAGTAATCGTCATCGCGTAGTGTTCCGTGGGACGGCGGGAGTATGGAACGTGTAGAGGTCACAATACGTTGATGTTTTGGATTACGAAGTTATTGTTACCAAATAAAGGAATTATTTCCAAAATGTTGAACATCGTTAGGTATATAAACTAAACTAGAAATAAAAGTTATACAATAATTTTATTTCCCACCTTTATTAGTAAATGTGATATTTAGGTTACCTATTGCTTTTGATTTCATCATACAAGAAATTTTGCATTTGGTCAAATTTTCTATTTAGTCTTTTTTATACATGTCTTTCTTTAATTTAAAAGAATTAGTGTTACATTAATGCTTGCTATTCATACTTATCATTTTTAACCGACTTAAACAGGATGAGTACCATTTTTTTTGTAAAATAGAAAGATTTCAGAAAGTCGCGCCTAATACAAAATATTTTTTTAAACATTCATGTAATTGGGTTACATTGGGTCAAAACATCATAAACACCTTCTTACCAAAAAAAAAATCAAATTCAATCACGAGGAAGGCTCACCCGTCCGTTCTAAAACTACACAACTCTACCGCCACTAACGGTATAAAAAGTAAGGCTGAGTTAATTTTATTATAATTTAATATTTCTCAGTTATTGTCTGTGGCGCACTTTGATGAGCCCGCATCGATACTTGGTAGTGATGGGCCTAATATCGCGTAGTAAAATCGAAAAACGATTAAGATGTTTTAGCCAAACGATGAGTGGATGGATAGCCAATAAACGCTAACGCTATACAATTTTGATGTTTTATAAGGTCTATCAATACGTAAGGCTGACGCGAACCTTCCATACCAACTTGATGATTAAAGTTTTTAAGGGACTACCGCCATACTCATATTACGAACTTCAAAGGACTTGTATTATAGTGGTACCTAGTTACTTTTTGTTTTATACGAAGGAGCTAAAATGTTCTGGGCCAATAATTTTGTAGCTACATTAGATGGCTACGATGTTTATTTTTCTGGGTTTCATGTTTTGTGAAGCAGGATAGCCTGTACGACATAATTATATCAATACGGCATGAGAAATGAAAAGTTCTGGCGCTGTGTGAACCAATACTTCGTGGACCACTTTATCTACGACGTAAAAAGTTATAACTCAAACTCACATTGCATAATATGTTAAATTCATTTCGCAAAGCCGCATTAAATAGGCGATGAGGACATTTATGAAAATTCCGTGCTTACAATAAAACGGATCATAAAAATATTATTATCTAATAACCACATCGTAAAATGTTTCTTTAATTACTCATTTATTATTTTCAGCTTATCATTAAGTTCAGTTGTAAATTAAAATTATTGATAATAAACATTATGTAAGCAACTTTATGGGTATCTAAGAGATTGTTTTTAAGCGAATTTCTTTGGCGTTATCGTCATAGTTTTCCTAGTTATGCCATTCTTAGTGTTTATTTAATTATTGCATTTTATTACCTTCTAATGCTTAAACAGTTTAATGTCTTTTTTAACGTTTCTTCAGATCTAAAGCCGCGATAGTAATATAATAACCTTTTACCGTCAGCCCATATACGTCCCCACTGCTGGGGCACGGGCCTACCTTAAACTAGGGCGATCAGGCCTCAGTCAACCACGCTGGCCAAGTGCGGGTTGGTAGACTAGGTACCCAACCTTAGTATTTCTTCATAGGCGTGCTGGTTTTCTCACGATGTTTTTCATCACCGTCAAAGCGTTGAAAATCGTCCATATTATGAATTTCAAGAACAATTTTAGGAATAACCTTTAGTTTTGTTTTTTGTCCGGATCCAATAGTGTATGTTATTTATTTTATTAATTTATTATTGTCCCAGATGTTTATTTAATAGAATTTTACTATAGGAATACTGAGAAGGTTTTAATAATAGAAATTGAACATTGTTACAATTCCCTATTGTTAAAAAAGATACATTCCTATTTTTACCGAATCTCGTTTAAAGCACCTCAAACCATTGAGTACAAACGTACATAATACAACTCGTTCTAAGGTAATGTTTCTATAAAATTTCCTTCACAATTAACATGTTGACGTCACCGTAATGACGTCACAAGCCAGGAATCCACAACGGAACAAGCCTTCCGGCCGATCGTGTTGGAACACGACATTTATATGATATACGTCATCATCTGATGATTTAACGGGTTATTCCGTATTCATCCTATGTGAACTCATCCGATTTCCTTACTCATCCTAAAATAGTATTCCTAGCTCATCCTATTAGATTTTGTCTTGACACAACACTAATGCCGTCTTTTCTCATCACTAGGTGAATATTCCAATAAAAAGTATGGTTAGCAAAATTAAAAGTCAAAACATTTTCAGAAAGTGAACTATTTATAGGTTTTGGATATAAATATGTACTATTATTATAAATAAAAAGAAATCTGTATGTTAAAACAAGAAAATAACATAATATTCAATAAAATATACTTAAAACCGAAAGCCAAACTTGCACGTGCTATTAAAGAAAATAATAGTAACGGTTTCATTTACATCTAATAATGAGTCACCAAGTTGTATTTTTTTCAAGTTGTATTTAAAAATCATACAGTTTACATATGGAAGACGATGTTTTTTAAATCAAAGTTGATTGAGTCTTGTTTGTCAAAATTTAAAAATATTGCTGTGTTAATCATATAAAAAATAGTTATATATTATTCTTAATTTTAAAAAATAAACATACCTAACTGTTTTATACAACATTTATAAATAAATATATTATTTTATCAGACTTTTTGCAGTTTTATTTGACAAAATGACTAAATTAAATTTTAAACTTTTATTCCGACCGTACAAAATATTCTTATTTTTAAAATGTTTTGTTATAGGATGAGCTAGGAATCATTTTGGGATGAATAAGGAACTAAAAATTGAAATATTTGCTTTGGGATGATTAAGGAACGAAATTAGGATGAGTAAGGAAAAAGTTTCACGTCGGATGAGATCACATAGGATGAATACGGAATAACCCGATTTAACTCGGCAAATTGAATAAGTATTGTATTATTAGTTATTACACGTATTCTACTTGTCACGCCTTTGTACAAAACTGAGAAATAAAGAGGCTTATGCTATTCGAATGTACGGATACTAATTTTGTCGAAAGGTCAAAGCTACTGTGCACTGTGATTGTCAATTAGGTCTTAACATCACTTTAATATCGTTAGTAGGCATGGCCTAATATTCTTATATTGTGACTTCCGTAAGATCAACCGAGACAAATATGCCTATAGATGTGTTCCAATATCTTATCGATACAACCCCGCACATCACTACACCTCTATCGTCTATTCCCCGATTCGATTCAACATCGAGTCGAAAAAAAAATAGAACCCCATACAATTCCGGTGTGTTCCCGACAAAAACTCAACAGCCTAACGTCTTTGCTATACCTAGAACTTCATTAAGACTTAGAACACACTCATTGAACTTTATACTTTGTCTCATTAACGATAAAGCTTATTCTCAATCGGCAACAAAGTCGCCACTTTTTACCATAGATAATAAATCATAGCATTTGTCTAGGTGCTGTTTATGATCCATTGTTTTCTCTCTTGCGTTTTAAATCTAGCTTTTTGTCTTTGGATTGGTTTAAGGTTAGTTATTTTTTCTGTTATCAAAAGAAATACGTAATGATTGATCGAGTTTGCAGCGGGACTGGGAATATTATAAAAAATGCTTGTACAAGTGCAATTGCTTAGTTTTGCATAAAAAAGTATTAAAGTAAATATTTCAGAGTCCAAAAAAAGTCATAATATAATTTTTTTAAATTTATCTGTGACCTCAATTATTTCATTATTGCGCTATATACCTTGTACATAGTCATACAAAGAGTATGGCCTATGAATTAATAATAATTTATAGTGGTATTCTTTTGTTATTGGTCCATGTTGTGAATCGGCATCTTTAGTAAAAGACAGCCAATAAATACTTCATTTTGAAGTGTTATATGGTAAAAAAAAGTAAAATTAAGTTATCGGGCCTTAAATCTGAATGTAGTACACACCTCGCGCGAACAAGCACTATAATTCACTCCGATTTCGTCATCATCCATTCCCATACCTAACAGCGTTCGTCACAGCCCCTGTAATACGAATTACGCACTGACCATCCATCATTTCTGTCGACCGATGGTCTCAAATGAGGTTTTTTACTGCACTCCGATCGGTACGTGTGTGGGGCACTTTAGTTTTGCTCTTTTCTAAATTAGAGGCGGTCTATGATTTGTGCCAGTGCTAGTAACGTAGAAAAAAAAACCGGCCAAGTGCGAGTCGGGCTCGCGCACAAAGGGTTCCGTAGCAGCAAATATAATAAAAATCAACCTATCTCAAAAACTATAAGAGATACTTTGATCAAACCAAAAATCGTTGAAAGAGTTAATTAGCATGCATCACCTCTATTTTTTTTAGAATTTTATACCCCGTAGTTATAAAAATAGAGGGGGGGGGACATACTTTTTACGACTTTGAGAGCTGATATCTCAAAAACCGTTCACTTTAAGAAAAATGTTTTTTAGAAAACTTTATATCATTTTAAAAGACCTTTCCATTGATACCCCACACGGGTATGTACATCGAAAAAAAAAATTTCATCCCTCAGTTACATGTATGGGGGGCCCCACCCCCAATTCTTTTTTTTACTATTTAGTGTCATATTTTTGTAGCGGTTCATACAACACATATTCCCATCAAATTTCATCACTGTAGTACTTATAGTTTCCGAGTAAATCGGCTGTGACAGACGGACAGACGGACAGACGGACAGACGGACAGACGGACATGACGAAACTATAAGGGTTCCGTTTTTGCCATTTTGGCTACGGAACCCTAAAAACGTCGTGTTTTGACATGACGGAAGATTGAAGGTTTGACATAAGAAAAGGCGGGAAACGTATTAGAATAATATGGCCGCCGCAAATTAACATTTGAAGTGGAGGAAATCGAAAACTAATATCAATGGTGATTTTGTTGTTGGATAATGTAATCATTGACTATTGAACATCAATCTGATTGAATAATTTAGATAGTACTATAATAAGTACATTTTGTTTGCTCAAATCAAATTAGGATAAAAAATGACACACATTTTCTTTTTAAAATCTAAAGAAACGTACACATACGATATTCTTTTTTGTTTCTTATAAAATTGGTATGTATAGGCGGGCCCTCTTTTATAGATTTCCTCTAAGTTTCTTACCTTCAAAGAGACCGATATAAACTAAGAATATTTCTTACACACGCATTCATTTTTAAAACCGTAACCATTTCACCTCACAACCAAAACGGTCCGTGTCAAGTCAAAAGTTTCCCACAAAATTCTCCATAGAATCGGTCACGCCTCTTCGTTTCGTAATAATTAAAGAAACCTAATCAACGCTTGAAATTATATTTACCGTGGCCGGATTAGCTTTTAAAAGATTTTTTTTTGTATTTTTTTCCTCAGTTCAGAAACGGTTAACAAGTGTAGAAGGAGTGTATCTTGCAGGAAGAAATTCTGTCAAAGAAATTCCGTTGAAATATGCAGTAAAAATGTCAAGGATATAAATTTCAAAATAGGTTTTGTAGGTCCTTTCTGCTTTTGGTGATTTTTTTTCTTCATAAAAGTTTTTGGCGCCAACATACACCTTTCAACAAATAGGTCAGCCTACTCTTACATAAATAGAATCAGAACCAATAACGCTACCGCCAAAACGCACCGTCACCTATTCAAACGTTAAGAACGATGACTTTTATATTTCAAACACACGCCCGTGATTGGCTGTCAAACATCACCCGGCGGCCAATGGCGGCTCGTCAATTGTCATGACTTGCGGTTTCAGAACAATTGTCTTAAAAAACGGTCGAGATAAAAAAAAAAGACGGCTTCCGTTAAAGTGGCATGGCTCCTGCATTTTTTTTGATTGTTCTTCGCGCCTTTTGTTAGCCATTGACGTCTGTCGATTCGGCGTTTGAATTTTCGAATTCGAAAAGTTAATACGGCCAGTTCACACGGCTGAAGTGCTAGAGACAATAGGATCAGCTTTTTCTGTATAAATTAAAAAAAGTTTTTCTAATTACATTTTAATGACATTGGTATAACCTTGCTATATCCTTACTAATATTATAAATGCTAAATTAACTTTAGCTATCAGGAAACCGATCAAAATGAAATTTTCTACAACGTCTAGTGCTTAGAACACACATAACTGTTTAGTGAATAAGCTAAAGAATATTTTTCATTATTTCTATCCTAACTGACATACGATGGTGGCTTGGAGTAGCCTTGTCATCATCACCGAACTTGCGGGGAGCGGATGGCTCTCAACCCTAGTACGGAGCTAAAGTAGACTCCCATTAAAGATTTGGGTCTAAAACTGGACAGTTACATCTTCACAAAGATGTCGACAAAACTAAGAACTAGGTGAAAAAGGATGTCTCGTTAGAAGATAAATTGGAAAATTGGGTCCAATCAATTCACAATAAATTTAACTCCAATGTCGTCCATCTCAATTGTTTCAAATGTTTTAGATAAAGACGAAACGATTAATTGGCAATTGTCTTTGGTGAATCATGTCGGTCCTTTTGATGTTTGAGCGTGGCCCACACAAGTCTATGGTTAGAAGGAAGTAAGTTCCTTGGTAGGTATGGATAGAATGGCTTGATGGCTAAACAAAAGAGACAGGGGACTACCCCTGTCTCTTTCGCTAAGAGCCGTGGGTTTGGATCCCGCTCGAGACAAATGTTTGTGTGATGATGAACATTGGTGCTTGTTCCGTGTCTGGGTGTGTTATTTATATATTCAAGTATATTTGTGTTTACCACTGTTTTTTCTGATAACTGTAACACAAGTGCTTAAGCAACTTACTCAGGATTTGATACAATGTATATGATGTTGTGTATGATGCTAATATTAACACAAGCTCGTCAAGAAAGTCTCATAAAAATCATGATTTCATCATCATCATCATCGGCCCATATACGACCCACTGCTGGGGCACGGGTCTACCCTAACTGGGGCAATCATGCCTTAGTTAACCGCGCTGGCCAAGTGCGGGTTGGTCGACTACACAACCTTAGAATTTCTTCGTAGGTTTCCTCACGATGTTTTCCTTTACCGTTAAAGTATGCGCAGCTTCAACTGTCAAAAATCCTACATCATTGTTTTTAAGTATTAGACAGTTAACCTACTTAAATTACCTGTGCTTAGTTGTATGCCTAACCAACTCTACCATGCGTGTATGTCTAGTGGCATGTTCGCTTAGTATTTTCCCTTGACTCGAGGTCTTTTTACCGAGCTCCTACGTACTAAATCATACTGCGAAACGGGTGTTGTATCCACACTTTACTGAATTAAAAAATACTCAAATTTTTTTGTGGGCTACTTTAGCTTTAGCCCGCGACTTCCATGGACAATATCGTCCCAAGAAACAGTGAATAATGAAAAGAGTTCACAATCGAACCGATTGATTAAACAACAACTTGGGGAGTATTTCGTTACAACTGTCATTTTTCTAAGCTTATCTTGTAGCTATGATGCACTCAAGACGTTTTGAATACTAACAAAATTGCAAAAATTGCAAAAGTTCGAAATTATATCAGTTTCAAATCTTAAAGATAGGTCAAATCAAAAGTACCCGTAATCGACGAGCATGCATGAAGAGGTTGATGGATGTGGATGAAGCGAAAGTGGTGTGCCAGGATCATAGCATATGGCAGGAAGTGATCTCTGCCTACCCCTCTGGGGAAAAGGCGGGATTTTATGTATGTATTTGTAATAAAATTATAACTGTTTCGTTACCAAGTAATAATACTTAAATCAAGAAAATTTCATTTACATGGAAAAAGAAGATTAAGCTTGGTCACAATTCAATAGGTTCAATTGTCCTATAACCTAGCGTATCTTGTACAAATTGACTAGAAAACATATAGTATTGTCTAAGAAAACATATCCCATAGGCCCTAAACGCCATGGCTGCCCCACTCTATCCCACATTACCATACAATACCATGTCCTTGACTCGCGTTATCTATGTATCGCTGCCTTCCTACTCAGCTTAATGTTAATCAAGTACTCTTTGTTGGAAAACCGTAGATCTTACCAGATTAGATGTTGATTCTGGTAAGATGAAGATTTGGTTTCAAATGAGAGCGAAATGTTGGTAATTTAACGGTTGAGTGAGTGAATATAACTTATTTATCTTGGTAGCTGTTTAAAAATCAAAATCGAATCATGTTAATACAGTTACGCATACAGTACCACCCTGCAAGTCTGGTGATGATAACAAGGCTACTTCAAGCCATCATCGTAGTCAGTTAGGAGAGAAACTTATAAATCAACAATACAGTAAAAGTATGACTCTACCACCCATTCAGAATGCCGGTTCTATCGACAAAACTCCGGCAAGGAACTGGATAGTTTCTTTTTTTAATCAAATATAAGAGTAGGAGTACCAAGACTCTATGTACAGTTTGAAAGTAGCTAGCATGTTAAGTCGTTAACTCCTTGGAAAGCACGTTAAGCCGTTGGTTCTCAGCCTGATCTATGTATAGTGATCAGATAACGTCCTCTCTTCTCAACGATGAGAAGGACATCTTCCTCCACACAACACAGGTTTCAAGGAGACATTTGTCCAGCAGTGGGATGATATAGGTTATAAAAAAACCATTAAATATTACAATTAATACCTAAACAGAAAAAACAGGAAACTCTTAGCACCTACCACGCCGACTTCACAGCGGTAAATTGAAAATATATCCTCCAAGTAATATATAAATTTCATATGTATTGCAGTTATATAAGTTATTAGAATTTATATAAAGTGTGGAAAGAGCTAAAACTTGTTCTGCAGGATGTTGTGTCGAGGGGAATGTTCCTATTGCATCCATTGATTAGTACCGCACATTAAGATTAATATTATTTTTGTATAAACACTATCGGTCATTCTAGGTTGGTCATTTTGAGTACTAATTGCGTCTATTTTATGTTACACTTTCCGTACCTCAAAACTGAAATAATTTTATTACTACTGTATCACTATATTTGAGAGTTTATGAATGTACCGTTCGACAGAACCGATATTCACTCAAAATTTACCGCGAATGGGTTTTAAACTCAAAAGACGTGTAAATTTTATCCGTCACAATTTTTGTCTGTCTGTCACCGTTATTGAGATACAGTCCGGCGATGGACGGACGAACGAACGTAAGTCAAAATCAATGTCAAAGATTTTATTGCAAATTATGTTGTTACAAGTGTTATTGATAAAAAAGGATCTTTAATACTTAGTTACCCTTGTGGAATGCAATATGAGTGATAATACGCCGTCCATACGGCGAATGGACCGCAAAGTCTTAGTAATACGGTCCAGTTTTTCCCATTTGAGTATGGAACCCTAAAGTTCAACGGATTGAGAACCTCCTCATTTTCCGAAGTCGGTAAACGACATCAAAAAGACGTCCCCACGAAAAGGCACCACCCGCAGTGCAAAACAGAACATAATACTAGATTTTACTGCCGATAATCTAGGACCTAATATCCCGTGTTTAATAACAGCTATAACTCTACCGCACCGGTCCTAGGTTCGATGCCGGGCTGGTCTGATTTTGATCGATCGACACTGATATAGAAAATAAACAAACTGGTTGGGACTTGTTGAAGTAGGTTGATGGAGTTGAGGGCTAGGATAGAATATATATGTAGATATATCTCTATATGTGGTATACCTATGAATGAATCCCTATTAATGTAATGTATGAGAAAGTTTTACTTTCTGTCGATCTTTCACACCAAAACTACTGAACCGATTTTGATGAAATTTTGTATACAGATAGTCTAAAGACTGAGAAAGGACATACAATTTTTGATAACTATATAAAGTAGAACTCTTTACCTGAAGGATGTTACTCCTAAGAATACTCGGATTGGAGATTACTCGTACAGTATTAAAGGAATATTTTTTGTAAAGAAGAAAATAATTAAGATTTCTTTAATATTACTTATATTACCGTAACTTAGTAGCCAAGGACCCGTCTTATTTATTTAAATACTCACATTTTTATGGGAATAAAAAAATTAAAAAATGTTGTACGACAGTGTTAACGTTTCAATTAAATTGTACCGACCAAACATCTACGATATTCATTACTCCATTTTTCATGAAAAAAAAACCTTTTACATCGCAATTAAAAATATATCAGCAAAACTTTAAGACAAGTCGTAAACTATTTATCAGTTTAAAACTTTATGAACTAACGTAAACTATTTAAGCCTGCAAAGAACACCGCAGTATAAAATGGGAATTTTAATTATTATTAAAATGATACAGATCAGGTTTTCCTGTTAATTACTGTCTAATAAACAGACAGACATACAGCCTTATTCGTCTAGTTGCAACTTGGATTTCGCCACAGATATGCGATTTGCGAATAAATATACTACAGTACCATCTCGGGAATGGATTCAATGGATTAGGAGTGAGAGTCATCCGCTCCCCCGTAAGTCCGGTGACGATGACGAGGCTACTCTAAGCCATCATTGTAAGTCAGGAAGGGGTGAGAGAGCCATCCGCTCCCCCGCAAGTCCGGTGATGATAATGAGGCTACTCCAAACCATCATCGTATGTCAGGAAGGAAATCCCTGGCCTTATCCACTAGGCCATCAACTTATAACAGCACTAGGTCTTTTGCTGGAAAAAAAATAAGAAATAAATGAATTAGAATTCCATAAATCTATACAAATTAGTTATAGTTCAAAAAGTACATTGAACAACAATAAACAATTGAGTGTTTAGTATTTTTGAGTCAACATGGCTATGTTAACTTACAATCGACGAAGATATTCGGAGTTTTGGACATTTCTTTTGGCTATGGCAACAAATCAACATCAAAAACATGACTAGCAATCATAACATCTTTACGCCAAACGCAACGCTGTGGCGCCATTTCGAATAGTTGTAAAGTACTTATCAAAGTTAGCTATCGGTTCAATTAAACAACTAATGAAGGGCTAAGTTAAGAACTTTAAGTTTTTCCTACTAAATGTTAGTTCTGTTCTAATTAGCTTTTACTTGGTAAAGTTAGTCTTTTACTGAAATTTCGTGTTCCGTGTCATTAAATCTATCTATAGGTAACTATTTAATTGTTCTGTTACTTACACATGAAATATTAAAGATTTATTTTTGTTTTTTAAGCTATTGCATAGCTTTTATCGCGGGCTTTGAGCGCGGCGACCGAACCAAGAAATTCCGTAACGAAAAAAACCTCACAATCGTCTAACGTCGTTTCAGTTCGGTAGACTTCGGCACGGTGTTTGTGTGCGTGCGGTTAGACGTATTGTACGACTCTACGAGACTCGCACGAATCGAGACGAGCTGCTCCGAAATCGGACGATGCTATGCAATAGCTATACCGCGGCAGTCCCCGAGTGCCACACGTCTTTTTTTTATGTGTATCTCACATAGGTAACTTATTTATGTTAGCGTATCAGATTTTTGTCAACTTAAATATCTATAAATCTACTCAAATACACAGCAAATGATTTTAAGATATTCTATGGAAAAATTAATGGAGTTCTTATGAATGTTGGAGTTCTAGAGTGAAGACCACGTCTCGGCAAACGTAGTGTAGGACGCCCTGTGGCCAGGTGGTGTGACGATCTGCGCAGGACGGCTGGTAGGAGCTGGATGCGAGTGGCCGAGGATTGAGAGAAGTGGCGAGCATTTGGAGAGGCCTATGTCCAGCAGTGGACAGGGATGGGCTGATGATGATGACAATGACGATGGATATTACCTACCTGAATATTTTTAATTTCCGTATTAAATAAATAAATATCAAATACTTATTGTAAGATACTAAATTTATGAAAAAAGTCACACACGTCAAATTTTGCTGTCGATGTTTTACCAAAATAAGCCTCTTGACAGACAGACAGGCAAGAAAGAGATCATACAAGGGTGGGTCCCTTCTCAATTTCCGGAACCCTAAAGTTATTTTTTAAACTTATTCCGCACCTGCATAGAAGCAATGTAGGAATAAAAAAAAACTAACTGGGTCACTCAAATGACAACTTGTAAACATCATTGTTTTGCAAAGTGAAATCGAATTCATCAAAAACTCGATAAAACCGTGTATTTCAAATTAACTATTCTCCTACACTATAGGCGATCGGGTAAAAAATTAATTAATTTACATCTTTATTGCATTGAAACATCCAGCAATCAGTCACATCAATAAACATCGTAAGAGACTACCGCCGGAGCAATTAACTATAGACCTTATATGGTCACAGAAAAAGCTCAAAATTAAACGCGGCGTGAGCGCGAAAGAAAATTTACATACGACTCTTTCTCATAGTCTTTTCAATCGCACGCATAGGATACTAAACTTTATTCCCTACTAGTTAATAATCATAATCCCATTTGTGGGTAAGTGGTAATGTTATGAAAATTAATACAATAAGTGACAATCACTAATAGCATTTCGCAATTCAGATATAGTTACTGTAATATGTATGTGGATGTGCGAAATCGTAAATAATATCTTCGTCAAGTATCAATTACTGAGCAAACGCAGTTTTTATTGAAGTGCGATTTATGAGTCTAAATCATCATCATCATCAGCCCATATACGTCCCCACTGCTGGGGCACGGGCCGACACTAAACTAGGGCGGTCAAGCTTTAGTCAACCACGCTGGCCAAGTGCGGGTTGGTCGACTACACAACCTTAGAATTTCTTCGTAGGTGTGCAGGTTTCCTCACGATGTTTTCCTTCACCGGAACGACCATAATGAATTTAAAAACACATAAATACTTTTTTTTTCCTAACTGACATACGATGATGGCTTGGAGTGGCCTCGTCATCATCACCGGACTTGCGGGGGAGCGGATGGCTCTCACCCCTAACACATAGTTACGTGATGGCTACCTCTTGCCTTAACTACTAGACCATCGACGCTTTAACAATGAAATAAGTATGGACAAATAAGTACACCAAAATATACCTCATTTTATATCAAGTATTAGTCAAAATTATCATAAGAATGCCGAATACGGGTATCAGTGAGTGAATTTAAAAATGTTACAAGCATTTTATCAGCAGACATCTTGAATTAAGTGGCTAATTTTAATATGCACTGCAGCAAGCATTTATTTTGTAGGTAATAAGTGTTATAATCGCTTGCACTGTTTTGTGTTAATTATTCTTTTGTTGTGTATTGACTTCAAACAGTGTGATGTTCAGAAAATGAATCGTGAGATTTGGCGGATTGAAAAGTGAGATTAACATTTTTATCCGACTGCCGTAGAAATTAGGTAATGTTTTGTAAGAGTGTTATCGTTAAGATTTCTATGGCACACCTTATATACCAAAAGTTGGTCTTGATAATACATACATACCTATTTGTATGGTTTTTTTTCCTAACTGACTACGATGATGGCTTGGAGCAGCCTCGTCATCATCACCGGACTTGCGGGGGAGCGGACGGCTCTCACCCCTAACGATTTTTATATGATCATTTGTTGAAGCTTAGAATGGGAAATAACAGATTTAGAATAAAAACATGACAATAATATGAAAAAGTTTTAGCATGCTAATACTCTCCTTCTATACATAAATAACCAAATGGATAAATAACATACCCAGATACGGAACTAAAACACACAATATTTGTCTCGAGTGGGAATCGAACCCACGACTCTCGGCGTAAGACACATGGACACTACTAAATGTGCCATTGAGCCAGCTAGGTCTAGTAATAGAGATTCTAAAATACTCTAGCTAGACCCTAGCTCTCACTAAAGTTTATGTTTGTTCCGTGTCTGGGTGTGAATATGTATTTAACTATGTATCTATTTATAACTTACTATGTGTGTATCTGTCTCTGACCACCATAGTAAAAGCTCTACTTAGTTTAGGGTCAAGTTGCCATGTGTGGAGATGTCCCTAATATTATATAACCATTCTCTAGCTAGAGCCTCTTTAGACCCTAACCACAGATTATGCCCACAAAACTAATCTATACGACACAAGGGTAAAAGTAGTAAAACCATAGACGGTTCAATACAAATCCTCGCACGTGTTTAAAGAAAAAATTGCCTTGTATGTTAGTCGGCAACGCAAACGGAAATGTCTGGTGAACAAAAAATTTCACGGATCGGCGGAGTCGTACCAAAATACGCGTTTACTGTTAAAGAAATAACTGCTTTAGTCATACAAAGTAGTGGCATATCACTACGTAACTAAAAACTTTTAAAAAACTCAAATAAGTGTGAGTTTTCTGTAAGAAATCAGTCAGCCCGGAGTCAGGAAGTTGGCGGTTGCACGCCCGTGCCTCGGAAAGCACGTTAAGCCTGTAGTCCTGCGCCCGTTCTCTCATCGGTCATGTCAGATTACCGTCTCACCAAACTCTAGTGAGGGTAGAGAGTGCACTTGTATTTGCGCACACTTGTGCACTATATTATATCCTGCGCAGTCACTAACCACTGTACCATCGAGTCAGTCAAGCTCCCACGTCATGTTATTTTTAAATTATTCAAATGGAAACCAAAAGGCTTAAATCCCATATCCCCCAGTTTCATGTAAAATGGATGTTTATTTCAAACGGTTTAGCCGATTGTAACTGTGTTAGAGATATATAATGTACTGACATAGCGATTACGAACTATGAGTCAGTCCGCATCTTGTAATGTTAACATAAATCTAGAATTCTAGATGCATTTTAAGAGGATAACGGCGTAGAGTCAGCAAAAAGAGTAATTATTATGCAGTTATTATTATTATTACGGCAGAATGGCGTTGACGTGGTCCACAACCCGTCACGTCACGTTTCCCACAGAGGTGAAAAGTGGATCGCTGGAAGTGATCTCTGCCTACCCCTCTGGGAAAAAGGCGTGATTTTATGTATTATTATTATTGTAATAGACGGTAAGGATGACCTCACTCCATGGTAAGCGTTGAGGTCCACATATATCGACAGGTACAATAGACCATATTGAGCCTGTCGCACTCACCCTGAAGGTCTGCTTAGATGCCGTTTCACGCCCCGCCTGAAGAGCCCGGGATCAAAGGAGGGAGGGAAAACATGAACTGGAAGAGCGGTCCATGACTTAATGTTTATCAATACATTACACTTTTATTACGCAGTCGGTTAAAAATTAGTAACTATATATAACCTTCAGTCTTCCTGAGACCACGAACCCTGCTAAAAGCTAAATAATTAGTAAAAGCCCTGATCTTCTGAATGCATTATGAACATGATAAAATACTTACCAACATAAAAGTAATTTTCTCTACTTCAATTTGTGGTCAAATAAGTTAAAATATAATAATGTATAAGATTTTAGACATTCGTGTTCCATTTCACTATTAGTCTTTATGGGTCTACACGCGATATTAGGAGTAGCAAATACATAGCTACTTACTGCCCGACGTTTCGACTGGGTTACACCAATCATGGTCGCGAGTGAACCTATGCATTCGCTACTCCTAATATCGCGTGTAGGCCCATAAAGATTAATATTTAATATTAATGCGTGTTTGCTATCCCTACACAAGATGACTATGATATTCTGACTGTATGCATACTATATTTAGATAGGTATATAGTTTCCTGTAATTATTAAAGTCTTTCGATAAAGCTAGTATCACTGTAGTAATATTATTTTATGTTGCCTACACTTCTCATTCGTTGAGTCATTGATAGCAAATCGAAATCATAAGTATTTGAGTTTATTCATATATTTTTTAATCTAGCTCTATGGATGGTATTGGATAGTACCCGTTTCATGCGCTCTGAGATGTCGGTTTGATTCCCACTCGTGACAAATATTTTTGTGATGAATATCGGTGTTTGTTCCGTGTCTGGGTGTGTTAGTTGTTTATACCACTGTAGTTTCTGATATCCATAACACGAGTGCTTAAGCAACTTATTTTGGAATCGGAACAAAGATGTGTGTTGTGAGATTTTTATTTATTTTAAAATTAAAAGCATTAAAACCTCTCTCTAAGCAAAAGTCATTGGAGCCAGTAACAAAAACAATATTTTGATAGAGTTTACAATAAAACGTTGAGTTTTCTACATAGAGGTATTTCTTGGTAAGAAAACTCCTTTGAAAGAAGTTGTGAAGTAATCAATCGTGTAAACATTACTCTTTACAACACATTTTTTTCAGAAATTATGTCCTTTCTGGGGATCTATACTAACTGTTCGCTAATCTATTAATAGGTCCAGTAGTTTATGGTGAAAGCGCAATAGACAGATAAAGTACCAGATAATTTTGCTTTTTTAATATTAGTATGATGTATTGTTAAATATATTAAAGTAATCGAAACCTCATCAAAAGATTTCGTCATGATTTTCGCTCAAACAGTATAAAAAGGATCCGCCATTTTTCCCTATAAAAGGACGTCAACTCAACCAAAGTACTAGGGTAGCATGAAAGAAAAGAAATACCACTAAATACTTGGAAATCAAGAAAACAGTGGGCCCTCCAACCTGCGACACGGGCGCACACGGTCCGACACAGTGTAAGATTTCCCTTTGAAAAACGCGGTGCTGTGTGTTAGCTGGAAAACGGAGAACAAGGTAAACGTAGTTTGCCTTGAAGTTGTCCGAAGTAGCTGTGTCTCGCTCGCACTTATATCAACATAGTATGTCTGTCTCTTTTCGAGCGTTACGCAAAACGTAGCTTTAAAGAATGCTGCGTGCTATCGATTGATGTCTGAGTATTTATAATTGCGATTTAAATATTCCTTGTCCAAGAGAAAAAGTACGATAAATTATGTTGTACGTATTAGCTGTTTTACATTTTAACATTATTCAACTTGAGCTTCGCTTTTATTGAAGTGTCTTTTAGTACTTTGTGCCAAATGAACATTAAGTCTATATTACCCTACTGCGTTAAAAAGGGGGTAATGTTTTATCCTATAGCCCTAGCCTAGTATATCACTGGACGGATAGACTGAAATTTGGCAGGTAGATGTTATGACGTAGGCAACCGCTAAGAAAGGATTATCATAAGCAAAACGATGGCAGGTCACTAGTTTGTAGTAGAGACAATAAATGCGTTCTTATTCTTTATATAGAGTTCCCTTTAGTTACGGAACACTAAAAAGAATAAAAAACTTGTCATTCGATTGATTTTTTTATCAACGTAAACGCAGTCAGCCTAGCTGATAGAATTTGCAATGCAGTTATTTATAATTTATTCGTCTCTGCCTTTAATCCATGCAAGAATTATTGCATTGCAGAACATTTCATAGTAACCCAATCCATGTTGGATAATTTCGCAACTGAATCAGACATTTTTCATTATAAGTATTTCATTCAAAAGTAATACATTTCATAAGTCGGTTAAATTTAAAAAAATATATTGATCATCATCATCAGCCCATAAACGCCGCTGTTGGGGCACAAGCCTACCCTAAATTAGGGCGATAAAACCTTAGTCAACCATACTGGCCAAGTGCGGGCTGGTCGACTACACAACCTTTGTAGGTCTTCACGATGTTTTCCTTCACCGTTAAAGCGTCGGATAATCGTACAAAGGAATTTCAAATTTTAAAACACAGTGGTATTTTGGCGGGGTTTGAACTGGCGACCTCTCGCATGGCAAGCAACGATCTTAACCACTCGGCCATAGACGCTTTTCATATAAAATCAGAATCATCATCATCATCAGCCCATATACGTCCCCACTGCTGGGGCACGGGCCTACCCTAAACAAGGGCGATAAGGGCTTAGTAGACCACTAAAATCAGAATACTTATATAATATTATGTTCTCACATATATTAGGTGATTAGGGGTAAATCGGACCCCTAATGGTCACTTAGAAAGGGTAAGCTGGGGTAAAATGAACATCACATTCAAGCAACGTATTTGGATCGTCGAATGACCGATAACGCGATTATTTTAATCAAACATAAAAGATACATACATTGAACTATAAATCAGAGTCGAGAGGAGGTCGGGAGGCGTCATACGGTTTTTTATTTATTAATTTTCGCATAACTGGATACTTACAGAGGTATTCACACTTGCACGGCAACTTTTGTACCGTAGCGAATGTGTAAAACAACTGATTTACTTAGGGGTGAAGGCCATCCGCTCCCCCGCAAGTCCGGTGATGATGACGAGGCTACTTAAAACCAACAACGTAAGAAAAAGACGTGTGGCACTCGGGGATGCCGCGGAAAAGCTATTGCATAGCATCGTCCGATTTCGGAGCAGCTCGTCTCGATTCGTGCGAGTTTTGTAGTGTCGTACAATACGTCTAACCGCACGCACACAAACACCGTGCCGAAGTCTACCGAACTGAAACGACGTTAGACGATTGTGAGGTTTTTTTTGTTACGGAATTTCTTGGTTCGGTCGCCGCGCTCAAAGCCCGCGATAAAAGCTATGCAATAGCCTAAAAAGAAAATAAAACTGAATGTACGAAACAACTGAATGTACGGAACAACTGTATGAACGAACTGACTGAATCCTAAATCGTTTTGCAGATATTTCGTGTTAAAAATGTTTCACTCAATACGCACATTGGATAGGAGGGGTGAGAGCCAACCGCTCCCCCGCAAGCCCCGTGATGATGACAAGGCTACTCCAAGCCATCATCGTTAGTCAGTTAGGAGAAAAAAATTGGATAGTGCCTCTATCTTATGCGGGTTCGATTCCCACTCGGGTCAAATGTTTTTATGATGAACATGGGTGTTTGTTTTTTGAGTGAGTGAGTTATTTTTGGCAGCAATTATTATATTAAAATAAAAAATATTTCTGTAATATACCTTGTAAAATAAGCTATTTATTAGTAAAAACCCCGTCAAAATCGGTCCAGCCGTTTCAGAAATTAGCAGGAACAAACAGACAGACGAAAATTTTAATTATTGTGTTTTTGTTATTGGGTATATTATATAGATTCATACCCATTTAGTGAAAAGTCGGTGTTTTATAATTACATAAACATACTTTAATTTTATTTAGCTGTATCTTCGTTACACTACGGTGTAACAGTCTTCCATAGCAGGCAGATTGGGTGTGGTCGGCATATTTATTAAAATCTCTTCATTCGAGAGGAAAAAATAAACTTTCTCATATCTCCACCTTTTATGTTTCGGGTACTTTTTAGTTTTTATTAATTAAAAATCACTCTCGGTTCATGTGAAAGGTTTAATCAGACTTTTTTTTTTGTAATTGACACGTAAAAAGTTTGGGACGTTCTACTATTAGGAAGGAATATAACATAGTAATTACTTAATATTTTAGCAAATGTCCATTTAAATTTAAAAAAAAACACATAACAAATCAAAACATTATTGCGATTCCGAAATAAGTTGCTTATGCACTTTAGTTAGGGATATCAGAAGCTAAATAAGTATTACAAAAATATACTTAAACACATAAATAATACACCCAGACACGAAACAAACACAGATGTTCATCACACCAATATCTGTCCTCAGTGGGAATTGAACCCAGGACTCTTAGCGTAAGATACACTATCCAATGGGCTATAGAGCCACTGAGTTTAAAGCTGTTACCTTTATTTCTAACTAGCTGTGCCCGCGACTTCGTCCGCGTTATCCCCACACACACATTTTCCATTGTTTCTTTGCTCCTATTGGTCGCAGCGTGATGTCATATAGCCTAAGCCTTCCTGGTGTAAAAAAAATATTACACAACATCACATACATTGGTCTGATCCCTTGGTAAGTAGCTTCAGCACTTGTGTTACGGAAATCAGGATCAACAGTGGATACACAAATAAACTTAAATACATTTAATAATACACCCAGACACGGAATAAATACCGATGTTCGTCACACAAATGTTAGTCCCGAGTGGGAATCGAACCCACGACTCTTGGATCCGTTGGTTTTGAACCTGAGTCACTAACCACTGTTCCACCGAGCCAGTCAGATTAGAAGCGGTAGTTCCTGAGATTAGTGCGTTTAAATAAACAAACTCTTCAGCTTTATAATATTAGTATAGACAAGCTAAATTGATGCATCAATTGTGCTACATACCTCACTTGACTTATTGTGACAAACCTTATACTCTCACGCACTGACACTTAGGATATTGCTAAAATAAATCATTATTTAATAACCGTTGCTTGCTTGATCTTGAAACCTATAAAAGTCGCCGATACAATTCCGTTGTGTTACATTAAAAATATTTATATTGTCCATCTGTTAAGTTCAGCAGTTCATCTGTAAATATCTTTACACATTAAACCGATATTTTCATTTACCCCCGCTGTGTGTGTAAATAGCGCTACATTCATTCAATTTTCGTATCGAATCCTGACCGAAAATTGACTTAAAAGTCATATTTTATTATAAAATTTATATCCTTTCCGTACGTTTAAAGGTAATTCAACATAATTAATGTCATTTAAAAGTGTTTTTTGCGCTATAAAATAATTATGATCAATAAATATCGAGAGCAAATGAATTTTCAATTTGCGAGTTAATATTTATCCTAGTCAAATACAGTGCGAGAAATTACGTGTTTTTTAATTTAATGTTTTCTTTGCTAACGGGATGCGAAATCGACCAATAAATTGTTGAGAAATTAAATTTATGTTGACGTATAAACAAAACGCTAGCAGTAAAAATATTCGTTTAATTTCAACTCGGAAAGGTGAAATTTCTTTTTTTTTCAGACGCGACCTAAGACGTAAATGGAATAATGCTAAACAGTGATTATTGTATTATGTTTTTTTCGCGATCCGACCTTCATGGTCATGTGTCTTGTTCTTTTTTTTTGAAGAATTTTCCCGCGCTATCGAAACGTGCAATTTATGGTCAACCCTTTTTTAAATAAATACTGAATTAGACTTGTCTATCGAACTAAATCTAGCCACAAATTGCATAAGCCTATCCCGCTACCAAAACAAGTATCTAATCAGCGAAATTAATCGGAATGAAGTAATTAATATTTCGATGAGTAACTCTTGGCGCAAAAAAAAATGGCGTCTTTTTTTTTGTCACGCTCTACGGAGCCCGTTGCGAGGCGAACAAAAAGTGACTCGGTGATGTCTGATAAAAACGGAATACGGTACCTGTTTACTTATACAACGAGCGAAATGTGTTGTATAAAGGTCACTTAGTTGCTAACTTAGAAGCAACTTCGCTTGCTATCTGTCTAAACTTGACATTGGCCGACGCCATTTTGAAAAAATCTGTCAACTTCTAAAGCGACTTTAGTTCTAAACATGACATTAGTCGGCGCCATTTTAGAAAACATCTGTTAAAAATCCATTAAGAAAAATTTAATAAATTAAAGTGGACTTCAACCACATCAAACACTTAAAGAAATTAAGACTAATGTTTTGTCTCGGATGCCATTGTTTAATCTGAGACAACATTAAAAAATAATTAACAGTCTGTACAACAAATTGTGAGTTCTGAGGTTACAAATATTTAAAAAAAGGTAAACTCCTTCTTATTATTTTTGGAAAAACAAAAAAAAAAAGATCAATGTATTCACATATTTCTTGTTATACTAAAATTCGAAAAAACATATCGAATTAACACAAACGCACGTAAAATGCCAACTGACAAGATATCAAAAGGTCCACAAGAGAAAGTGGTACATTTTCGTGTGCCGGGATCTGAACCTGTTGCCCGGCACTGACTTTTAATTGACACTGATAAAAAATTCGCGCTCAATTCGCGTCGTGCGTATGCGCCTTATTTTTTTTTTATTATTTCGCCGTTGCGTAAACGAAAACGCGATTTACATTTTTGCGAAAGTTACTCGAGTGTTTTGAGTATTTTGTGAGATTGGGAGATCGATCGGTATTACATTCGACTCTTGTAGTTACTGCGGTTTTGACCGTTTTAAATCGATCGTCCAACATAAATTGCTTATTCGATTTACGGCGATCGGGATTACATCGTACTTCATTTTGACAGAAACATAAGTACGTTTTTTAATATCAAGTCTATGTTTTATCACGGCTGATTCGAAGCCACAATTTGTTCCTCTGTTTCGATAGTAGGTTCGTAGGTTCGATTCCCTCATGGGACATTGTGTCGGTGTTTGTTCTGTGTCTGGGTGTGTTACCGTCAATGTATGTGTTGTTCTGTGATACATTTTATTATTTTATTTCATATATATTTTTGTCTTGTCCCTGTGCCATTAAGGCGTGGAAGGCACTTCCAGCTCATGTTTTCCCTCCCTCCTATGATCCCGGGCTCTTTAGGCGGGGCGTGAAGACTCAAAAGTGCCTGTCGACCTCACAAGTGGACCTCACAAACGCTTACCATCAAATATTAGTCTTTATGGGTCTACACGCGAAATTAGGAGAAGCAAATACATAGCTGCTTACTGCCCGACGTTTCGACTGGGTTACACCAAACATGGCCGCAAACAAACTGGCGCGCCGTCCGTCTTCGTCAGCCACAGCGGTTCACGATATCATGTAGACTCATAAAGACTAATATTTAATGTAATGGAACGGGAAAATCTAAAATCTTACGCTTACCATCAGATGGAGTGGGATTATCACGAGAGTCTGTTAATAAAAACCTAGGTCCTTGATGCGTTTGACACATCATTATTGATTTTTCAATGCAACAACGTCCTATCTCAAGGCATCTCAAGGCGAGGTAAAAATAAGTTGGTTGTAGCGGTTAAGTCTCGTTCCTCAGTATCGGGGCCGCGGAGACCGCCCCGCCATTCATAAGGCGATGATAGCGTGCGCCTGCGACTATGCTTGCGATTCGAAGGTATTTTTTTTATAACAAGATGACCTCACTCCACCTGATGGTAAGCGGTAGTGAGATCCAAATATGAGGTCGACAGGCACAATAGACCATGTTGAGCCTGTCGCACTCACCCTGAAGGCCTGCTTAAATGCCGTTTCACGCCCCGACTATGTCTGTGACATCATGATTTGATATTTGATCTGGGACCTCGCTATGAGATCTTAGAAATATAATGCTGAATTTAGATTCCCCCCCCCCCCTCCTACTTAAATATAGGTTATACTAACGCAATCACGAAACAAATACTAATTTGTATCTTTAATAATGTATCGTGGATCGTGCCCATGACTCCTGAAGCTAAAGGCGTTGCACTTCTATTTTGATTTACCTATATCTTTCATAATGACCCATTCTCACTGAAAATAAAATAATAACAAAATCAAATTCCAAAATCCCATACGAATTTGGAATTTGTTCGTCGCGTAAACTGTCAACTACATTTAGCCCAAGTAAAGTCAGATTACATTAAAAAATAAATGTCATATGACTGACTCGTCCAAATGATTTCAAATCCAAAAGATTTATAAACACCAAACTATTTATGTTTTAATGGACATACAGACACAACTAATGACAATTTGTATTCAACCGCTCACTTACATACTTCAACGGTAATATGCGTAGGAAACCGATATAGCTAGGTATATCTGTTGCCATAAACGCGCTTGACTATCAATCATATTATTGTTCGCGCATTATGTGTTAAGACTATGTGAAACTAATATGTGTACTTATACACTTATATTTAGTTAGATATATTGTATTAATATAGCTTTCCGCCCGCTGCTATGTGTGCTTGAAGTTTAAATTCTCAAAACATGACTCTCTTTTAGCGAAGTCGGTTAAAAAGTGACCTATGTCCTTCCTCAGGCTCTATACTATACATTTTTTTTTTCAAATCGATTCAGTAGTTTTGGCTTGAAAGAGTGACAAGCGGACGAACGCACCGAGTTATCTACTTTCGCATTTACATTTTGTTTAAGTAACTCCTGCTTGTTTGTCGTCACTCAATTCGAAAACACTGAACCGATTTTAATGAAATTTGGTAAACAGTTAGTCTAGACCCGGAAAAAGACAAAGGCTACTTTTGTACCCACTTCATTATAAGGTATTCTAAACAACTCCGTCGTGGGTTATAAATATGTTCATCATAAGTTTTTTAGTCCTACATTGAGTCATTAATTCATACACATACTATATCTGCCATTATATGCTAAGCACGGGGCATAGTATGCAATGTACACTATGGTTCCACGTGTAGACCTATGCGGGTTTCCTAGTAGTCATGTTTTTTTTTCTATTTAAACCTAGTACTTAGTCTAGGACACATTTTATCGACATACCTGCAAACATAGCGGACATATGACATTGTAGTATACAATGTTATGTTACCTAGATGATACTTTGTAGCAGAAATTAATAGTATAATCCTGTATTATGTTGGTATCCCTTATGATGGTGGGAATAATAATTAGGTCACTTGAGCAGTAAAACTTAACCTGTTTATAAATGTTCTAACTGTAAATGTGACTTTATAATCCTAAACTACCATATTACGATAGTAAAGATATTTAATTGTTCAACTAGACTTCTTTACATACTATAATCTTCACTGCTATTATATTATATTTTATACATGATATCGCAACAGTAATTTTCGAGAAGATAAACAATCGAGTGGTATGCACTTTGAACCAAATTAATTTATGGAAATATTAAGTTTAACCCATTTTGTTTCCATTGAAATGTGGGTCATGAGTCATGACATCACTTATTGCTTCATGCAATCTTCCGATTTATCGGTTTAGCCCATTTTTTGATCTCAGCTATATTTGGGTTATGTATAACTTTATGCTTCATAAAATCTACCTTTATGATTAAAGGCTGTTGTGACAAGGGCCTAGTAATGAAAGATTTTTTTACTGAATCCTGAGACAGTTCAATGTACTTAGAGTTTAATAAGTATAATTTTATATCTAACTTTAACTGTAACACTGTTCTAAGTCAAAAGACAACTAAATGTTACGTGACATTTTACCTTTAAAAGTAAAACATTATAATTTTGACAACCAACCTCCTTTTTTGAAATAGCATATAAATACAGCATCTTTATGCAAGTCAGCAACTCAAACAGAACATTTATAGGTTCTATTCAGTTGCCAACACAATATTTTCCCCAATAGAAGCAGAATCTATACCTATTGTTTACGTTCTAGAAACTTCATTGTTGAGGTACTTGCATTACGCAATGAAACTCATAAAAACTGGAAATATTATTCTGCATTGAAAAAATACCTGCGATACTTTGTGCCAGTATTATTTGACCTACCTCACCCTTCTCTGATAGTACACAACTAGTGATAAGGAGGACATTTGAATGTATTGCAAGGGTCTTTTAAAACTGGCGCTTTTTATAAGTATGTATACGATTGTATCGATTCTATGCGACAAAGGATAATGGTATAGGATTAGTCATTTGTTACGTAATTAGGGCTTAAAATTTAATGGAGAATTGTGTCCACAAATAAGTCCTTTAAGGGTTAGAGCCATTCCAACCCGCAAGTCCGGTGATGATGACAAGGCTACTCCAAGCCATCATCGTTGTTCAAATACAAAATAATATAAAATAAAAGAAGGCCTATGTTACTGAGTGCTGTCATTCTCAGATAGGTCCTTTCATAGTAGATGTCCTGTCCAAGGCCGTTGCTTTCTAAGCGAGAGGTAGCAAGTTCAAACACTGTAGCACTGTATTTTCGAAATTCACATGTACCTTTATTTGACTCTTACGGTGAAGAAACCTGCACACCTGTGAAGAAATTCTAAGGTTGTGTTAAGTGAGCAACCCGCACTTGGCCAGCGTGGTTGACTGAGGCCTGATCGCCCTAGTTTATTGTAGGCTCGAACTTTCTGCGGGGACGTATATGGGCTCAATAAAAAAAGTTGAGGGCTTATTTTTAGTTGAATATCAGACAGGAAGAAGACAGTATAGGAACCCCATATTGAAATAATACTCCGAATAATATTTGACCTAGTTTAGCGCAGTAACGTTGTAACGCAAAAAATACCGATCCAACCATAATTTATCATATAAAAGGAAATAACATAAAACAACAGCGACGCATCCGACAAACTATAACCGTGTTTTTTTTTCTGTTTTTCCAACGGATAGTTGCGTTAAAAGGAATGTTACAACACTTAACATCAGTTAGGCAATTAAAAGTATATTGGAAACTGAGGGCTATAGTGATTCTAACAACTATATTATTATATAACTAGTGACCCGCCCCGACTTCGCAAGTGCAATCATGATAAATCAGTGTTTGTCTATGATATCATGCAAGTACAAGTATTAGTATTCTCCTTCATCATCATCATCATCAGCCCATATACGTCCCCACTGCTGGGGCATGGGCCTACCCTAAAATAGGGCGATAAGGCCTTAGTCGACCACGCTGGCCAAGTGCGGGTTGGTCGACTACACAACCTTAGAATTTCTTCTTAGGTGTGCAGGTTTCCTCACGATGTTTTCCGAAAAGCGACGAATGATGGTACATATGAATTTCAAATTTGAAAAACACATTGGTACCTGGCGGGGTTTGAACTGGCGACCTCTCGCATGGCAAGCAACGACCTTAACCACTCGGCCATCGGCGCTTTTTCTCCTTGAATTGCTCTTACTATTAAAATCGCATCAAAATCCATTGCGGAGTGTCAAATATTCAAGCATAAATAAGACAGACAGACGTCAGTGACGATTTTGTTTTGTACAGTCGCTTGCATTAAAATGTGTACACCATGCATTCTTACAACGTTAAAAAAAGATTTAAAGTTAAATAAAACTGTACACATAGCAGTGCATGTGACTGTACTATGTAGTGAAAGAAAGTCAAATTCATTCCATAAGTCACCTTTTACGTTATTATAAAGAAGACACACTACTTGTTTTATTTTTTTAACCAGACCAACGTACATATATGTACATAGAATCTACTTAAATAGACTCCAGTCTTGAAATAACTTAAGAGTTTTATTACTCCCTAGAAAAATGAAGAGAAACCTTCATATTAAATATTAAAGGTTGCTAAGGTTTTTTTTTAATAACGACACAAGATCAATTTTGATATGAGTCCGTCTTGTTATAGGTTATTGAAAATAAGAAATGGTCAAGCGCGTTTTAGTTTTTGATGAATGTTCCGTAGGTAATTTGAATTAGTCAGTTATCTAACCATGGATGATATTATTGCTTCAAAAATAAATACATCCAAAAATTATCATAAAAAAACATTTCAAAAATTAGTACCTTGTATAAAGTATTTCATTGTGTTTAATAATTTTACATACAAATTTGTTTGGAACCCCAAGGGCGTAAAACCGACTCACGCTTGTCCGAAGTACTTTTTGACTTTTATTATACCAAAGTTTTATTTGTTTTAACAGCAAAATTATGTTTAACCGTACCCTAATAGTATTCTTTTCAAAACTATCCTATGGTCCCATCTCTTTTCTTCGTCATAGTCACGAGCAAGATAGAACAGTCAGTACAGCCCTCACACGATGTTTATTATAACGCAATATAATGTCATTATCTGGTGTATAAAAAAGTAATTATAGATTCTACGCGTATATGCGTGAGGTAAGCCATTTTGATACTTATTACTATTATAGCATACGGTTGACGAGTAAAAATCGCGTTCAAAATAAAGGGTACTTGTTTTATGACAGTTACGGTCACTTGCAATGAATTATTAAATCGAGGATCAAGCTAAACCGTTTTAGGTTATTTTTGAACGAATCCAAATTTTTTTCATTAGGAATGATGATTACATACTTTCATACTGCCTTAGAACGTTACATATCTAATGATTGTTCAAGTTTAACGTGGACTAAACTAAATTCATACCCCAATTTCGCAATGTAAGTAATTTAGCCAAAACAACACATCTTAGGTGTGGCCATAGACAATAGCCAATCTTAAAACACAGCTCTGGCTCGCAGCGAATTCGCCTCGCGACCAGATCTGAAGACCATAGTACCAACCGCTAGAATCGTCTTGAGCCAACTTCCGGTGCACCAATCGAGCCAATATACTGTCCAACGTAACGTGACCCCTCACACAGTACTACGTTACCCCCATGTGGTCTAACTTCGAAGGAGTAAGAGAGGGGTCAGGGGTCAATCTAAAGTGGTACTTGGTAACAACAACATAAGGCACTTGAGCACATTACGAGCTAATAGGGACTTCCTACTTACAGACCGTGAGCGCACCGCACCGAGATTTGTTCCAATTTCAAATTTGATTTTCGACTGTTCCTGGCCTCGTGGGCTCGCATTAGAAAAAAAAGTGTCTAAAACTTTTTGGTTGATGTCTTTGGCTGTATGAGTTAGATGCCTTTAATTGAATAGTGATGTCATTTTGGTCACTTCGTAATAGATGTTTTGTTTTTCAATATGTAGTAATTTACTAAAATATCAATAAGAAACAGCCAGTCACTCAACAGAAAGTGACTTTTAAAGTTCAACACGTCACAATATAAAGTTAATAAAAAATGTGGTGTAATCAATGTGTTGGCAATAAAGCGCGGGTATTGTTATTTAAAAAAATCAGAAAAGCAATAAACTGATTATTTACTTGTTACTCCTTGTAACTAAATAATAATTCAGTTTGAGTATGGCCTGCTTTCGTTCCCATTCTCAATATTGTCCCACCATACAATGTTTTAAATAATCATAGGTACCTATAGCATTGCAAAAGGTAATTCCTATCTACATCCGTCGTGCCATCTCCCACAGATGTCATACAAGTCATACACAACACGTGTTTTCCTTGTTCGCTATCTGCGGTATCTAGAATACCTATGAAATGCATAATTTTATGCTCACGTAAACATGTCAGGGTTAGAAAGATACAGATTTTATAATACAATCGTTCTTTTTTTCTTAATCACTACACAAAGAGGTTTATTTGAAAGCATGGCTTCGTTGTCTATGACGTAGGGCAAAATCGAAGAAGAATAAAAAATATAACGTCAAACTTTTCCCGCGAAATAATATGACGCATGGTTTTTTCTTGAAATTTCGAACGGCTCGTTGCAAACTTGAATAATGGCCAGTGTTTCATTTGAAACTTTTTTGTGGAAACTTTTTAGAAGACTGAAGGCGTTACAAACTTTTTTCTAGAGAAAACCGCAGTTTTTTTTTTCTAAGCCTAACTAAATTAATTTCCTTAAACCAAAAGTTGAGATATCCTTGTGTAAATATTTTTATGAACAAGAGTGTCACAAATGGATAGGTAAAGGTAAATTAGTTTGGATGAAAAATGTTAGAAATCAATCAATAGATCCAGATATCAATAATAATTAGACAAGTATTTATTATCATATATCTTTTTTATAAGTTTAGCATAATACAGAGGATGAATAATATCATGTAGGTATGTGTTCATACCTTTTTCCTTTCTCTCTACACCGCAATACTCTGATCCAACATCCAACACCTGTGCAACGAATCGCCAAGTCTATCAAAAAATTGCTACAACACGTAAAAACTTTATGAAAGTCGATAAAAGTCATTGTGCAACCGAAATCATCGGAATCGATCCAATTAGATAGATCGATTTGTTTTGGTGTTGCCATAAATCATAGTTCCTACTACACCTGCGAGCCATAGAGCTGTTAACCTTTATTGGTGGATGTGGCAATTGGTTTGTTTAAACTCTACTAATGGGCGAATTTCACTTGTTAAAAGTGATTGAAACAAGGATTTGTTAAACTCATAAGATATTGCGAACCAATTTGAGAGGATTTGAATGATAAGTCTTAATCTCAAATAAGACTTTATTGACTCTACCAAAGTTCCGATTTAGCTTTGTGCATTATTTTGAACAGTTTTAGTGTGTTTGTGATTTTTATAACTTTGATACACATTACGAAGATGATCCTAAAAACAAGGCTTCTTAAAATCATCTTCGAGAGACTATTTTTAAACAACTAGAAAAAGACGATTTACCACTTTCGGAAAACCGGGAATGTATGCTAAAATTTTGTCAGTTTAAATATTTTACCAAATTTTTTTTATAAATTTAGCTTAAGCTGGCAACTGTTCTCATGTTCTAAAAGAAATACCGCCTCCACAGTAGCGTCAGTCCGTCAGCCACAACAACCCGCAAGGTTACAAATGATCGAGTTCACAAGTAATTAACGTCTAATGACGTAATCACAAAAAAGACATCAAATATTCTATCAATCATCTTCTATTTAGAAAAAAGAAACGTGAAGGGCCATTCATAATTCCAAATTTGAATACTGCCGGGGTCGGCTTTTGTTTTTTTTTTCGTTGTTACTTTTATTGTGGACAATGGAGTTGCCAGTGTGGTGAAAAGTAAGATATCTGTGCCTTGGAAAGGGGCCGATTCTTTAATTTGATTATGTATTATTGTGTCCTTTGTGATGTTAAGTTATTAGATTATTCTGAGACACTGTATCAAAAACATATTGGAAAGACTGGTAGCGTCAATTATTTTTTTATTTGGCATTAGATGCAAAGAGTAAAAAAAGGCTTTCTTAAGTTTTATGATCGTACTTTAGACAGATACTTTTATTTTTGAACTTGTAGTGCCTGATTTTTGTACTAACTAAGTAACTATCTATAAATATTAATAAAGTCTCGCATTCTAATTCACAATTTCGAATCCGACAAAAACTCATTGCGATTCATAGTTTTTATTCATTAGCACAGTTATTTTTTTGTAAACCAACTGTTACATGACAGATAGCAAGAATTAAAAAGTTTTTGATATAAAAATAACACAACCCAAATCAAAATATGACGCCGCGCGATGATCCGACATTTTTTATAACGAAAAATTTATTAAACGCGCTCAAAGGAATATAAATTCTAAGAGCCAATAAAGTAAGGTTATAATTAAAAGGTGTGGATTTATAAAAGTAGAATTTTGTAATGTCCGTCCGTCTGTCGGGTTTTTAGGAACCGGAAATGTCAAAACGTTGGTTTTTGAAGCGGCTCGCGTGATGTGCAAGAGAATTATTAACGTAATGCCGTTTTTAAGATACCGTTTTCACTTTTGTGATTCGTGTTTGTTTAAATGAGAAGTTGGAGGGTTTATTTATGTTAAGTTTTATGTGGAGTTGTCAGAATGCGTCCTGTAAAAGCCATTTGTTTATTTATCAGCCAGATATTTTTATGAATGCATTTTTCTATATTATTAACAACTATAGAAAATCTGTGCATTACCTTTGATTTTGAATCTTAGTAAGGAACAGTGAGATTAAAACATTTATAGTCTACAGGTGTTCTGGTCTTAGCAAGTCTCAGAACTAACAGTATCTACCGATTCCTCAACATTGCCACAAACCATCAATTACTGCATTCCCTGATTAGTAATTACGATAAATCACCGCTGTGAATGTTTATTATTTATAACAATACAAAGCCCAGTAGTTGTAAATGTGTTTTTTATTCGCAAAATAAAACTGTTGATCGATAATCTTACGATAGTGGAGCATTCAGTGTGGCCACCGGACGATGAAGTAACGCTTAATGCACAAAATGTACAAATATAACTAGACCCCTACACCCCGTCTCACACCTAACAAATCTAGAACAAAACGGTGAACGATAGTACTATTACAGAGATCAAGATTAAACGGACGAAGGCAAAACTACTAAGACCTCCCCTACCCTCCTTAGTCCAAAGGAGTTCCGAAGTACCAGGGTACTCCGAATGCAACACTAAGGGTCAACACAATTTGGTGGTTATTTCACATCGCACCGTTCTCTTTTCGAATTTGTTAATTTTTTAAATTGCTTTTTTATTGGACTTGAATTTATTGCCCGCGTTTTTTTTCTAATGCCAAATGTCAGTTTGTTTTAATAGCTTTTTTTGTTGCAGGTACGTTCCGTTTTATGCAGGGCGCAATGCATCAAAGGGTAATTTACATAGTTTTTGTAGTACGTATTCAATTATTATGTTATAATTACATTAAAAAATGTTTCTGACCGTTCAACAGTTGACTGCTTGAGACATTTTTTGTAAAGAAGAACCCTCAGGCTCTTAAGTTATTAAAAGTAGAAAAAAGGAGAGACCTGCTCAACCTTCGTATCAATCTAAATTGCCATTACTGTATAGATCTAATTTGTATGATTTTTAACATGTTTGTTAACTTAAATCAAGAATAGCTTAACAATAACCAATCTACGCTGAAACAATAGCTTTAATGCTAAATTCCAATACCTCTACAATTTCCTTCTAACAAACACACAATCTTATTTTCCTAAACAATGCCCACAGATAAAAAAAAACATAATTAAAAACTAAGCAATTTCTAGAGGCCAAGTTCGGTGCGGATGCGTCTAAGGCCGATGCCACACTTAAGATAAACCCGCTATTACCGTGTGTGTCGCCCGTGACGACGCCATTTTGTCTATTAACTACGCCGGTAATAGTGGGAAAACTATGGTGAAACATAAAAATTGGTTTCACATTTTTGTGATGAATCCGAATTTTTACGCAATAAAACCAAGGCTGTGTACGGTTTGATTCCGTTGCTTGCGTCATGTATAAAAATGTATGGTTAGGTATGGCGCGTATTTTATTGTTGTTTTTTTTATAACATAGATAATGATATAAAAAAATGTAAGTTGTCTTTTTTGTGTAAGATATAATATGGGTCCAGACATGTAGGACAGTACAGGTTACTCAATACCACTTTTATAGATACTTTAATCGAAAACTTTTTTACTGTGCCATGTCAATAGTCTTTAAAAAAATCTAGTCAGCTGAAACCTCATTGCTCTAATAAAATTCATTATCATTATCGGTAACGAGATTGCATATTAACATCATAACACGTTCAACAAACACGAAAAAAAGAATAAATGTCGAAACAAGTATACATTGTGAATTCGTTGTATTAAATAAACACTTTGTCTTGCCAATGATATGCCATAAATTATTCGCTTTATAAATATTAAAAAATACATTATATTACATAGGTATTGTATACATGTTGATTTTTCATATTTTGCCCTTATGTTTGCATTTATAGTGTATTTTGCCAGTGACAGAGTAAGCTAGTATTTCGCACCTTGCAAGGTGGGATTAATATAACGAGTTCAATTATAAGAAAGAACGCAATAAGAATCCGTAGAGGCGGCAAGATAGCGGGAAATTTTGATTTTACAGAAGTAAATAAAACAGTGATAATTAAATTTTCTTCTTGGGACGTTATTGAAATAAATCTTGTTTTTTTTATTATATGTTAGTGACATAATAATCGTTTTCAAAAGTACTCCCTACCCTATACTATACAGAGATTTTTTAATCATGACATGCAGCCATTTCAATCTTTCGTGTTTGTTATAAATCAGTAAGGATTCCTTTTTACCATTTTTTTCCTCAAAAATACTACAAAGGTAAACATATCGAGACTGCATTAACTAATGAGTGATAATGAAAGTGACTTATCTACCGCACCCCAAAAATTGCGTGTAAAGGAACGCCCTGTCTGTTTCGCCATACAACCGTTCCGTTTATTTTTACAAAGCCCGCCTGCCGATACCAACAGATGTCGACCGCGTCCCATACGTTTTATTTATTGGATTTTAATGACCCCATCAACTCAACTGGTAGCCCCTCTAAACAAAAACGCGCGGTGACATTATTTTTTTTAAAACCCGACCGCGGATAATCGGGCAAAGGTATTTGTGAACTTGCAGCCTGTTATGATGTTGTTTTAATTATTATAACTTCATTGGGCCTTGGAATGTGCAATGAGTTCGCTTGTAGGCATTTCCCCGCTATTAAAATAGTTGGCATCGAAAGTTTGCCTTTTAAAATTGTGGACAATAGCTACGGGGTAATGGCGAAATATTTTTAGGTTATTTAAAATACCTGGGCTATTGTTTATATTAATTATTTTGCACACTCACATAAATTTTAAGGAAATTGATTTTTCGTTGACTCTTTAATACCAAAGTCACTTTGTGTAGAATTAAAACATAGCAAAATATCAAAAATACATATTTTGAAAAATAATAATATAAAAATATATATTTTTTTAAAATGCCCAAAGAATATCTATATTGTGGATGTGAGCAAAAAATCTTTATAACGTGTCACAGTTGGTTGAACATCACGTTGAAAACAAACAAAACTTTTTATTTTTGTTTACGAGTGCCAAAGCGTGCAGAAGTTTTTTTTTAAACTTCTTACACCATTTCACCATTACAATAAAATCACATGGTCAAAACAAATAAATTACAAATGTTACGAACAAAGCGGTATAAACAAGAAAGCGATAGTCCCTTCAACGACCGATAAAAAAGGTCGTAACTCAAAAAAGCACGTTTTTGCTAAAAGCCACTTTACAATTAAAATTGCTCGCAATCGCAAACTGAATTAACCGAGAAAGGTTAAATAGTTGTAAATATACAATGTATATTTTATTCCTTTGGTACTAAAGTTGTCTTTTTTTTGTGTAAGACAATTTGTTACTTGGGGACTGTCGGGGTCTTTTTAAGAATTTAGCATCTGCCGCGCTGTAGCGAGCGAAATTGGGTCCAAAAAAGATTCCCTCAACAGGGTTGATACTATAAAGCCACCGAGAAAAATTGCAAAAAAATAAAAAAGTCAAACTGTTGGTCCTTTCTATGTCTTTGCTTACGCTTTCTTTGACGTAAAAAAAGTATTGTGTACAGTGAAATTATTTGTCTGAATAAATAATTTTGTATCTGCTTTATGTTTACAATATAGGTAGGCATTTAAGCAGGCCTTCAGGGTGAGTGCGACAAGCTCAATATGGTCTATTCTGCCTGTCGACCTCATATTTGGATCTCACTACTTACCATCAGGTGGAGTGAGGTCATCTTGTAAGCTTATTATAAAAAAAAAGGTATCGAATACATAGTAGCTTAAGCAATTGTCTTACGAATATTAAAATCAACAGTGGATATGTTACGGTAAAAGTGGATAGAGTGGTTATTATGTATAATTACCGGTAACTATGCATAATTACTAGTGTTCGTGGTAAAGGTGGTGAAAACTATCGAATTAATCACATTTACCGGTTATTACATAAAATTACCATACCCTTTGTGTAAATGTGGTAAATAATAAAATAAAACTGACTTGACTGGCTCAGTGAAACAATTAGTTACCCAGAGTGGCGATTCCAAGAGTCGTGGGTTCGAATCCCACTCGGGACTAACATTTGTGTGATGAATATCGGTGTTTGTTCCGTGTCTAGGTGTGATTATGTAGTTAAGTATGTATTTATAAATAACTTTTCTGAAAATATTTTAACCGCGTCAGATAGATGATTGAAATTTGGCATGCAGGTACCCTAATAGACTTACATGCGATGCGATATTGTAAAACTCGTAAGGTAAAAACTTTTGTATGTAAAATCCTGTAGTCCACGCGAACGAAGTCACGGGCACAGCTAGTTATAAAATAAACCAGTCAAGTATCTAGAAACCAAACTTCATGTTTGGTTTATAAAAAAATATTATCTTATAAAAATAAAGTTAAATAAAATTAACACAATGGCAGGGAACTCTTAAAATTCTTTCTCGTCAATATATTTTTGGCGGTTTGAGATTTATGACATTTGGAATTGCAGAGTACTTGTGATATTTGTCAGCAATGTCAACATTTACCACAGTCGAGCGGGAGTTTTATATAATTACCGGTAAATTTGAATAATTCACTACATTTACCATGTGCGTCGGGAATTTTCTATATTTACCGGTGATTATAGATAATTACCGATTGCTCACATTGACCGTAACAGATACACAAACATACCTACTTAAATATATTTAATAACGCACCCAGATACGGAACAAACACTGATGTTCGTTACACAACTATTAGTCCCGGATGAGAATCGAACCAACGACTCTTGGAACCGTAGGTAGTAAACCTGGGTCACTAACCACTGTTCCACCGACCCAGTCAAATTGTATGCCGCTAGCCCTAAGTTTAATGCAAATCCTTTTATTTTAAACTTAATTTAAATTGCTTTAACGCCTTAAAAGTATCATTACTTTTTGTTATTTAAACATTCTGTCAGTAGAAGTCAGAATTATGGGTTGTTCAATAGGAAATAGTACAATTTTCTATTGTATGTTGATTTCCTTTTTGCAATGTGAATAATTGAAATTACGTTTCGAATTTTACACTTTCTTACAAGGTACATCGGTAAAAGTTACAAAAAGAGCAAACTCTTGAAATGAGTGCATCTAATTACATTAGTTAAATGTAAGTTTTCTGTATCTTCTTTTTAATCTTTTTTTTAGTGCTAATGTTTGCTCTTGCTGTTTTAATATTTTTAAGTTTTCTTCTAAGTTAAAAGTCATGAATTATGAATTTGTGCCACAAATATCTCAACATATAAAATGTTCATCTAGGGGTGAGAGCCATCCGCTCCCCCGCATGTGCGGTGATGATGACGAGGCCACTCCAACCCCAAGCCATCATCGTTTATCAGTAAAACAAAAAAAAAAATTTTCTTTCCCCATCAAATTTAACCCTATCTCGAAATCGAATTCAGGACCTCTCAGACCTCAAGTCCTTGCGCGGCGCTAACCACCATTACGCAAACGAGACATTCAAAAAAGAGATTAATAATAAGAATGAATGAATGGAACACTATGGCACTTCATACATTTCTTTTTGGTCTATCAAAGTCAGTTCAAGTTTTTTTTTCTACCAAAGTTTGTGTTATACGCGTCGACAGCACCTGTCATACAAATTTGACATCAAACATAACTTTTGATTGGGTTCTTGTTAGGGTTCCGTATTCAAACGTTGAAAACGGGAGCTTATTATTAAGATCCTGTCTGTCTATGATCCTGTATTACATGAACCGTTTTAGTTAGACACTTGAAATTCTGAGATAGATGTATTTTTGTTATCGGTCTCCCGTTCTCGCATGGAGTACAAGAAACTAAATAAAATTAATAATTTAGGGTTCTCAAAACAAAGTTTTTGGTCGATATTAACAACATCAATAGATTATCTAAATGCAGGTATGTTTCTTGTATTTCTTGGTACGGAACCGCGAGTCCAATTCGCACTTTTATCTGTTCGATATTAATATAACATTATAATGAGAAAGTGTGCTACTTAGTTTATACTACAACATGCAAGGTCAAAAGCGAAATGTATGGATTTCTTTTCTTCTTTAGCAAAAAAAAAATAGATTGATATTTGATGAGCTTAACTTCATTTGCAACGCCGTAAGATAAATGAAAGAAAAAACGTCACTAATTTGACATTAACATTTTTAAAACCGCAATCAAAATGCTTCAAGACAGAACCATTACTTTTTTTCAATTTATCCCGTTAGGGAAATACAAAGGGATCTCAGCCCGTACTGCCTAGTCTTAAGTACAGAACCATTCTAACTATTGAACCACCAAAGGAATACACAAACAGCCAAGTATTTTTTTTAAGTAAAACCTAGCATTGAAAATGGCCGCCAGCCAACGACAATTTTCCGCACCGCCTTTTCCATATGCGTGCACGTGTGACGCACAAACTAACTGTGAGAATCTGAAGCCGACAATAGAGCCTCGGAGGCTACAAACAGAAAATTAATATCGCGTCCCCTATATTTACCACAGGCATAGCTAATAGCGTCGCTCACAAAAGAAAAAAAATAACAGACCATTGACAATACGGACAGACAGACATAATGCGAGTGCACATCAATTATTATTTTAAAATAACAGTTTTGTTCGTACAAAATATATTTACGCACTGATGCGCGCGAGTTGCTCGCGTATGTGTGTGTATGTGTGTTTGTATGTATACAGGTTGAGCGTTTTTAGATTGATTAATTTTGTTTATTTTTTACGATTGTAGGACAAATAGAGGATGTTTTTGTTTAGGCATTGTAAACAATATCTTTTTAGGTTTCGTAACGCAATGGTGTTGTAGTGTTTTAATAAAACATCTTAGGTAGATAGTACAAGTCTTGGCGCGTGTCTAACGGACAAAAAAAAGTTAAATTTTATACTCTTTTTCTATACTATAATATTAATAAGGATTTACGAGTAATTTTGCGTCAAACACTGAATGAGATTCGGACCCTTCGCGTTGGATTGAGGGTGCCTATGTGGACTTTGGCTGAAGATTATTAACTTATTAATTACCCTCAAGACAGAAGAAGAATGAATTATTCAGCACACATATATAAACCAAACTAAACAAGTCTAAATCTGAAGTTAGTAGTAGACATTAAGTGTTAAATTTTGAGGGGAGTT
Organism: Maruca vitrata; assembly: GCA_039566165.1. Lineage (NCBI taxonomy): Eukaryota > Metazoa > Arthropoda > Insecta > Lepidoptera > Crambidae > Maruca > Maruca vitrata. The sequence goes on along the minus strand of CM076941.1, from coordinate 5,342,943 downwards.
CAATATTAAAAGGGATCCCACTCAAGATTAATCTAGGCTGAGTTAGCCTTAGCTCTTCAGGCGGGGCGTGAATCGGCATTTAAGCAGGCCTTCAGGGTGAGTGCGACAGGCTCAATATGGTATATTATGTAAGTCGACCTGAAATGTGGATCTCACTACCGTTTACCATCAGGTGGAGTATCTTGTTAGCCTTTTATATAAAAAAAACACAGTGCCCCACTTTTGGGGCATTGATATTAGCTGAAGATGATGATACAGAACTAGAAAATAATATAATAGAATAGAATAATTGCTTATTTGGTACATACACCGTGAAATTTTAGTGGTTGTTTTCTCGCAGTAAAATGATTCTATCTTAGTAGTACAATAGATTTGTGCAGTTCTTTTGTCTAAAATCAATAAATGCCGCTTTTACGAAAGGTTTAACCGAAACTCGAAAGCACGTTCGAACCGCTTTATGACTTAGGGTGTCGAGCTTCTTCAGCTTTGAGCATCGATTTCATGCGGCAAGCAGTACCTGATTACGTCACATCTTATAAAAGAACGATAGATTCTCTCATTTTCGAGTTGGAAAATAATTATTTTGAAAATTTGAAAAAAAAAATTTTTTTTTTCTAGGAATTATTTTTATGATTCGATAGTATTACTAAAGGCAAATCGTTCTGCCAAGGGAAAACAACCACTAAAATTTCACGGTGTATATCTTAAAATATGGTAACAGTTGTCTATTGACCACTTCTCGTATATTTATAGGGAAGGTGACAGTGTTTGATTTTGAAAGAAAGAAAACGTTTATTTAGTGACAAAAAATAACTTATACTCATAATAATAAAAAAAATGAAAAAAAACATCAACTTTTGTATGTGATTTCACGTTTACCAGGGGGAATTATGTCAGTTAGAACTATTTGTGAAGGTGTTTAATTTTTTTTTGGTATCTTATATAAATTAAAAAAAAAAGCATCACCCTATATAGTCGGCGTGTTTATGCACATCAATTATAAAGGCACCGGGCGGAACTTCGTCCGGCGGAGGTCAGCGGAGCGCTAACGAGCGCCAAAAGACCGACCGGGACTCGAACCGGGGACTTAGCGAGACTTCGCTAAGGGAAAGAGAAGCCTCACTTACTTAGGAGATGATATAGAGATTCATGGAGCTAGAAACGTGGTAAATATCCCGAACTATATCCGAGACTCGAACTGGGGACTTATCGAGTCTTAAGTTAGGGTGATGAGATAGAGATTAGTGGAACATGGTAGATGTGTCGAACATTATCACTTTTCTAATGAAAGAAATGTGTTTAAAATACGAAGGGACTAGAACTGGGGACTTAGCGAGACTTTACTTAGGGTATGAAAAAACCTACTTGGTTAGGTGATGATATAGAGATTAGTAGAACTAGAAACATGGTAAATAGTATTTAATCAGTTTTCTAATTAATTAAATGTGTTTAAATAGCACAGGGACTCGAACTGGGGCCCTAGCGTGACTTTACTAAGGGTAGGAGAAACCAGACTTCATTAAGTGATGATACAGAGATTAGTAGAACTGGAATACGTTTCCAGTTCTACTAATCTATTATTATTCTATCTATTACTATAGTAAATATCCCGAATTGTATCAGTTTTCTAATTAATTAAATGTGTTTAAATATCACAGGGACTCGAACTGGGTACTTAGCTCGTCTTTACTTAGCCACAACTTGAAACATAAAAACCTTCCTCTTAAATCCCTCGAACTGTTGAAAAAAACCGCTTCAAAATCCGTTGTGTAGTTTTAAAGATTTAAGCATACATACAGACAGACGCGAAGCGACTTTGCTTTATACTATGTAGTGATGTTTTCGACTGGTTAGATTCCCACTCTGTAGCGGTACCATGAGTTGGCTATCGAAAACTTACGTACGTTAAAAACCTATCGAATTGTTTTTTTCATACGACTGATTTAAGTTCTTAGCGTAACCACCAGGGGCGCTGTACAAGTTTCTCATAGACATATTTACGTAGGCGATATCGAGTCCGTAACTTTTAAAGTCATGGTAGCGCTACTGGACTAATATTTGTTGGATCGAACCCGCGACTCCGGGCTGATGAAGTATTATCTAGTATTAGTATTCGAGTATTTCTTAAAAATCCAATTTGCGTTACAATGAAGTAGTTTTCCTCATAAAACTGGCTTATTCGATCGCAAAAAAAAAACTCTACATTGTATGCATGTTTCAGAATAGGCAAAACATACTTTATGTTTAGGAAGTAGAGTATATATTTGCCTGAAAAACTATATTGAATGCAAAAAGAAAGTATTTACGATACATTTCAATCGTAACTGACGTTCTGTGCAATTTATTAATCGTATTAGTAACGTAATATAGGCGTAGGTTTTTTTGTGTGTTTAATCTTAATAGAGTTTGCTCGCGACCATGATTGGTGTACCTAACCCAGTCGATACGTCGGGCAGTAAGTAGCTATGTATTTGCTACTCCTAATAACGCGTGTAGACCCATAAAGACTAATATTAAGTGTAATGGAACGCGAAAGTCTAAAATCTTACTTAATAGATTTGTTTTAAATAAGTCAGTAATGACTGGCTTAATTGGGCCCTGGATAGTGCCCCTGTCTCGTTCATCAAAAATCGTTGGTTGGGACAAATATTTGTGTAAACGTTTTTGTTGCGTGTCTGGGTGTGTTACGGTATTAAGAATATTTTTTTATTAATCATCTAACACCGGAATCAATGAGTTATTTCGATCAAAATAAAATGTTATAGGTTTTGACAAAATGTAAGTCGTGTACATTAAATAACTTACAAAATATTTAAAGGATACATTATATTACTCCCTATATTATTTTGTATCTTCATCGAAAAGTGCTTTGAACACATTTACACATACTAATAAGTATAATATAAAGTGCCCTCGTTTATGCCGCAATAAAAAGCATGGCTTAATGATTAAAATATTCATACTTTACAGCAGTAATTAACACAGAATTAATATTATTAATATGAGCCGAAAGTCGATGAAAGACGCCGCAAATTATAGTATTAAATTTAACAAAATGTTGGTACTAAAAAGTAGGGTGACTGTGAAAAAGTTGGTTAGTTGTTTTGACTCGATATGGAGCATTTGGTAGAGTCTCTATTTCGTACGACGAGAGTCGTGGGTTCGATTCCCACCCGTGAATAAATTGTGTTTGTTTTGTGTCTGAGATTGTCTATTTATCTATATACTACCCCTCACCGGTCACCGTCTGGTTCTCATATGAAAATATTACTCTCTTATAACTCAATCGGTTAAAAAGTAGCCTAGTTAGTATGTTCTTGCGTAGACTCTAGTCTAGCTGTACATTAAATTTAATTTTAATCGGTTCAGTAGATTTAACATCAAAACGCGACAGATAGATAGTTACTTTCGCATTTATAATATTAACTAGTGCCACGCCCTCGCTTCGCTTAGGATAATCCTTTCTTAGCGGATGCCTACGACATAACATCTCCCTGCATGCCAAATTTCAGCCCGATCCGTCCAGTGGTTTGGGCTGTGCGTTGATAGATCACTATGTCAGTCAGTCACCTTTGAGTTATACATAAATTAAGATTTACTAATCTAGCATTAAAGTTTTTAAGTATTTTTCTATACCGCTCTTAGCTCATCATCGAGTGCTTAAGCTACTTAAGTAGGACTCGTATCAATGAACGTGAAATCTAACTTCTATTTATATATGCTGGCCTGGTATTTACTATCTACGAGAGAAGAGAAAATTCATCAATAAACAATTAAAATTACAATAGATTCTCATATTTGCAATACAAAGTTAGTTAAACATAGATTTAACGGTCCGTTTAGTTCGTATTATCTGTTAAACTTGTGTGTTTAACATTTAGCATAGTGTTTTTTAAAAAACGATCGTATCTATGTAATCGTAGTGATTACAGTTTTGAATAAAGACAGCTATCATCACTTTAATGTAGATATGTAATGGATCCTAAAACAGTTTAATTTAGTTCGAGTGTTTTTTGTTGCTATGCCATTTTGGTTTTATGAAAAGCTTATTTGACTAGTTTTATGACAAGCATATCGAAATAAATTAAGGTACAGTCGCCAAATATCGTCCCCTTTTGTAAAAAATACGGTAAAAATAGAATATTATAGCTAAAACTATAAATGAAACGCCAAACACTAGGCAGATTACTTCTTTATTAATAAAAATAATCAACAGATCTATAACTTTGTTAATATTTCTACAATCATAACTTTTACAATAAACTAGGAATTTTAGGAACGTAAATTTTGGCGCCTAATATCGTCCCCGGTACATTATTAGGCGTAACATATATGCAGTACTTGAATTTAAATTATATTCTAACAATAATCAACGCTAATAATTATATTCCTGATATCTAATTAGACTCCCATTAGTATAGCTTGAAATAAATAAATTTTCAAGTCAAATTGTGCAAATTGGCTGCAAATCAGAAGGAACTATAAATTAATATGGAGTCTCTGCATTAAAATCTTGAATTCTAGCACTTGATATCGATTCTGGCATTAAAAAATGGAAACAAATAAATATTGAAAATAATTACACACTAAACTAATTAAATAAATTAAGTTGTAAGTATTGGCCCCGGGGACGATATTAGGGTCAAGCGGGGGGACGAAATTAGGAATATGCTACTTGTATTTAAAACATGAATTTCATCAAGAAACATGTCTCGTGACCCAAATGTTGTTCTATCCGAATAAATCTATGAAATAAAAATAAATTTTGAAAAAGAAAATATCACAAAATGTCAATCCTTTCGAAAGTAAAACTATTTAGACAATATTTGGATCCAAAACTCACCCTCAACAATTTTTTACTTTTTTAAATATTTTATGACAGGAGCAATATCTCACCAAGAATTGTTCGCCATGGCCGATTGACAGTTCGAACTTTTGATTTGGACCAAAAAACTAGGTGGCGTTAAATACAAAAAAGAAACCAAGGGGACGGAATTAGGTTGGGGGACGAAATTTGGCGACTGTACCTTACTAAACACTAGTCAACAAAGACTTTGCCGATTAAAAGATTACTCTCTTATAGAGTCAATTGGACATTTTTCTCTCGAGCTCTAGTTTATCTCTTTAACAACTTTATTTAAACCGGTTTAGTAGTTTGAACTCAAAATTGTAAAATTACATAATGTCAAAGTGCAATCGTAGGTACCAAGTAGATATTTTTTTTTAAAGGTGGCTTTTGTCTAGATGAATACAAAATAGAAGCGACCAATTATGGCTTTGTCTTCAATTTGATTGATCCAGTAATTGAAAAAAAAAAACAAAATTTTTGACTCTGGCAATTTTAACCGCGCTCCTATTTCGTTGTGGTCGCCCCACCGGAAGTCTCGCACTTGCCTCTCTTAGTCTATGGTTAATCCTCCACAGATAAAGCCAAATCTATGGCAAAGACAATAAATAAGCTAATTGAATCAGCTGTTTCTGTGTGGTCGTAGAGCTTGCTACAATCACTCATATCCTCGCGAAACGAGTTTCTAACGCACACACAGACTGGAGGAATAGTGATACGCGCGTCTGCTACTTAATATCACGTGACATGAGTATTTGTAACAACTAGTATTGGTGGAAATGGGAATGTTGATGGATTCATCAACTCGAATTGCGATTTGAACCCGATTGGGTGAACTATAAGATTTTCGTTGACTGAGAAACAAAAGATAGAACCTTTTGTTTCTTAGTAGCTACTTGATGATAACACAAACATATTTGCTTTTTGTCAAAAACAAAAGGAGAAACCAAAAAGCATATATACGAATATGACTATATACGAATTGAGAAACCTCCTCCTTTTTAATGTCGGTTAAAAAATGGTTGGATAAGAAAGTTTAAATCTAATTATAATTACAAAGTTTTAGAAATTAATGCTTGATACACGATCTAGAATTTCATTATCTTGAAGTAATTTAAAATCACATTATTAAGTCAAACTAGTAAGAAATAGAAATATTCCAAGTACTTTCATCAAATCACTCGATACCAAATATACCAGTTTGCGACTCGGTAAGAGCTCAACGTAGCACCTCACTAACTAGTACTTGATATGCATCGACCTACCAAGTAATTATATGTTTACAAACACTACCACCCTATCTATACATCTGTAGGACACGTATAGCAACTATAGTGAAGTGACTACTTAGATTGAGTCAGTGGAGTATCGATAGTTTAATGTCAAGTTACTAAAAGCAGTTAGTGGGGACCGCGTCTCGGCAAACGTAGTGTGGGACGCTCTCAGGCCAGGTGGAGTGACGATCTGCGCGGGACGGCTGGTTGGAGCTGGATGCGAATAGCTACGACCGTAGACTAACTTATCGGCTGATGATGATGATGATGAGCAGTTGATGATGACTTATGCCCTAGTTTAGATTAAGCTCATACTTGTGGGGTCGTTTATGGGCTGATGATGATAATATCTTAATAAAATACCTTCTAGAAACGGTAGACGTACGATGGTATGGAAACTTAAGCTATTTCAGTAGAAAATCCAGCTAAATTTATTTAAAAACTAGAAATATAACAAAATAGAAAAAGCATGTTGCATACAAAATAGTATTGTTACGACCACGAGGGACCGGGCAAGCGAAATTAGTCTTATCGTCGTATGGATAAGGTCTATATTCGCTTGCACGTGTTCTAGAAGAGTAATAATAATGTTACGACCTTGAGAGACCGTGCAGGCGAAATTAGTCTTATCGTCGTATGGATAAGGTCTATATTCGCTTGCACGATACTACGTCACACACTCTGGTCGGTCGGAGCAAGCTCCAGCGAGTTCTAGAAATTTCGATCCCCACGAGAATATTCTCGACGCCACGCGAAGAGCTGCGTCTCTGGGTATAAAAGCGGGATGTACGACGCGACGGGACAGTTCCGATTTGGAAAGCGAAGCGAATCAGTCTCCTGCGAACTAGAAGTGATCGAGTGCGTTACCTGCGAATAGTTTCAGTGAAATTCAGTGTTTTAGTGTGATTCAGTGCTTTAGTGTAATTTAGTGTTCCGTGTTTAGTGTTGTAATTAAGTGTTTTTAATTGTGTTTTTAAGTGTTTAATTGTGTAATTGTTAGTCGATAAATAAATTAATTGTCTTTTGGTGACTTTTGGCGTATCTTGAATTAAACGTACCCCGTTCCCGCAACAATTGGTGTCAGAAGTGGGATTCAAGATGCCTCTTACACCACGAGAAGACAGTGAGGGTCGAGTAACAAGGAGTAAAACCGCGGCCCTGCAAGAGGGTGAAGGCACTTCAACGGAGGGATCAATCCAAACACTGATTGGGCCTGTGGAGCTTGCAGATTTATTTAAAATGCTGCAGACACAAGCCAGCCGTCAGGAGGAGCAAGCCCGTCGCCAGGAGGAGCAAGCCCGTGAGCAAGCCCGCCGCCAGGAGGAGCAAGCCCGTGAGCAAGCCCGCCGCCAGGAGGAGCAAGCCCGCCATCTGGAGGAGCTAGCCCGCCGCCAGGAAGAGCTAAGCAAGAGTTTGTTGGGGGCTATTGAGAAGAAGCACGAAGTATTAGAAAAGCAGATTGATGCTCTCAAGGATGATGTGCTAAGCGTCAAGACCCAACACGAAGATCGACTGACCCAACACGAAGATCGACTCACCCAACATGAAGATCGATTCACCCAACATGAAGATCGATTCACCCAACACGAGGATCGATTGAGCCAGGTGGATGCTGAGATGCGACAGCTGCATACCAAAATGGCAAGAGTGGGGACCCGGGGTGCTACGGTAGTGTCGGATTCTCCGAAAATCGAAGTACCCCACTTCGATGGAACGACGTCTTGGGCAGCATTTTGGTACCAGTTCGAGACGGTGGCTAAAGGAAAGGGGTGGAACGAGGAAGAGTCCTTGATAGCTCTGACTCTAGCTCTTCGTGGAGATGCCCTGCTCACGTTGGAAAACCTGCCTTCGGATAACAGAACTTTAGGTGCTCTCCAAAGAGCACTAGAGGGCAGGTACAGCGACAAACACTTGGAACACGCGTATAGAGCACAACTCCGCGACCGACAGCAGAAGCCTGGTGAGAGTCTGCAGCAATGGGCAACGGAAATCGAAAGGCTAGTCAGACGTGCGTACGTGTCATGCCCGACAATGGTGGAATCAATGATCCCGCAAGCTTTCTGTGATGGAATTAGAGACGCAGACGTCAGACACACCGTGAAATTGAGCCATCATCAGACCTTACAGGAAGCTTTAGCCCATGCTTTGGAGGTGGAAGCCGTGCGTCAAGACGCTAGAACTCAACGACTTCGGGAGGTTGTGGTGAAGGAAAAACCTTCTTTGGGTCCGATGTGCTACGGCTGCGGCGAGAGGGGCCATATTCGGAGTAGTTGCCCCAAGCAAAGATGGCCACGTAGAACGACAGTAGCGTCCTCTACACAGGTGGACGCAGAAGAGCTGTCGTTAAACTAGAAGAAGCCAGGGCCGTGGGGCGGGCGCTGGCTGGTCAACATCGAGCCCCTACCGTCACTGTTTCACAAATTGGTAATGGGAACAACCTTACAGTGGTTGGACAGCTGAACAGCGTATCGTGTCATTTTACTATTGACACCGGTGCTTCAAGAACAATAGTGCGTCCGGAGCTATTGAAAAGGACTATTGTGTGGAATCAGAGACCATCCGTTCAGCTTCAAACAGCAACAGGCCAGCCAGTTACCGTCTTCGGTGAGACGATGGCGAAGATAACCGTTGGAGAACAAACCTTTGAATACGGCGTTCTCATAGCAGACATCACGGACGATTGCATCATCGGATTGGACTTTTTAAGAGACCAGAAGTGTGTGGTAGACGTCGCTAAAGCGAGTACTTAGTTTCCCCGAACAAGAAGTATTCCTAGAGGGAGCGAGATCATGCGCAGTTTACTGCCTGAAAAATACAACCCTACCGCCGAGATCTGAAACTCTGGTCAAAGTTAGATTCCCTTACACTGCGTGCCAAGGGCGAAGCGTCGTCATAGAAAACTGCGGCGACCATCCGAGTTGGATCACAGCAAGAACTCTGGCAATGACCGGAAAAGGAGCGCTGGTGCGAGTCATCAATCTTAGCGGAGATGAAGTGCAACTACGGAGAAACTGTGTCATCGGACGGTGCGATGCAGGTCAATCCATCAGAAGGCTGAAAAGGGCCCGGGAACCGGAATCCTGTCAACGAGATGATGTCACGCCGCTCTAGCAAATTGTAAGGACAAGCTATCTGAGCGGGAACTTGAGCAAGCTAAAAGGTTGTTGCTAGATTTCAACGACATATTTTCGAAGGGTGACCATGATTTGGGCAGGACAGGTCTCGTTAAACACAGAATAGACACGGGAGACGCGCCACCAATAAAGCAGCGGCCTAGACGCCTTCCATTTGCCAAAGAGAAGGAGGTAGCAGACATGGTTGCTGAGATGCAGAAGAACCGCATCATAGAACCTTCAACAAGCCCGTGGTCTTCGCCAGTAGTCCTGGTAAAGAAGAAGGACGGCAGCACCAGGTTTTGTGTGGACTACCGGTTGTTGAATAATGCAACGAAGAAGGACAGCTACCCTCTGCCCCGTATAGACGACACACTGGACATGTTGAGCGGCATGAAGTGGTTCTCAACAGTGGACCTTAAGAGTGGTTACTGGCAAGTAGACATCCATCCAGCAGACAAGGAGAAGACGGCATTTACGACCGGAACTAGGAATGGATTGTGGCAGTTCAACGTCATGCCCTTTGGTCTTTGCAACGCTCCGGCGACATTCGAGCGGTTGATGGAAAGGGTACTGGTTGGACTTCTGGGTGATGCATGCCTGGTCTATCTGGATGACATCATTGTCATGGGTCGAAATTTCTCAGAGCATGTCAGTAACCTGAGGAAGGTTTTCACCAGAATACGAGAAGCAAACTTGAAACTCAGCCCAAAGAAATGCACGTTTTTCAAGGAAGAAGTCGCCTACTTAGGTCACATTATTTCATCGAAAGGTGTAAGGACTGACCCAGAGAAGATCAAAGCTGTCCAAGAATGGCCTATTCCAGCTAACAAGACCGACGTGAGATCATTTTTGGGTTTATGCGCATACTACCGGCGCTTTGTCAAGAACTTCTCTGATATAGCGAAACCTCTTCATCGGCTCACGGAAGATAAACGAGTATTCGCCTGGGACTTGGAATGTGATCAAGCCTTCGTCAGATTAAAAGAACACCTCTGCACCAGTCCTATACTTGGCTACCCGAACAGAGAAGGAAGGTTTATCGTGGACACCGATGCCAGCAATACTGGCATAGGCGGAGTTCTATCGCAAGAGCAAGGTGAACGGGAAGTGGTGATCGCCTATTTCAGTAAGTCACTTTCAAAACCTGAAAGGAACTACTGTGTGACTCGTAAGGAACTGTTGGCAGTAGTAAAGACTCTACAGCATTTCAACAAGTATCTCGTTGGAAGACAGTTTACCCTGCGGACAGATCATGCTGCGTTAAAATGGCTCTTGCAGTTTAAGAACCCTGAAGGACAAGTGGCGCGGTGGCTAGAGCAACTACAGGAGTACAATTTCACAACAGAACATCGAAGTGGTAGAACGCATTTGAATGCCGATGCCCTATCAAGGAGACCTTGTCCTGTGGCCTGCAGTCATTGTTCTAAGACGGAGACTAAAGAAGAAGTCCGGATGATTACCACCCAGGGACTTGATAATGAATGGAGCGAAGACGCTATCAAAAAGGCTCAAAAAGAGGATAGTGACCTGAGGAAAATATTTGAATGGAAAGAAGTAGGTCAAAAACCTTCTTGGAGCCATGTAGCATCATCAAGCCCCATCACGAAAAGTTACTGGGCACAATGGGACAGTTTGGAGATTAAGGATGGAGTACTCTTCAGGAAATGGGAAACACCAAAAGGGGATCAAACGACACTACAGCTGATTGTACCCCGTAAACAGGTTGCTTCTCTACTGAGGTACATACACGATGGGGTATCCGGGGGACATTTAGGCGTGAAGAAGACCCTAGAGAAGCTGAGACAGAGGTTCTACTGGATACACTGTCGGGAGGACGTCGAAGACTGGTGCAAGAAATGTACGACTTGCGCATCAGTAAAGGGCCCACAAACCAGAAGTAAGGGCAAACTCAAGCTGTACAACGTCGGCGCTCCATGGGAAAGAATCGCAGTAGATGTAGCTGGCCCCTTTCCAGAATCCGATGAGGGAAACAAGTACATCATTGTGGTCCAAGATTACTTCACTAAGTGGCCTGAAGTCTTCGCTACGCCTAATCAAGAAGCAAAGACGGTCGCCAAGAAGTTAGTCCACGAGGTAATTTGCCGATTTGGTGTGCCTCTTGAAATACATTCAGACCAAGGAAGAAACTTTGAGTCAGCACTGTTCCAGGAGGTCTGTCAACTGTTGGGTATGCATAAGACCCGTACTACACCAGCACACCCGCAATCCGATGGCATGGTCGAGAGATTCAACCAAACGTTGGAAAACCACTTGGCCAAAGTTGTGGACGAGCATCAACGAGACTGGGACCAGTACATACCGCTTTTCTTGCTGTCCTACCGATCTGCGATCCACGATAGCACCAGCGCAACACCAGCAATGGTAAACTTCGGTCGAGAAATGCGGCTTCCGGTAGACGCGTTGACTGGGACACCGCCAGAAGCTCGGAAACCAGTAACCGAATATGCGGCTGACCTGCAGAAGCGCCTGGATGAAGTACATGCTCTCGTCAGAGACTGCAGTCTAAAATCCAGCGAAAGAATGAAAACCCGTTACGACCGCAAAGCCAACACCGACGGTTTCGAAGAAGGGAGTCTGGTTTGGTTACACAACCCACTCAGGAAGAAGGGCAAATCACCGAAGTTCCAGCCAAGGTGGGAAGGACCATACAAGATCATCACTAGGCTGAACGACTTAACCTATCGGATCAAACAAGGGACAAGAGGCAAGCCGAAAATTGTTCACATTGATCGATTGGCTCGTTACCATGGGTCAAATGATGCTCGGGACGAGCATGACTAAGAGGGGGATAATGTTACGACCACGAGGGACCGGGCAAGCGAAATTAGTCTTATCGTCGTATGGATAAGGTCTATATTCGCTTGCACGTGTTCTAGAAGAGTAATAATAATGTTACGACCTTGAGAGACCGTGCAGGCGAAATTAGTCTTATCGTCGTATGGATAAGGTCTATATTCGCTTGCACGATACTACGTCACACACTCTGGTCGGTCGGAGCAAGCTCCAGCGAGTTCTAGAAATTTCGATCCCCACGAGAATATTCTCGACGCCACGCGAAGAGCTGCGTCTCTGGGTATAAAAGCGGGATGTACGACGCGACGGGACAGTTCCGATTTGGAAAGCGAAGCGAATCAGTCTCCTGCGAACTAGAAGTGATCGAGTGCGTTACCTGCGAATAGTTTCAGTGAAATTCAGTGTTTTAGTGTGATTCAGTGCTTTAGTGTAATTTAGTGTTCCGTGTTTAGTGTTGTAATTAAGTGTTTTTAATTGTGTTTTTAAGTGTTTAATTGTGTAATTGTTAGTCGATAAATAAATTAATTGTCTTTTGGTGACTTTTGGCGTATCTTGAATTAAACGTACCCCGTTCCCGCAACAGTATCAATTTCAGTTTTGTTATACAATAACACGTGCAATATGCCAATTAGGCCCAATTAGTCAAATGAGATGTAAATAGCTTAATTAATTCGCAACAGCATCGCTGCAATCGGAAAATGATTTTTTTCGACCGCCATTTTGGCGTTGAAATGTCAATTAACGTCAAAACTCAGCGGGAGTTGAAAAAATCTTGATGTATTAGGGTCTGGTAGCTTTTTTTTCTTTTTTGAAGCAAAGATGTTGAGTATGTTTAAGTCTGGCTTTGAAACATTCATTCCTATCTGATTCAAAAGAGTTCATTTACTCTATTCTACACATACTTAGAGCTATGGTTTACAATTGAAACTTATATATGTCTAGGATAAATAATATATAAAGATGAGGCTATGATTTGAATTAAATTCTACAAAAATATTATTTGTACGCAAAACCAAAAGTGCAAGTAACGGTATCTATCGCGTATAACATTGTTTTTAAACATAACTTTTAGTTAAAAGGCTGAGTAATTGTAACTCATTTGCTATATGGACTATGTCTGCAATAAAAAAAAACTACTTGAGTTCAAGTCTCGAAAAAACTCTATCGACAATACCATCGACAGCAGTCACATCCCTAGCCAAAGGCTGGACGTTTCACCAGCACGTACAGCCGACAGTATTATCAGAATAATGACAGATCTCGACTCGGCTTGCCTACGTGCGCTGGAATACCGCAACGGACCGCCATTTCTGACTTACAGTGACACGAATAACAATTCCAACAATTCTCAACCTTAACCCCTTTAAATAAGCTACACAGCTCATTTGAGAGCGCGCATGAAAAAAAAGAATTTGATTCTAGCAAAAGATGGCAAAGGAATCAATTTCGAAAATGGAATTCTCGTCTCAAATGTTGGTTTTTTTTCTGCTGCACTTTGACAAAGGCTGTTCGTAATAATATTGTAATGATCTTTGCTTCTGTGACTACAGTAAAAAAAATGCAAGCGCCATGTTGGAAAATGGAAAAAATGGGACATTTTGGTCATAACTCCCTTAAGCTCTACCTTACAATATTTTAAATGAGGCACATAATATCTATTTGATTTGTCTAATAATAATCTACGAAACTTATACTTACAATATATAATTTTACACACATTATAAAACTGAAACTGTCCGGTGAACGGGTGAACTCATCCGTGATCATGGCGCTTGCAACAGTGCCGAAATATCGGGAGCTCATTAAAACAAAACAACATGGTAAATATCCCGGACACTTTCAGTTTTCTATACTTACAACCCGAAGTAAACTATCAAATAGTTCAGAGACGAATGTAGAGAGTGCCATTAATGTATGGATAGAGATCTATAATTGCTTAAGTAGCTTATTAAAATCAACTTGTAAAATTAGAACAATAAATACAGGCGTTAGACCCAAAATAAATCATCCGTCGGCCATCATCAAGCAAATTAACAACAATTTGGAACAAGACACAATAATTAAGTTTCGTAGATTTTAAAACACACAAAAAGCCTACGTTTTAATTTTCCGCGCCATAAACCTCCATACAAATCTTGTGGAGTACACACATTTCTAATTTCTATGTTATCTATGCTCATCAATCATATAAAGTACCAGGCGGGCATAATAAGCAGAGAGGTTGATCGTAATCATTTTCGCGGCCTTGGGTAGTGAATCATGATCGGCGACCAATTTGCCTAGACCCCCCACCTCCCTCTTGACTTGAACTAACCGTGATGGATTAGCTGTACCGGTTAAAGTCTCGACAGGTCAGCAATTAGTGGTCAGTTGTGTTGTGATAAATGTAACGCCATCTATTGGGGTGAAGTGAAAATTGTGTTTTTGTTGAGGTTAAATGATTAATCTGTTATGTAGGTATTGGATGTTTAGCCTCGTTTTGTGAGGCAAATAGTATCAGACAATTCATAGCACCTGGTTTTTAAAACCAAAGGGCTTTTAAAAGCGTTTGTTATGTACTAGCTTTACAAACGCATTTCCGTCAGCCTTGGTTCCCAGCCTCAGTTCAACATTACTCCCTTATTAATGCAGTTGGTTAAAAAGTATTACTTATGCTTTCTTAGTTTTAGGACAGGCTGTGTATCGAAATTCATTTCAATTAGGTTACAAATTTTATTGTGAAAGCTCAACTGACAGTAGTACTTAATCAAATTTTAATCGCTTTGTTTATAGGCATTTAAATAAAGGTACGAAAAAGCATGCACAATCTAAGATTTGTCTTGATTTTCTATTTTTCATTAGTCGAAAGTCATACAAGAATAATCAAGACATCAAGTACTATTTCCAATTGACCGAAGCCACGAAAATCCTTAACAACTAAAAAGACGAAATCCAACCCAATACTCGATACAAAGTTACTCTTTAAAGATCACACTATGAAGGTCGCCTAGACATCCCAAGTGCATACACTTGCCTTGATCGCGAATCGAATCCCGCACCAAGCGATTACGTCTCGCCACTCAGACCGCCGGACCGGCATTTATAATATCGGACACAAACATAACTAGATGCAACGTGAGAAAATGTCGTCCGAACGTGTTTTATACACAGATCTTATAATGTATTAGATTACGATCAAAGTCAGTTCCTTTGGTAAAATCAAGATCATTTACCTACAGACTGAATACTTACTAAAACGATTGTAAAAAAACACAAGTTCATTTAAATAAGTTACATTAAATAGGTTAAATTATTTTAAAAAATAAGTAACTTAAGAAAGCATAGTGAATTTAAGGTAAACCTACTTATATCCTACCAATATTTGAGGCCTTACTACCGAATAATTCAAAGTATTAAATAAATAAGTACTTGACAGTAAATATGACACTTAATTTTTCTTTTTAATTTACTACTCAATCTGCAAAAGTGCGCTCAAATATCTCATGTATCATTTCATTATTCAGCGTCCAATCTATGTTTTCACAGGCCACTTTTACTGATCTAACAAAAAAATAAAAAAGTCTGTTGCTTTTTTCTTTCAATCTATCCCATCAGGGAAAGGCAAAGGTATCCAGCCATTACAGCCTAGTATTTGGTAGTTTCTTAGGTATTGACGGCCGGAGCCAAGTAATCTTAGATGGAAATAATTCAGCTTCAGGAAATAAATAAGTTTTAGACCATAAACAACATTATATCGGTCTAAACAGTAAATACTCTTTGCACAAAACCTTGAGCTCGCGTTTCTGACCCACTCAACGTAGTGTTTTCCTATAAATCATTTGAATCGACGGCACAGAATGGTTATGATAAATTGCCGGTTCCCTACTAAGTTTGCTAAGCATTATTTATTATGTAGATTACTTTTTGCTTAGTACTGGCTTTTAGATATAAGAAAATGATGTATGTGTATAATATATAACTTACAGCCTATACTTTATATCTTGAGTTTCAAAATCATGACTCAATATAGAAAATAAAGAAAATTTATTCGTAATTTTATCTATGTTCTGATTTATTCACCTATTGTCTTGTAAGAGCAAGACTACATAGGTATTAAATAAGTTATTTGTACACTACACATTAAAACATCGCGAGGATACCTGCACACCTATAAAGAAATTCTAAGTTAGTGTGATGTCGACCAACCCACACTTGGCCAGCGTGGTTGACAAAGGCCTTATCGCCCTAGTTTAGGGTAGGCTCGTGCCCCAGCAGTGCAGGGACGTATTAGGCTAAAATTATAATGATAACACACATTAAAAAGTATAAATATTTAAGTAACTCCTGGTAACGTTATTAATATCACATAGCTAATTTCACAGATAACTTACTACGAATTGTTTTGCATATTAATTAATTAACTAGCATAGACAATAAAGCAATATACATAATATAAGCAGTATTAATGTTCTTCATATGCATTGATTCCAGGGATCCTTCTAATAATTTTCATTGCCTCTTTTGCAGTAGCGTATATTTTGTAATTTGTATCCTTAGCTACGTATTTTTAATCTATGTATAGTACATAAGTAACGTAATAAATCATAAATACTTACATCTTCGAAATAAGAAATCGAAAACAAAATTTTTGACCTGAATTAGGATTTGAATCCGAAAATTCTCGGAACTTCGCATAATTACATAGCTCATAACTTTTGGACCTACTTTCTATCCAATGAGGTTCCATCAATTTGAAACTTTTAATTATAGTATATGGAAAAAAAGCGAAATCAAATAGAACCATCAGTATATAATTCCATGAACACTTGTCCAATCTTAGTTGTACTATATACACGCGTTTATGCAAAAATATTTTTTTTTACATACATTTGCATCGCTGTTACGTTTCGTTTCTTATGATTACAATGACATGTATTGATTGGGTACCCGATGATAGATTACAGTTTTTCCGATGCTAAGTTTCTAATATAGATCATCAACATTGTATAATTTAGACAAATAAATAAACTTTAACCCTGAAAAAAGATAAACGTTGGGCATAATATTATGTACAATAAAAACTTTGATTTGACATTTTCTGAGATTTTCGCTGTCTTTCTTGTTCTGAGAAAAGGATGGATTTTGATGTCGGAAACATATTACCGAATTTGTGCAAAAAGATATGTACAAATTCGGAAACTATGATTAAACTGTCTATCTGGTTGACACGAACCAAGCATAGATTTTCCGAATCCGAAAATCGGAAAAACATGAACTAGAGAGCTGACTACAGTTGATAGGAACTTTTTTTTTCTCCAACCTTGCCACAGGTCTTACACAATCCAAAAAAACAAACAAACCGTCCCATAGACACTCCTGTCACATCCAATTGTCACGGATTCCCACGAACGAACGAGGCAGACTTCGAAAATTCGAAATCTCGAAAAAATTGCGACTAATTCGAATATAATTGCACACAACTTCCGTCTGTTGTTGAAAAAAAAAAACAACAATCGCCGCGTTGCGTGTCTGACAACAATAGTTGTTGAGAAAAAAAAACAATGAATTTTCTGTTATTTCTTGTTCTCAGTGCCAAAGTTGTTTCTTTTAATGCTGAGATGCGTTAGACACCTGTTCATTTATTCAAAGAATAGTATCTTTCATTTGCTAGTTTCCAAAGTGATGTTTAATAGGTACAGCACTATTTTTGTTTCGAAAGTCTGAGTTTCGGTTATTAATAGTGCTACAAAATAGTGAATAATGATAGTTATTGACCAATTATCGTCCTTCAAAAAGTACCTAGAGTCTCTTTTGAATACATAAAACATCCATCTTCTACTGTAAAAACTTTACCCTCTTTCCTTCAGAAGTATTTAATAATCTACTGAAATCTGTAACCAAATAATGCTCTTATTCACTACAGCCATTAACGAAATTTTGACATTAGCAAACCTAACCTCAAAACTAGGCTGTACCGCCTAGATCCCTTTGCTTTTCCCTGGTGGGATAAATTGAACAAAAAAAACTAACCTAAAACTCAAAACTGTATCAATTCAACCCTCCAATTAAGTACAATGCATCAATAACTATCTCTCTTCGTGAATGTACAATAGATTAATCTTTATTAGCTTAGGGTAAATGTTAACCCTAACTCGTTAAAGGTTCATATAGCAGATTAACGAGGGAACTTGACCCTTAGCACATCCATTCATTATTTTTCCATGTCTTCAATATACTGGCCTACTTGATACTTTAATCTTGTAACTTGATTGTGGTTGGTACAGATAATTCTACTTTAGATAGTATTAAATGTATTATTTTAAATAAGGGTTACTACACGGCATGTAGAATAATCTGAATTTAAAGAATTTGTTTATGATTTTTTTTGGTCTAACTTTTTCTGCCTTGATTTTTTCATTAGTTAATTATATTTTTGTATGGTCGAAAACTAGCTTCAATTTTGTACTATTTCCATTAACCTGTTTGAAATAATTTATAAGTAAGTAATTAAAGCAGTTATTTTGATTTTTTGATTCTATCTACTGAGAGACAACCCAATACAAATTGATCACATCTATTGTAACGCCATAAAAACACCTAAACCCTCCCTTGAACAAGCCATCTAATTACGAAAACAAAAAAACATCAAATTTCAAATACGAACTCCGAATAAGTAGTATAATGAAATAATAGTATAAACCGCCCCTTCCCACCGGGTAGTCTGTCTCTGTGTTTGATCTGTCAAATCAGCGGCCTACGTCAGTTGACCTAATGACGTCACAGCGGGATAGACGCGCGAGTGGCCAATTACAATTTGCGATTTGATTCTGTTTGGGTACGGGGGCAGGGGCGGGCTTAGAAAGCTAGTTATAGTAGGCAGTGACTGACTTTAATTTTTTTATTTTATTTTTGCGAGGTCGTATCAAAAAATGTTTTTATGTGAAAATGTCAAAGAGAACACTAAACAATCCAATAATTAATTTACTTTGTTTTTTAAAAGCTTTGGGTATCTAACATTTCTTTCAAATTTGATACAAGAGTTACTACCAAATTCATAACAAAATGTAGGATTACCTTTAGTAAATTATAAAAAAAAAAGATTCGAAAACCTAATTATTATTATCTATGAGATACCGGCGCAACATACAAATCTTTGAATACAAAAGACTCATGCTCAAGCTCAATGCAAATTTTATCGATAGGCATAACAAGATTGAACGTGACCGTCCCTAGCTCCCTCCCTGTGCAGCCAGTAGCTAGTAATTACCCTTTTGAGAGGGGGATCTCATTAATCAAATTATTATTGTGCAAGATAAAATTACGATCAGAATTGAAACGAGTGAATATTGAAACGATTTGTTTGTTAGGGGTCATTTGTAACAGCCTTGCTTTTTTTTATTAATAATTCGACTTTGGTTTTCAGAAGTCATTAACAGAGTATTTTTTTGCCTATTTTGTTTCATATGAAGTAATTAGTACCTAATCATAAATTACCCGAAAAAAAAAGAAAAAAGTGCTGTTTTTTTTTGTTTAAGGAAACATCAAAATTGCGGATCAACTTTTTACTTGGAGTACGTTATTTTTTCTAACCGAGGATGATTTTATGCAAAAGGTTCACGTGATTAGTTTCAGCTATTAATATGGACAAAGAATTCATTTTTATAAAAATGTCCAAAAAAATGCTTTACATGGATGGTTTTATACGAGCAAAGTCGCGAAAAGGCACTAGCAAATCAAAAAAACCTCACCGATCAAATTTGTATTCGTTTCGAGTCCGCCGTGTTCAAAAATGTGACTGAAGTTTTAACACTTATAAATTCAGTTATCCACCAATAAAATTATACGTGAAATTCTTTATTTTTTTACCGTACAACGTTTATGGATACGCTTGTATTGACAATACACGTGAATAATGCAACGAACAAACACCTTTTCAGACTTTTTTAATATACACAATTCGTAGTCCATATTCGTTCATGGTTATTAAATGAAATACTATTTCTTAGCAGTCAAGAATGCCGTAACACTGTTATGAAAATGGAGACACATACTTATTAATACTTCATATAGATCGAATATGGAAGTTATGAAATGTCATAATTTGTATCGAAACATACTCGTATTTGTTGCTACTAGCCTTTGCCCCCGACGTTGTCGGCTTGAAAAATTACTCTCTCAATGCAATAGGGTAAAAAGTTGCTTATGACTTTTTCGGGCTTTAGCTAGGCTGTATCTGTACAAATTGCCAGCTTAATCATTAGGAAAGAACGAAATCGCAACATACTAAGTATCTTGGCTTCTAAAGTAATAGGGATTATGTACTTATCTATAATTTTTTTTATCAAGATTTTTATAAATGCAAAAGTAAATCTTGTCTTTGTGCTTCCGCGCCTGAAATACGCAGATTAAAATAAAATTTAGCACACAATACGTTTAGAGTATGAGAAAGATTATATTCTATTTTTAACCGACTTGAAAGAAGATAGTAAAGATGTACGCGATACGACTCTAAAATATAAATAAATATTTCACAACATCACATACATTGGTCTGATCCCGTGGCAAGTAGCTTTAAACGCTTGTGATATCAGAAAACAGTTGATACATATATTTATTAACACACCCAGACACGGAACAAACACCGATGTTCGTCACACAAACATTTTTCTCTTGTGGGAAACGAACCCACGACTCTTGGAACCGTAGGTAGTGAACCCAGGTGACTAACCACTGTTCCACCGAGCCAGACTGTATAACTGTATCTTGCTCGGTAAATTATTGCATATTGCAATATCAAACAAACTATGTCGCATGTTTGTCAGTCCGTGAGACGCACAAGTCATTTTCATACTTCGCTTTCACTACGAACGAAAAAACAGGTCATGTGTTTGCATGTGTACCTCA
The DNA here is from genome assembly GCA_039566165.1 of Maruca vitrata. NCBI lineage: Eukaryota > Metazoa > Arthropoda > Insecta > Lepidoptera > Crambidae > Maruca > Maruca vitrata. The sequence continues at coordinate 5,322,010 of CM076941.1, read as the reverse complement.
ATAACACGAATGAAGGAGACATAAACATGAGTACTAAGCATTTTTTACGACTTGTATCTTTTTGCAAGAAAATTTAGTTAAATGAAGATTTTAAGACCCGTTTGGTTTGCGATGCATTTGTTAATGAAGTGAAATAAAAAAAAGTTTTTTTGTTTTTTTTTTCCTTTTTCAATTCTTTTTAACTTTTTTTTTACTTAACCAAAATAAGATGTGTTGTAATGTACTATTTTAGATACCTATTGTACTAGTCTGATTTACAGTACTTAGTACACATAAAGTGAAATTCAAAATATCCTTCGTTGAAATCAAGATCTAGCCAAAAATCGATATGTCAAAAAGCTAATTTGCGTAATTATAGCAAACTTAAACTTAATCATTTCTTGCTTTGCAACTAATACTGGAATAACGTGGAAAGTTCTTTAACCCTTTGCTCCTGCACCTGATCTGCGAACAAGGCTTGAACGGGCGATGCTCCTGTTTCCTTTTTAGACAGAAACAAATAGTTCACCTATAAATGCAAATTAGTGACAACATTCAACACTGTTTTCCAACTAAACCCGTTGGTCCCATGTCCCTAAGTAGTATGCAAAGCAAACTTGCCCGAGTTGCAATAAAAACTGCATAGATAGAAAAAGCGCATTAACTTTATAGCTTTAAGTGGAAAATGCGTTAAATAGCAATAATAAAGAATACTCGAACAGAGTTCGTATATTCTTTTACTGTTAGTGAAAATAATATACTAAGTCTTACTGTTGATGAAGATCTGGAGCAAAAAAATAAAAAAATCCGTTATATATTTCCCGTACAAAGAGTAGTAACTATAATAATAATGGAGGCAACCTATGGAAACCTTAAGGGAATTCAACCAAACTATATTATGATATAATAACTAATATAATGCCCCCATGCACTACTATAGTTCTTGGAGTGGCAATCTGGACCAATTATATTTTAAAGCATTTAGCTTTAATTTATCATTCGGTATGTTTGTACGTTACGGCGTCATGACGTCCAATGAAACCGATACTAGTAATTTTTGCCTGACTAGTTATGATGGCTTGGAGTAGTCTTGCCATCATCACCGGACTTGCGAGGGAGCGGAAAGCTTTCATGCCTCGGAGAAGAGGCTCTTGCTAGCCCTAAAACTCTCGCTAGCCGTAAACACATTGATTGCCGTAAACATGTTTCTACCCGTAAACATGTTTCTTGCCGTAAACATGCTGTTTGCCGTAAACACTTTGTTTGCGGCGTCACACTGCCGGTCTCAGACGCCAGGCCCTCGGGCCGCGCTGACATATTTGTGCCAATTGAACAGAAGTACTATAGAGTCTTCATCGATAGAGGAAAATTAATAAAATATAGTCCAAATCAATGGAAGCCATCTTAAAAATGAATTCTGCGAAAGATGCTACAAGATAAATACATCATAGAAATAATTTTAACAGTTTCGGCCTTACGGTGAAGGTAACAAACATATAAACTGCCTTCCTATTGGCTTTATAAGTCTTAGCTTAAAATTAAGTGTGAACTGAAGACTCATCACCAACCTTCTATTTTTTTTCCTAACTGACATACGATGATGGCTTGGAGTAGCCTCGTCATCATCACCCGACTTGCGGTTGAGCGGATGGCTCTCACCCCTGAAGCCAATCTTCTATAAAAACATAGGTGAGCCTAGTGATGTTTGCCCAATGTTAAATTAATTAGGTGGAATAGAGACACTTTGATTCTATTTTCTGGGAACAACGTTACAAACAAACTGCTATTCATAAAAAGTGTATGTATTGTATGTAAAATTACTATCGGAATATGAAAGGAAGTGCTACTGATTATAAATGCATTACTTAATAATACTTTAGAGCTATATCATTAAGAAAAACATTTTTTTATGTGTTATTTTACATTTATTTTATTATTAAAGATATATTATACAAATTCACTTGTAAGAATACTGTTACATACACGCCTAAGTACTTTTATATTGATATGGTATTACAGAGTGAAAATGAAAGTACATATACCGATATAAAAACCATTGATAAACAATTGCCTAAGAATAATTCTATTGCTCAATGAACGAACATTTTCCGCCATAATTAGATTACAGAGCAAAAAAAAACTTATTGCAATCACATAATTTATTACAACAACACTGAATTTCTTACTACACTTCATCTCATGCTTTTTCAATTGCTGTTTAAATGTCAGGTGGACATTTATAGTTTAACCATAAATATAAATTGCATTTAACAATCTGTTATTTAATTGTTCTTCTTAAATGCGATCAACATGAAATATAGCAATTTAATGTTTTATTAAAAATGTTATAGTAATGTTTTTTTTCTTACGATGATGGCTTGGAGTAGCCTTGTCATCATCACCGGACTCGCGGCGGAGCGGATGGCTCTCACCCCTACAAACTTAAGTAAAGATACAGTACGTCATATAATTATGACGCATTTATCTTCCAACTTGTTATACTTTTTGTTCGATGATATGCTAATCGATACATGTTTTGTACACATCACTAATTCTCGCGTTACGTTCACAGTGCAAAAAATAGAGCAAGACTAGTAATATGTTTTAGCAAATTGATTTTTTCATTAATTGCGATTTTTGTCACTGCATTGGCAAAAAACCATGTCATCGTGTATTGAAAACGATGTAAGTATAAAAATCACTTACGAATATAACTCTTTTTTTTGTTTATAGGTATTAGGTACAATAAATATTAGATAAGATTGTTCTGCGACATAAGAATTTGAACAAATTGGTAACAATTTTTTAATTTTTTGGGAAGTTGTAAAAGATAAAGTATTGTAATATTTAGGTGTACTTTAAAAGATAATTGAACTAGTTTACTGTTCATAATTGTATTGTGTTTAGATCTACGATAAGGGTTTTGCATTACAGTAGACAGAGGCTATGTTTATTTTTTATGCATTATTTTGCTTTTTCTAAAGGGCATTGCCCGATTACAATAACCATGTAGGTTACACTCCTCAGATGTGTTTTTTAATTAGTACGCCTAATGATCGGTGGAACAGTGCTTAGTGAGCCTGGCTGCAGTTCCAAGAGTCATGGGTTCCATTCTTAATTGGGAAACATTCATGTGATGTATATTCGTGGTTGTTCCGTGTCTGGGTGCGAATATGTATTTACGTATGCATTTACAAATATCTATGTATGTATATCTTTCTTATAGTTTAAGCTCTTCTTAGTTTTTGGTCAGAGAGCCCCTGTGTGGAGATATACCAAATATTCAAATATTTATTTAACGTTTAAAATTAATTCTGTGACTCCATTTCTTCCACTGTCCTGTCGGATTGCAATCGTTTAGTTAGTTATACAACTTTGAATGTTATCTGTAATATCTTCCAGTTTTAATCTGAACACCTTACCCAGATATTTCCGTGTTTAAAGTTCGTTAAGCAGTTAGTCACATCAGTTTGCTTTCACACGAATGCAGAAGTTTAAAAGTGAAGCCTTATTTAGATTTTAACTTTATTATAAATGCGTCGTCAAATATGTTAATACAGATTAAAACAAAGTACGAAATTAATAAATAAAAAGTGAAAAAACAATAAATCCAAACAACCACAAGACCATTTTCCATGGTTGTCATTAAAAAAAATAAACTGTGACATACACACAACCGCGAAAAACAGTAAATTCAAAAAAAGAACGCTAGACTTTATTGTCTCGAGGCTCGGTAAAACTCGGACAAGAAGCTCTCGCGATAAAAAAAAACAAAAAAAAACATGGCGACTCCACGTCAGTCACAATCCGGCCGAGGCACGCGGTTTGTACGGGCTACCGTTTTTTTTTAAACGAACCGCATCATGCACTAAGGACAACGCATTAATATTGATATTACTGTTTTTTTAATTTGATTTATTGCTGTGGCCATTCACAAATTGAGCCGTTTGTTGGACGGTGCGTGAATGCGGTATATTAGATTGGTATTTGAAATGACGACGGTGATGACTTGAGTTACGGCTTTCGTTTGGTGACGTTATTGTTTATGATGATTAAATATGGCTTTGAATTCGTATGAAGCATTTGACTTTGTAAAAGACTAGGCACCTTTTATGACAGGGAGAATACAAAATCACCCTGTAACATTGTGTATTACAACTGTGCGTCACTAAACAAACCACTTTAACTTAGTGATGTTAACTCTCTGAAAACCAAGTGACACTTGTTTTTCAGCAAGTATATAGATTAGACTGATTTTGAAGATATAAAACTCGTTGGAACGTCACCGTCTTCAGGTCTCTGCATTTTGTTTTCTTTATTCATCGGAGATGATTTGAATTCGGTATTAATTTAGTAAACTATCTGGTTTATTACTATCAATCCCCCTCGATTCTCATCTAATGAATCAACAATATCAAGTCGATTTCAAACAAACTGAATTCTGATTTCCCAGTCAGCAAACCAGCATTTAATCGCAACTCAACATTTCAATAGTGCATTGTAACATCGGCCATTTAAATTTGTCACCCGTCCCATTCTAACATAGCGTGCGCACTGCCGCATAAACCGATCCAGACAAGTGGCTGAATAGTTTTATGCGCAAGAGCACAAAGTTCTTGGTGTTATGCGGCCTATGTTCGTCATTTGCTTTGTGCTCGCCGCGCATACCGCCGTCCTTGCGACTGGAGTATGCGCGTTGCATACCACCGTCCCCGCTCTGACGTGTAAAAGTAGCAAAAAGTTTAAAATGTACTTTACGAAACTTATTTGCTAGAAGCCCGGCTTGGGAAGGCGGTATTTTTAGTTTCAGCGTAAAATAATTATCAAAAAAAAATACGCTGACAGTTTTTATCAAACCTAGAAACGGGCTCGTTTTATTTTCTTTGCACCATCCTACTTGAACATTTTTAAAGAAAAAAATAAACAAATGTGCAATTTTCATTTTCATTTTTTACAATCATTATCGATAATTTTAACGACTTGTACCTAAGTACATAAGATATTGCTGAAAATGATCCACCAACTTGTAGTACACTTGTAGGTAGCATACTGATTTTGCACTCACACCTATTAACAATGCCTCAATTTCAGAAGAAAAAAAGTTTTTCGCAAAACTGTATGTACAGAATCACATAGCCACAAATTCAGAAGAAAAGAAACTTTTTTTTTTATAAAAACGAGTACAACACTTGTAAGTCGTAACACTGCGTGCCAGTATCAACAGCAGCTCAACGGCAAAGGAAACAATTTCGCTGCGGTTTCGCGCCATATGTTGAGCGGCCATTTTCTTTTTCCCCCCTTTATTTTTATTGAAAACAATCCCGTCTGTCAAACGACAGATGACTGTGACGAGGACGGTCAAGCGTGAATTGTGGTAAATAATATTTTACCAAATAAATACACCCTTAAAGTAGGGGCTTTTGTCTCAATCCATATACATAGGTTCCTACGTAAAGATACATTTATGTATAAATATCTACTAAGGTAACTAATGGGTAAGAACTACACACACACATAATACATATCCAATAGTTTATTATGACATAATAATATTCCCTACTAATATTATAAATCGACATAGCTCATCGCATTAGCAAGTTGAAGTGGCAGTGGGCTGGCCACATCAGCCGTAGAACCGACAACCGCTGGGGTAGACGAGTTCTGGAGTGGATACCGCGTCTCGGCAAACGTAGTGTAGGACGCCCGCAGGCCAGGTGGTGTGACGATCTGCGCAGGACGGCTGGTAGGAGCTGGATGCGAGTGGCCGAGGATAGAGAGAAGTGGCGTGCATTTGGAGAGGCCTATGTCCAGCAGTGGACAGGTATGGGCTGATGATGATGATGATATTATAAATGAGAGAGTTAGTCTTTGTTTTTCTTACCCGATTTTAATATCAGTTAACTCATAATCATGAGTCGCTATAAATTGTAGAATGTTCATCGCTATAAGCGCCTTAATATGAATTAATTCGCGAACGGATACCTAAATAAAAAGTAGTACTAAACAATAGAATATAATAGAAATCGTTCATTGACCACATAACATAAACAAGTAGGTATACAAAAATACCTAATATGTACCTGAAAAAATGCCTATTTACACTTTTTTTTGGGTTGAAAACCAATTTGAATAGCACATTTCATAACTCATATTCGATTTTTACCATTGACAATTGTCACAATAGAATTTCGACAGAAACGCCAAAGTACGTACCTATCGCGAACGCATCTTTTCATTTATCCGACAAAATTTCAAGGTCCGTAATTTCTAAATGTACGCAACAATAAATATTAACAATGCGAATAAAAATTACTGTCGTTATATCGATCATCGCCCGTGACGACCAGTGACGAAACGTGACGACGAAAATATTAATACGATTCGACATTTTTCAGTGCTGTCACGAAAAGTTGTGGGGATATGTTACCTGATTAGAAAACTGAAAATGTCCAGGATATTTACCATGTTGTTCTGTTTTAATGAGCTCCCGATATGTCGGCATTGTAGCAAGCGCCATGATCACGGGTGAACCTAAATATCGGGAGCTCATTAAAACAAAACAACATGGTAAATATCCCGGACATTTTCAGTTTTCTAATGTGTAACCATGACAGTTTAAAATTATGTTCCCTGATGTTTGTAGTACATATTATAACTTTTTGTTGAAGAACGTGTAACGTTGTTTCAGTAAGGCAACAAATTAATTATAGCCACTATAAAAGCTTATTTGGTGCATATAGTGTTTAGGTTCTTGAACTTAAATTACATGAACGTGTATTGTAACTAAGACAGATAATTTTTGCTACTGTTTAGGTTACAGAATGAAATTATAGTGTATTTTAAGAAAAGTAGATTTACCTTAAATTTTATTTCTTTTTTATTGTTCAATGCTTTTTTTACTTTAAATTTTTTCTACGAACTAATGAGCTTGTGCTCTGGTATGCTATAGGTGGTGCTGGAGTGCATGCTTGATCTCTCATAGATAATAATGAATGCCAACCGTTTTGTTCGTTCCTTTTTTTTATTTATTTGGCTTCAGCCATACTGAAACAGACAATCCCGTGCTTATTCAATTGACTACCGAATACCAATATAGAGGTTAAGTCCCGACGCTCCCTGCGACCCGCTAATACGGGTGGGGTGAGCGGGGGCTAGGGGTGGGACACACCGGAAGTGACATATCGATAGTAAAAAAAAAATAAAAAAAGTTTATTTTGTTTCTTATGTCGATAGTTTTAAAGATATTGCAAATATTAGTGAGTAAATTGTTGATTTTTTGGATTTTCTAACTGTTTGAAAATATTAACATACAGATATTAATTATTAAATTATTAGAATATTAATAATATAGAGTTGATACTTTATGTCAAACATCAAAAGATTGAACAGTGGTGAAGTAAAAATAACACCTAATAACGTAACGGATGACTGACAAAAAACTAACTTCAAGCTTTATTTTTTTTAAAGCTATTATTGTTAATATGGAAAGTGAAGAACGTGATAGATAACATTTTTAACTAGACGGAAATAAGGAAAAAAATATCAAATTAGTAGATTACTAATAGGAAAGGATCAATACTTCATACAATGATGATTGATGAAATTTCTGCAAAAAATAGATAGACTCTAAAAGCTAATAAATTATAGACTCATTCCCTTGATAATTCATCATTTTATTATTAAATAAAAATACTACTTACGTGCTTAAGTGACGCAAATTATAAAAAGAACTTGAAGTTACATTATGCGTACAGTTTACGTAATCTGATTACTTTATCAGTAATGCAACTTGCCATGCAAACCTTTATGTTGCTGGCAAAGTGCGAAATCGTGCAAATTCTTACTTGGCTAATTATTATTTATTAATAATCATTATTTTTTTACGCATACTTCTAAATATTAACTTATTCCGCATATAAATGATTTTATTATTGCATCATGTCACTACTACATACTAACTGTGCTACAAAAATATAGGAAATAAAACAAATAGGAACATTATTATCTCTTTAATACTAAAACTAAAATATATAATAAATAAATAAAGTTTACTAATAATAGTAAGTAAGTGAATAACGTAAATGATTATATCAATAAAATTGTAATTTAAAAATAATGCTGGAACAAAACCTAAAAAAGACACTCAATCTGTAATCCAAAAAGTATTTACAACAAAATCCCTCGGATATGGTAGATACTTCGTTAAAAATCAGCCATTTTACTAACATACCAATTCACTGAACTGCATACAACATATACATATATCATATTATTATTTACACATGTAATGATCACTTGACATGGCATTAAAATCCTGCTTGTCAAGTCCAAAGTGACATACTGACATAGCGACATGAAATAAACTTCTTGGAAGTAATGAGTTCACATATACGGACATAATAATATTGAATAATTAATTGACTATATTATAATGTGCATTTTGTTATTATATGTGCATAATTACTTACTTAACAGTCGTTCATTATTAAAATATACTGTGATATATTCATAATCAGCCCACATACGTCTCCACTACCGGGGCACGGGTCTACCCTAATCTAGGGCTTCAAGGCCACGATTTCCTCACGATGTTCACCGTCAAAGCGTCGAATAACAACAACATATAGAAATAAAATCAAAATATAAATAAAATGTTCAGATTCAAATATCGTGACTTATATAAGGAAGATATATCATAGCAATATCAACTCCATACCTATCTTACAAACGGAAAAACAGGTATTTCAACACTTGCTTTTCCTTAATGAATTTTTGTGGTGTACGCGCATATAATTAGCATAATATTCATGTTTTTTCTAGTCTTTGCATACACCAAGTCATTTTTTAAGGTTAATTGATGGCAGGTGTATAAAGATTATGCCTTGTAAGCTAACAGTGTGTTTGTAATAAAATTAAAACAAGCGCATAAGTGTCAAGGTAGTGGTGTCAATTTTGTGAAAATATCTACATTATGAAGCTCGTTTATACTGCTTTGGAGATTTTCCTAAAATCTATTCTAACTGTTGAATAAATTGCAGTGAGTACGTCCATTTAAGGGATTAGAGCTATCCGCTCCCCGCAAGTCCGGTGATGATGACAAGGCTACTCCAAGCCATCCTCGTAGTCAGTTAGAAAAATAAGTACGTTAATAGGTATATTAGCAGATGTAGCTTTATGCAATTTGTGCATTGATTTTCCTTGGGCCTAGAAAGACCCTAGATTTTACTACTATTACAAGTCTATTTCTGTATAATATTCTAGGTCTATCCTAGTTTTCTTGAGATTTTTCTATTTTGGATCTATTTTCTCGCGTATTGTCTCATTTTGACCTCTCAGTCCTGATCGCGTAGTTCATGAAGATACTAGAAAAGACACTATCAAAAAATATCTATTTTCTAGTTTTATCGATACTTTTATCGATGAATCCCATCACTAGCTCTAACGGCGAGTAACGGCACGTCACCCGCGAGCCCCGCCCTTCCGCACGCAACCCTTATGTACATCCGTATATATAATATGTATTTTGTGCGTCTGTGCGTCTAGTAGAACATTTTGGGTGAAATCGTCGACTTTATCGACGGATTGGGCAAAACAAATTGGCTACTCTTTTCCGGGGGCGCATTTCTTCACATAATTTTTTAAGTCATAACATTGGAAGTCCGAAAATGTTTCTCATAAAATTTTAAATCATAATCATCATTCTTCATAAAAATTGTTATTCCTACATATTGCAAATCATAATCATTGAAAGTCATAATATCACTAATCATAATCATTGAAATTCATAATATCACTAATCATAACCATTGAAATTCATAATTTCACTAATCATACTCTTCGTTTTTCCTAATATTTGTTTTCGGTCGGGGTGTCGCAAAGGGGGCGCGCCGAATTTTCGACTCGTTTTTTATGGACTGGACTTCGATCGATTGAAAATTCGATCGATTTTTATACGGGTCAGCGACTTCAAAATTTCTTGTACAAAAATATAGTATCATGGAGCTGATCTGGTGAGGATTTGGAGGATGCCCATAGGAACTCGGATACCTGTGGTCGAATTGAGCTGAAATTTGGTATGTCTTAGTGACTTCGGTAACATTACAAAAATATGGTAACATGGAGCTGATCTGGTGAGGATTTGGAGGATGCCCATAGGAACTCGGATACCTGTGGTCGAATTGAGCTGAAATTTGGTATGTTTTAGTGACTTCAGTAACATTACAAAAATATGGTATCATGGAGCTGATCTGGTGAGGATTTGGAGGATGCCCATAGGAACTCCGATACCTGTAGTCCAATTGTGCTCAAATTTGGTATGTCTTAGTGACTCCGGTAACAATAGAGAAATATGGTATCATGGAGCTGATCTGGTGAGGATTTGGAGGATGCCCATAGGAAACCCGATACCTATGATCCAATTGAGCTGGAATCGGAGTTCCTATGGGCATCCTCCATATCCTCACCAGATCAGCTCCATTAAATAGTACTTGGTACAAATAAAATAGTTGTATTGAAATGGTCCAAAATTTTGCTACAAAATTAACGTAACAGAAACGAATTGCTGCAAAACCGACTCCACGTAGTCTTGTCTGCCCTACCCCTAGAGTGTTATTCCAAAACCGGAGGCGCGGAGGGAGGGCAGCCCTCGCTCGCTGTAACGTGGCTCAGGCGCCCGAGCGAGCTGGAGCGGCTGAGGCTGGTCGCCGAGGCGCCGAAAGCGCCGATGGCGATCCAAAAAGCCGAAACTGCGGAAGCGAGCATGGGGGCCACAGCCTCGTTACGCAAGGGCGGAAGGCTTGCAGTTCCCGCAGCGCCGGAGACGAGGAGATACTAATGCATGAAAGCATAATGATTATTTACTTGATTAACTGATATTGTATGGATTGGATTCTACACTAAGTAATCATTATATATGTATTAAGTTTTACCTAGACCTACCACTTACTAATAAATTTAAATTATTTTTATTAATTGCGATTATGGGAATTGACAGTTTGTGTTCATGTTCTTAGTAACATCATTATTCATTAAAGTAATTGATCATTAAATATAATGAAGAAAAAATTCAGAAAAAAATCGTATGTAAAATTATTCTTGGTAGAAACAATATGAATAAAGAAATTATGATCATTAACTGTTATGAGCTCCGTTGTTAGGAATAAAAAAATCTATGAATAAAAAAAGTATGAACAAAAAAAGTATGACAAATAAAATTAGGACAAACGAAATTAGGAGAAACAAAATTAGGACAAACAAAATTATGAAGAGTGATTATTATGAACACAAATCGTTATGAAGACAAAGAATATGACTTAAAATTTTATGAGAGTCAATATGGACCCCCTTTTGCATTTCGTTTGTGTTAAATTCCGCGTAAGATTTGATTTTTGTTAGATTTGTACGGATAAACTGATATAGTCAATCAAGCAAGTTTTATTGGGGTTTATCTTTTTCTCAATTTTTAAAGTTCAATTTAAAAAAACCCTTGTCACTATTTTTCATTTACTTAAACACAAAAAATAAGGTGTCTACCTAGTACTACTACTAATGACACTTGCTAAATACTATATACAGGCCTTTACATCTAAATAGATGATTTATGTTATGTATGCTAAATACTAAAGGAATAATAAATAATTTCATCGTACCTATTTAAACAACTGCAGTTGTTTAAATACAAAGGGGTTTTTTAATAACTCGCAAATGTATTAAATTATAAACCAACAGTATTTTTCAATATATAGAGCCTTATTAATCGGCTCTACATGTTTTATGTAACATTGATTTGAAGGTTCTAAAAAAACCGCTTTAGCATTCATCCCTTATCTACATGGTATTTGTCTATCTTCAAAGTTTACACCTACTAACTTTCAAACAGTTACATAGTTCAACTGATATGTACCGCACTAAACCCAAGGTTATTCAAGTGTATGCCGCCCTGTTTCAACTCTATGCACTACATTACCGTGTTGACCACTTTTACAGATAGGACTAACCGATCTCTTCTCTTGCAGGTCAAGATCTGGTTCCAAAATCGGCGGAGCAAGTACAAGAAGATGATGAAGGCAGCTCAGGTGGGGGCGCCGCCGCCCAGTCTCGGTTTACCGCCCGGGAGCCCGCCCAGCAACAACCAACTATTACATGGTAAGATATTAGATAGATTCAGTCAGGGGATACCAGTCACAACTATCTGTCCGGTGGTTGGTGAACGGTATACGGGTAAACGACCCCGGCTCCTCGAGCTACTATCGACTCAGTCCAAATCATCCGAGGCGATAGTATCCTTCCTCCCCTTTTCCTTCCCCCGTCATATATCCTTGCTACTCGTGGGAACGCAATTACCTTGTTAAAACAATGCACAAGGCAGAATGGCGGCGACGTGGTCCACAACCCGTCACGTCACGTTTCCCACAGAGGTGAAAAGTGGATCGCTGGAAGTGATCTCTGCCTACCCCTCTGGGAAAAAGGCGTGATTGTATGTATGTATGTTGTATGTAAACTGCCTCGTTGGTCTATTGGTAGCAAGCGCTGCGTAAGGACCGAGAGAACCCCGGTTCGAGTCTGGGGTCGGGCAAAATTTGTGTGAGTTTTACTGTAAAGAAATTAGTCAGCCCTGAGTTAGGATGTTGGCGGTTCTATTTCTACTCAGCACAAACATTTCTGTGATGAACATCACTCTTTGTTCCGAAACTGAGAGATTTTTAGACAAATTAGGTCTTTAACAGTTAATATTAGGAATTTTCTTGACATCATCATCAACCCATATACGACTCCACAGCTGCGGCACGGGCCTACCCTAAACTAGCACGATAAGGCTTTAGTCATCCACCCTGGCCCTGGCGGGGTGGTTGACTACAGAACCTGAGAATTTCATAGGTGTGCAGTGCTCACCATCGTAAGAAATCATCATTTCTTGACATATTTGACTGATATTAGTTCATAGCACATCGTAGCACAGGACTTGAAGTGATCTCTGCTTACCCCTCTGGGAAAAAGGCGTGATTTATGTATGTACCAGTGACCCGCCCTCGCTTCACTTTGAGCCATCCTTTCTTAGCGGATGCCTACGTCATAACATATACCTGAATGCCAAATTGTAGCCCGATCCGTTTAGTAGTTCGGGCTGTGCGTTGATAGATCACTATGTCAGTAAGTCACCTTTGATTTAAGATTAATTCTTCTTCTTTCCAACAGGCGGCGGTGGCAGCAGCAGCGGTTCCCAGCACTCCCCATCGGCGTACCAGGGCGGCCCGGCCCAAGCCCACTCGCCCACTCCTAGCTCCACACCGGTGTCCGAGCTGTCCCCGGGCCTGTCCCCCACTGGGACACCCTGGGACGTGAAGCAGCCTCCCCAGCCAGCTTGGGACGTGAAGGTCGGATATGTAAGAGGATTTCACAGAATGAGTTTCACTTTATAAGGCTCAGGCGACTATATTGCCACCGTAATTTGAACCTTGACTGACTTAGACCCAGTTTCACAATACTCTGTTAAATATTTAACGTATTGTTAAGTCAGTTAACGGGTTGTTAAAGTTTTCGAGGGTCCCACCACGAGTTAACGCGTGTTTATTTGTCAAAACAAGCCGTTAAATTTAATCACCGCTCCAGTGGTCCGTTAGTCTTTAACAAACAATTAAAATCAAGATGGACGCTTTGATTGGATGACGCGACGTTTGACATTGATCGCGCGTAGCAACAAATGACTTATTATTCGACAAGATAAAATATTACCGAACTCCGTCTAAATTACATGTCACAAATAAGCATTTAAAATGTTCAGTTTAATAACTTAAATGACTTGTTAATATTTTTTTCCTATAACATTTAATGATATAACAGCCCGTTAATTTTTAACAACTTATTAGTAAATGACTAATTAAGATTTAACATAGTTTGGTGAAATTAGACCTTAAGGTCCAAAACCAATGTAAAATTCAAACGTGCTGTGCCCGTTTAAGGATTAAGGAATGCGGAGGAGATTGGGACTAATGTTAGACACTTTAAGAAAGTGATTTCAATTCATAAGAAATTATCAGAACCGTTCCGACTTCTGGGACTAATATGATTTTCAGGTTTCTAAAAGAAACTGATAGAACGCTGGTTACTTAGTAAGGGTAAAAGCGTGGTTAAGGTCGTTGCTTGCCATGCGAGAGGTCGCCAGTTCAAACCCCGCCAGGCACCAATGTGTTTTTCAAATTTGAGATTCATATGTACCATCATTCGACGCTTTAACGGTGAAGGAAAACATCGTGAGGAAACCAGCACACCTGAGAAATCTTTCAACGGTGTGTGAAGCCATGTCAGAGGCCTACGGGCGGCTTAAAAATCTCTGACACCAGGTTGTCCATCAACCATACGATAAGAAGAAGAAGAGTAAGGGATGGGGTCTGATTTGGATTTAGGAAGCTTAATATGAGTGATTGGGATTCTAGCCATGCCACCTAAGCCATGTCAGAGGCCTACGGGCGGTTTAAAAACTCTGACACCAGGTTGTTCATCAATCGTACGATAAGAAGAAGAAGGGATTCTAGATCGTTGGATACTTTAAGAAACTAATGTCAATGCTCAGAATGGGGACTGATTTGAGGAATTCAAATTGGTAGATACTTTCATAAAGTGATTGACAAAAGTGTCTAACAGATGCCAGATACCTCTGAAAGAAGAAGAATCTGAACTAGAATGCTAGATACTTAATACATGTTAGGGAAATGGGATTTTAGAATGTTTTCATTCTTATGGAAATCGCCGAAAACAACGATCGCCACAGATCACCTCCTAAGTTTAAAACCTCAGTCAGCGATTTTAAAGTTGTGGCTGCATCTGTGGAGGCTTGCTATATTCTTATGATTCTTCTTAATGGCATCTGGGGGAATAGAGATTCCCGTCCAGACACTCTTTGACTCTCAGAGACCGTCAAAAACTAAGGCTAGTAGTCTAACATTCTTTCATTGTTGCAGCCGTCGGCCGGGCGGTCCCCTGACGGAACATCGTGTGACGTGAAGCCCCCACACCAGCAGTCTTGGGACCCACGAGTGGGATACGTGAGTATCTTATCTTATCTATCATCATTATCACCATCACCATCACCGAAAAACCTAACCCACAATAACAGAAACCTCAGAAAGAAATTCCTGCAACATTATAAACCTACACGGATCTAACGTCAAAAAAATCTCACAGCAGCATATTCAAAACTTCAGCTTTTTTTCTGAGTTAGGTAACTTAAGCACTTGTGATACGGATATCAGGAACAACAGTAGAATGCGCAAAATATACTTAAATCGTGTTAAAAATTATATTCAAGTATATTTGTGTAAGTATTTACACTGTTGATTCTGATATCCGTAACTTGTGTGCTTAAGCTACTTAGGTACCACTTAGATCAATGTATGTGATGTTGTGTAATTTATTTATTTATATGGTATACACAACCACTGGTGTTTCTGATATCAGTAACATAAATGCTCAACCAATTGAAATACAGTACAAAGTAGGTATTATGATGTTGTGGGATATTTATTTATTTATATCATTTAAGTTTATGCCATTTCCTACTGTATTCTGTAAGAATTCAACTCAAACCATTACATTTTGTGGATCTTAACCTCATTTCGGGTTTCGGGCGCCATATTGGCTACTAGCCGAGTATGTGGTATAAGTTATATAAGTTTAAGTGTATAGTATCTTAGAGAGGTCTTTTTTCGCTAGGAGGGTATGTACCGTATGGAGTCAGAAGAAGGCTCTGCAGAGGAGAACCTATCAAGGGGCCGCCCTATGCCCTGGATGTTGAAGGTAAACTAACAATGAAGAAGACAAATTGATATTTCTCACAGAAACTCCTAGGAAGTCATTGCAAATACGTTAAGAGGACAAAATGGAAGATTAGGGGTGAGAGCCATCCGCTCCCCCGCAAGTCCGGCGATGATGACAAGGCTACTCCAAGCCATCATCGTAGTCGATTAGGTATATGATAGAACATTTTCGTCATCAAATCACTTTCGTAGGTGACACGTTTAAAAAAAAATCAATTTCGTTGTTTTTGTTAAACTTCATCTTGAGAAAAATATTAACCGATTATTATAAAAAATATATGTAGGTATTATTGCTTAATTTAATTGCGAAACAATTCCCATAGTAAATATAAGTCTTTTATGGGCTCATTTCCTCTGGATTTTACGGGTTTTTTAATATACTGAATCTTTGTTTTAATAAGATCTTAAATCATAAAAACTGTTTTTATCGTGTGAGCAGGTAATCTAATAAGTAAACAGAAAATAATTTAGTGTGCAATAAATCTGTTTATTAATTATTATTTATTTATTTTACTGAAGCCTTTAACGGATACAACAAATAATTGTAACAATAAAATAACAATTAACGAAGTATTAACATCGAATTAAAAATGCAATATTTTTTCATAATTCCATTTTTGAGGTTATTCCATTAAAATAAAGCGACAGGTTAAACTATAAATCTAAAAAAATGCAAGGAAATCAACAATTTAAGAAATTCACCTACAAAGGGGTTTAAACATGTAGATAAATGTTATAATTTACTGTATTCTCAGCGGTATAGTCACGTAGAAAAGTGTTAGAAATTGGTGAATGAATAAAAAAAACCTTAGCTAGCTTAAAAGCTTGAAATAAAATTAAAATAAATACATAAAAATAAAAATATATTTCATCTTCAAACCATGAGCTTAACACACGTAGAAAAAAAGACGTATGTATAAAGAAACATAGCAAAACTAATCAACTTAGCATAGGTGTGGCGCTCACAATAAATACTCTAATAAACTAAAAGCCACTATCACTATTATTACTGACCCCACACGCAGCCAGTGAAATATAGGCTCGATAAAAAAATGTATAATGTATGTTTATACATGCGTAGTGTAGGAAAGTAAATGTTAAAAAGAATTCGGTCAGCATAAAAGTATATATTAATGGGATTGTTTTGTTGGTGACAAAACTATGCATATAATCATAATAACAATGTAACAGATCGCCGTCTGCACCTTAGATGATATATAATTAATTAAAAATATTATTTTGTGGCAAAAATATTACAGCAGACCTTTATCATGCAATAGTACTCAAAACAATGATTTTTGGTCTTTTTGTTCTATTGTCTCTGCGTTTGAGCACTCTCAGAAAAGACTTATCAAATCTTAATGGTTTTCAATAATACGCCTTTATTGTAGTAAGCTCTACTTAGGTATTAATGTGTTTCATGATCATAACAATCGATTCATAAATGTACAAGTTATGATAATTTAAGGAATCACGTATAACAGTGCGTATATTGGGACCGTGCGAAGTGGGTGGAGGGAGAAATGGCGCTGATTGTCAAAAACGCATGTAATCTTATGAGATGTCCGTTGTTATTGCTAGCGGCGGCCGTTGGTACTAATTTCACTTCATAAGATTTAACGAAAGTAACGCCACCAAAGTGAGGGCAGCAGCGTCGTGCACGCTCCAAAGTTTATTTTGCACGTTTCCCTGGTATAGCTAGTCATTACTTAGTTATAAAGGTAGATATGACAAATGCATCATAATATCAGCTGCAGGATACCTATACGCTCTGTCGCTATAGTACGCACCCCATTTAATAAGATGAAAGAGTCAATGACCTAGTGCTTAAAGCCGTCACTGCCCATGCGAGAGGTCGCCAGTTCAAAACCCCGCTGCGCACCAATTTGTTTTTAAATTTGGTATTCATTTATGTACGTTAATCGAGTCTTTTACGGCGAAGAAAAACATCGTGAAGAAACTTGTAAAGTAACAACCCGCACTTGGCCATCTTGGTTGACTAGGGTCCCAATGCCCTTTAGGTTAGATTCGAACTGGGTACATATACATATGGGTTTAATCAATCAGTCAAAAGATTATACAAGATAAGGTATAATTTATCCTTTATTGCACATAAAACCAAAGCAATTTACAGAGTTCATCTTTCTTAGTTTCTCGACTTTTTTTATTGAAAAAAGAAAAAGAGAAAAAAGACAGTGGAGCAATTTAGGCGTAATATAAAATAATACTGGATTGTAACCATAAAAATAATTAGATAAGATAACTCTAGATAAGATAAGATAACTCTAAATAAGATAACATAACTCTAAATAAGATAGCATACCGTTAGATAAGATAACCTCCACAAACCCTAAACCCCCTTTCTTGTCGTAGGGCGCGCCCCCCGGCCCGTGGGACATGAAGGGTGCCCACGCCCACGCACTGCACCACCAGGCGGCGCCACAGCCGCACCCGCCGTACGTGCCGCAGTACTCGTGGTACCAGCCGGACGCGAACCCGGGACTCTTAACGTGAGTAAGGGCCTTTGATGTACGTTGTAGTTCTAAGGTGTTTATGGTAGCCTGGTACTTTGTCTTTTAACGTGAGTACGTTCTAGCTGTAAGCTGTTTCTGGTAGCCTGGTAATTTGCCTCTTTACATCAGGAAAGGACTTTGATGTACGTTTTAGTTCTTAACAATTTATGGTAGTCTGGTACTTTGTCTCTTAACGTAAGTAAGTTCTAACTCTAAGCTGTTTCTGGTAGCCTGGTACTTTGTCTGTTAACATGAGTAAAGGACTATGATGTACGTTCTAGTTGTAAGCTGTTTCTGGTAGCCTGGTAATTTGCCTCTTTACATCAGGAAAGTATTTTGATGTACGTTTTAGTTGTAAGCGATTTGTGGTAGCCTGGTACTTTGTCTCTTAACTTGAGGAAAGGACTTTGATGTACATTTTTTTTGGCGGTTGGGTAAGTTTGTTGTAGTGTAGTACGTTAGCATTAGTACTATTTAGTTTCTAGATGTCCATTAATTTTGTTTTTTGTTCTGTTTTAAGTTAAAAATAAACTAAGTATTATTTCTCTATGATTAGGAAAAGTTAGCTCTATAAAGAGTTCTGGTACTTAGTAGCTAAGGCCGTTGACTTTCTTGCTGGCTACGTCAGTTCCTTTTATATGTACCATTTGATTAGTAGACCGAGTAAATCAAAGAGATACTTTATGTTTAGAGACATTTGTCATACATAGTTGATATTCGTCATATTATTGATTTTTCTACAGAATGCTTAGATGTTTACCTACTAAATAGTATGGGCAGAAAAGTAAATTTGTATTTTTTGTCAACAGGGTCTGGCCAGCCGTTTAACAGCCATCGGTGAAGAGAACACACTAACACTAATTTCGAATTATATGTAAATGACACTTTAAATAAACAGAACACAAGATGGCGCCTAAAACAAAATGGCGTCGACGTCGGATCACAAAATAGATATCAATTGAGGTTTCATTTCAACTCATTCGTACACTGTATGTTGTGTTTATCTTCAAAACGAGCCTATACATTTTGAAGGAAAATGGTAAAGAAAATATATGGAGCTCTTTTTGCTATCGATTAACATAACGATAAAAATACGATAACATAGGGTACCGTGTGCAAAATGGTTTATACTATGTACACTGACCAACAAAAGTAAGTGCATCTCTTTGACAGCTGTTGATTCTTCGGACAATGGGAAAGTTTCTGTAGCTGTGTTCATGTGAGTGTACCTACATAGACAAGTGTTATTTGTAGACGATTTTGTTGATAACGTGTGAAGGACACATACTATTCTGTCAAAACTCTTCAACTTATTATCAACTCTATGTAACAAACACAGGGTTTATTATAGATTGAATTTTCTTGGCATTTGTCCGTACAAAAGTGAATCTTTTAATATGTATTTTGTGATCGTATTGTGGATATTGTATCGGCACAACCAACTGTAGGATTAAGAAATTATTTAATAGTAATAAATGAAGCATTGTACATTTTTATAACTAAACACATTTAGGTAGTATTGTTTATACCTAATGGTTACTGTAAATGTTATGTGTAAGGTAAATAAGGACGGACGAAATGTGAATGTCTCATTGTAAAGAAAGATCTATGAAACATAATATCTGTTCCGTAAGTTTTTTCTTTGTATACTTTTTCAATTAGTTTTTTTTCCACTTCGATTCCGTACAACTTTGCAAAATTAACAAAAATTAAAAGTTTTTTAGCAAATAAAAAAACTCCGCTCAATATTATTGTAATTTTTTTTCAACGTTTTTGGTGACTGTACTTGGAAAAAAAGGTTTCAAAGATTATGAGCTGAAACACTTATAAGTGTAATAAATCAGACAATTAATGAATATGTCCAAATTATTCAAAAAGCTAAAAAGAAAGGTACGTCTTTTAAAATGTGAAAATGTGATCTAGTATTTTGCAATAACACTTTTGTTAATCTGATCTGTTCTCACGGTATGTCTACTTTTAGAAGTTTAGTTACATATTTTTTTTATATTTGTTTCAAACACACTGACTGACTTACGCAAGTTTATTTGAAAACTTTATTGCCTTGAAAAACCAAATTTTCACAGATTTTTTTTCTGTTTTCCTAACAGCGACTTCATGATTTAATCCCTACAACGCATTATAAAAAAAATATGTAAATATTTAAATATATCCGAGCAAAAAAAAACCATCATTACTATTTCTCAGGAAGAGAATGACAACTCAATTTTATGAGTCAGCATGATTTAACTTGCAAGTCATGTAGGTTGCAAATTAATATGTGTGCAAAAGGGATTTTCCCATCATGGTGTCCAACCTTGCTGAAGTAACCTTGGGTCGATAAAACCCGTATATAAAATGAGGAAATAATAAAAATCTTTTCAAGTTTTTCTTTTAATTTTTTTTCTATTTCAATGGATGATTTCAATGGTTAATTGAATAGCTTGCATTACTAAATCAGTCAGGGTTTTGATTTACGACTTCATAAAAAGTGAATTGCCCATCCAATAAAAAAGATTTCAAAAATCTTAATAATTTTATTTAACGAAATTATTCTTTCATCAAAATTAATAAAAATATTTAAATAAATTAAGCTTTAACTACATAAATGTTTATTTATTTAGATTAATTTCTTTTTTTAAAATATCAAAACGGGAACACAAACCAGTCTGTTGTGATAAATAATTTTAAGTTTTTGTTAGAACAATAATAATTGAAACTATATGTTTTTGAGTAAAATTAAATTGTATTTATTATTATTCTTTTTGTGCAAAAATTGTGTTCTAAATGCGAACTTAGCTATATTTTATCTAATGCAATCTGTTATTTACTTGTAAATATTGTTGTCTATCCACGATGATTTTTTTCATCTTTCATTTTAAAAATATAAATAACCTACACAAAAAAAATTTGATTTTCAAGAAATCCATTTTAAATGAGTAGATTTTTTGCAAATTACATTTTTTTTAATAATTTTGAAATTTTGTAAATTACAATAACGTTAAAATATTTGGAATTTTTTTTTGTCTGTTTTACAGAAAAATAACGTAAAAGCTTTGGGACTTTTTATGAAAAAAATATTTGTGGATAGACTAGAATATAAAGAATTTAATTTCTAAAATGGGTCTTACGGGATGAATTACATTGTGTAAATATTTTTGTAATATATAGGAGAATCTGAAGTATACATATAGATATAGGTAGATAGTATAATTACTTTATAACTACAATGTATTATAATAAGGAAAGCGGAATAAGAAAAAAAAGTGAATTAATTTCTTTTGTCAAATAAAAAGAGAAAAAGATATTTTTGTGTTTTCTTTCATATCTGTGATAAACAATCAGTTAAAATTACGCCATTTTTATACATTTCTTTGTAACCTAAAATATTGGTCATACAGCCAATTTTAATAACAATTAACAAAAAAATATCGACTATTGTGCATAAGGCTAAATAAGAAAGGTATATAGGTCACAGACCACACAAAGTGTAAATACAAAATATAAAAAAATCTTTAGATATTTTGCAAAAAGAAGTAAATTTTTACTTTATTTTAATCAGCACTAATTCACAACTACGCATAATTATGTATTAGAAATAACCTCATTGTGGGTAGAAACTTGCTGAAAATTATGGGTGTTATGGCCTTACTATAACATTCTACTACCTCCTACTTGTCATTAGTAGCAGGAACAACGACTTAGAAATAGCTATTCTTGTAACGGGGTATACCATCACTAACTCTCGCTTTAGATCTTACTTAGAAACCCCAACCGTTCCACTAGCATTTATAATTATAGAGATTAATAGATTCACTTCCACGAAATCAAAATCACTTCGCTATGAACGAATTATGGTAAAATGTAAATAAATATATGTAGTTTATTTATTTTATTTGCAGTGACATGGTTTACAATGATGGTTATATTAGGTTATTGAATTATTCTAATTTACCTAGGTACATTGAATAATAAGTATTAATGACTGCCATTAGGTAGTAAGACTATAAAAAGTCAAACCATTCTAACCTTACCTAAAACTTTACATAAACTAATCTCGTCACAAGATCTTGAGTTTCTTAGTTTTCAAACATTGATAAAAAAGTAGTTATGAAATTCAGCTCTTTGTAAATACCTCACATTTAGTCGGCAATAAATACTTTGACTTTGACTTGGACTTCGCCATAAGATTTATTCAGACACAAAAATCAAAACAATTGAACATCAACCTAGCCTAAAACTATTATAACAAAAAAAAACAAAACAATTAAACATTACCAAGCTAACCTAAAACCTTAGAACTTTACTTAATCGACATTAAACTAAATTCGTCTGAGTTGTTGAGTGTCCTAATCTACATTCGATAAACACGAGTATGTATTAATGAAAACTGCCATAGGGTTTATTAAGACTGAAATGAAATGAAATGAAATAATTTATTCTGCAAATAGATTTACATGAAATACTTTTGCACGTCAAGTTGTAAATAAATTAATCACATATTACATAAAAATTCACAAGTTACATAATTCATTGATGTCCAAGCGAGCAGCTCATCATGTCCATGGATTTTTATCATTTAAGTAGTCTTCTACTTTATAATATGCTTTTTTCACAAGACACGACTTAATAAAAAGTTTGAAATTATAAAAAGGTAATTCAATAACATTTTGTGGGATCTTATTAAACAATTTTGTGCATAAACCTAAGAACGACTTTCCAGTCTTTTGAAGCCTGAGCCTTGAAACGGCAAGCCTATGTTTATTTCTGGTGTTAAAATGGTGAGTATCCGATTTCTTATTAAATGATTGCATGTTCTTGTAAACATATAAAATACAGTCCAAAATGTACTGGGAAGCTACGGTTAAAATATCTATGTCTTTAAAAATATCTCTACTAAAAAATCAAAGCAATTGAACATACCAACTTAACCTAAAACTGTACTTAAACTAATCTCGTCTCAAGATCTTGAGTTTCCTAATTTACCTACATTTATCAAATAAGTACTAATGTAATTGTCATTTGGCTTATTAAGACAAAAAAATCAGAACAATTGATCATTACCAGCCTAAGCTAAAACTTTTCACGCGCCGCGAAAAAAACTCGCACACTCACCGGGCAATTAATTTGATGTCCAATCAATCTGCCGTTTCGTTTTAACCCGCGAAAAACCCGCTTGCCAATAATTAAAATGGCGATCAACTGCCAATTATGTGTGCCTTTATTGAATCGTACGGCAGATGTGTATTGTAGTTGGTAGTTTTTGTCCGGCGGCTAAGATACAAAGGGATATTTTGTTTTGTCCGATCCGAGGTATGAGTTCGGTGGAAATGGCGGATTTTTGATAGTGGATACCGGTATTGGCGGGTTGATTTGAGTTTTGAGTGCTCTTTCTGTAGGAAGATTATTGAAATTACGTAAACGATACAATTATGAAAAATAGAACCAACAATTTATTAATCTCTAAGTAATATTATAAAGGTGAAGAGTTTGTTTGAACGCGCTAATCTCAGGAACTACTCGATACTTTAAATCTCAAATGGCGTAACCACCAAAACACTACTTTTCAGGAGAGCAGAAAAACAAAAAAAAATGTTTTTTTAATTCATAACTTTATCAATTTTAATACAATGAAAATGTTTTATACATCGAATTTCTTAGAATTTTGAGAGGATCTCTTTGTACCTAAATCTTATATTTAAGAAACTAGAAGTCGGTTACGACTTGTGAAAATATTACAAAAAGGCGTTTACGCCCCATAAAAATCACGATTTTTAAGAGGTGAAGGTCGTATCTCCAATAAAAAAATGTTTTTTGTGCTTTAAACTCATTTAATAATAAAAGAAAACGTAAAATATTCACTCTGTATTACGCTTTTACAAAGTTACGCCGTTTGACACTTTTTCATAGTGACTCAACGCGTAATTTTTAGAATAGGATGAAAAATTTTGGAATATGGGAAACTTCACTAAGATTTTTACGTATCTAAATCGATTAATTTTGTCATTTGAAACCCCCGCTGATGTGTATTCACCATACATTTATCTATGTATTCAGCCATTTGCGTACTTGTGCGCATAGATTACGTTCCTCCGTGTATTTATTATTTTTGTGACCGTTACGTTGACTTTGGCGCGTTATTGGTCTTTGATTCTGATTTGTGTTTGGACATTGATTTAAAATGCCGAAACAAGGAAAAGCAATAAATAGCCAATGTCTCCGCAATCTTAATCCCCCCGCGCATCAATACTAACAATAATAATGACAATCATGTGTTCAGCGATGTTGGGTGTAAACGCCTTTCTTTTGTATTGCAATTTCGAAAAATAGCGTGTCTTACGAGTTACGCCAGAAAATTATGTCACTTACACCCTTTTTTTTTGACATTTTTTTCACGTCACAATAATTTCTAGGGGCGTAACCACCAAGTAAATTAGACTAAGCCTTTTACGACCTGTTTACCTTATGAAAAGTGTTCAAATCTTTAAAAATCATTGGGTCGTAATAACCTTTTTTTGCGAATTTGAGGATTTTAAATATACAGATCGATAGAGAAAAAAAAACTGAATAAAACTGCATTAAAAAGTCATTTTGACCAAATTGGCGGTTACGCCATTTGAGATTTAAGGTAGCGTACTGGTTCGAATTAAAAAAAAAATTTCTGTATGAGAGAATTTTTCTGTCTGTATTTATTGAGGAAGGCTATAGACTATATAACATCACGGAGCGACCAAAATGTGCAAATAAAGTTGGTAAAAGCTTAAAAACGGAGAAGAACGCGGACGATGTCGCTGACAAAGCTATAATAAAAAAAAGGCAATAATCACGTGCAATATGTCTCTTGCTCTATGAGTTACGTAAAAACTACATTAATGATGTTTTTTATATAAACACATATTATTAGGGGTGAGATGAGAGCGATCCGCTCCCCCGCAAGCCCGGTGATGATTACGAGGCTACTCCAAGCCCTCATTGTATGTCAGTTGGGAAAAAAATCCATAGGGATACCTAGAATTTTTCCAAAATGAAATTTGAAATTTTAAAAATTAAAATTTTATGTTTTCAAAAACCAAAAACAAAAAAAAAGAATTCAATAATTATTTTGTAATTTTTCCTCTAGTTTCGCTAAAGTAGAGTAAAATTAATGCACCACCTAAATAGTTGCTTAATAAATTCGACTCCAGCCGATATAATTGCGAATTGTTCCACAAATTTATTTGATCTTATCCGTAACCACAGATGTTTTAGTTAAGAACAACCTTTACAAGTGACCTATAAATTAGCTTGCTCTATTAAGTTTAATAGTAAAACATTTTTGACGCGTTTTTCCTCTATATGGCCATAATAAAATGGCCGATAAAACTAATTAGTTGTCTTGTTAACTTCGTAAATGCGTCCCACTGTGATCGTCAAAATAGCATTCGTTTTGCAGTTTAACCAACTATTGTAGCGAATTCAAGAGTCCTCCTGTCTTTTCGGGTCGCAGGTTCAAAGACACAAGACTTTGAAATGTATGTCATTCGCCGAAATTACGACATTCATGGTGAAATAAAAAAAAAATATAGTTATTGAAATATTATACAAACATCTTATCTGAATAGGCACCTAAGTTGTCAAACTCATTTAACTATTAAAAACTAAAATACAGTATGCTTATTGACTTCGACATTCTACACTCTTTTTGATTTTCGCCGTGTTCAAAATTCTTTATGCCGAAATTAAATTACCACTAGGCGGGAAAAAAAATCGCCAATCTGTCAACCGAAAAATACAACATTCCGCCATCTTGTCAAAAAAAGCACTCTTTTGTTTATGCATCGCACGCACCTATTATGAAAACCATAAACAAAAAGCAACAATGTAATTGAAATATACCAGATGTATCGCGAAAAAGGGATATAATATTTTTTTCGTACTTCCTTTATACGGACCCCTTGGTAAAAAGCTTTTTATTATTTTTTAAAAGGGGTCCGTAGGCGGTAACTTCCGTTTCTTGCATTCACTTATCGAGGGTCCTTTTTTGGGCACGTTTCGAACTTGACACTTCGGTAGTAGGCGTGAGGTGAGCAGATGGCTTTTAAAAAATGAAGACCTTGATGGCGTTATGCAGGCGGTCCTTGCCGAGGTTCGATTCCCGGTTGAGTCAATGAGAAACGAACTTTTTGGATTAATTTTTTATTAGGCTGTCTGCGATTAACGAAATTTTGAACCTAAGTTTCTTGAAGAAAGAGACAGGACCAATTTTCTATGCGCTGAATTTTGTCATAAAAGCAAATTATTCATTACATAATTTTAAACTGTTATTACACACATTAGGAAACTGAAAAAAATCGGGAGCTCATTAAAACAAAAGAATGGATAAAAATGGGCTGATGATGATGATACCTAAATATCCCGGACATTTTCAGTTTTCTTAATTATGCATTATTTCTCAAAATTTTTAAAAAGTTTTTTTTTATTTAAAGAGGGACATTTAATTTTGTAAGTGGGATAAAGAAAAATCCCAAAAGACTCCATGCAAAAATTCAATTTTCAAAATCTGCCGACGTCCAACTATTTAATTAGCACATCGAACTTATCCTTTAACCCAAAATAACCCACTTCAACCCACCAAAACCCTGATACGTCCGTGTGAACTGTCTCTGTGACGACAGCCCTTTAAACAATGGGAGCATTCCTGTGCCGGCAAAAAGACTCGGCCGAGAGGAGTCGCGGCAAAAACGTAGGTTTACCGGGCGGCAAGCACAAAGGGGGACTGAGCTGCGAAAGTGCGGTGGATATGGGAATATCGAGGATCCCGTGACCACTTAGCTTATACAGTAGCGCTACCATGAGTTAGCTATCGAAAACTTACATTCGTGAAAAACCTATCGGATTGCTTTTTTCATACTACCGATTTTAGTTCTTGGCGTTACCGTTAGGGGCGTTGTACCTTTTTTACATAGGCCATATCGAGTCTGTCACTTTTAAACTCATGGTAGCGCTACAGAACTCATATTTAAAAGCGAGTTATGTCAGTACAATCCTACTGGGTCTGTCTATTCTACTGTGTCACGTTTAGGTAGTTAATGCGAAATCAGATGGAATATTCGACCCATCTTCTTGCCAAATGTCTAGATTACATTATAATTAATTCACAGGATCAATAATCTATGAGACATAAAGTACCCTATTATAAGAAGGTGTGAAATTCGCAAGAAATGTATGATTAAAGCTGCATTTTAAAATTGAATGGAACTTCTAAATCTAAATTTTTCTTAATCTTTAGGTAAGTAGGTATTTTCCGACAAAAATATTCAAATAATCCATGCTTTCCTGAGAAAGAAAGGCCTTGATAAACGGACTACTAACAAGTATACGGTACTTACGTAACATAATTTTCAAAACCACTCATCAACAAGCAAATACTTCCCAAATGTTCCAATGCCACATCCACTTTTTCTCACAACTTCACAACTAAAGAAGTGAGCTGATACTTACTGCACAATAAATTGTACCCAATTGTACCTCGGAATTACCACAGCGTCAGTAAGTCTCTCGTTAGACTCGGTAAATACAGCTTTTCTGGTACGACGATAAATCGTGAATTTTGAAAGGAAAAGCTTATGGATAAACAATGGCTGTCCAACCGATTTCTGCCACCCTGGTAGCTGTATATTGAAGGTGCAAGTTTGTGGACAGAAAACTAAGACAAGTGTGATGATAACAATTCGTCCAGCATCATCATCATCATCATTATCATCAGCCCATATACGTCCCCACTGCTGGGGCACGGGCCTACCCTAAACTAGGGTGATAAGGCATTAGTAAACCACGCTGGCCAAGTGCGGGTTGGTTGACTACCTACACAACCTAAGAATTTCTTCGTTGGTTTGCAGGTTTCCTCACGATGTTTTCCTTCACCGTTATACGATATTGCATGAATACCATAAATTATAAGGCGTGTATGGCGACCAATCTCAATTGAGATAAGCCAAGTGCGCAGGACATTTATAGTGCACAAGCATGCGCGTAAATACACGTGCACTCTCTATTCCCTTACTCTCATAGTTCGGTGAAACGGCAATCCGACATGACCGATGAGAGATCGGGCGCAGGACCACCGGCTTAACGTGCTTTCCGAGAGCACGCGCGTGCAACCGCCAACTTCCTAACTCCGGGCTGAGTAATTTGTTTACAGAAAAACTCACACAAATTTTGCCCGACCCCGGACTCGAACCGGGGACCTCTCGGTCCCTACGCGGCGCTTGCCACCAATAGACCAACGAGGCAGTGAATATAAATAAAAATATCTATGTAATACATGTATCGTACTAGCTTTCCGCCGGCGACTCCGTCCGCGTAGAGACGTATAACGGGGAAAACATTACTTCTTTATAGCGCAGTCGGTTAAAAAGTAGCCTATGTCCTTTCTCAGGCTCTGGACTATATCTGTACCAAATTTCATTTAAATCGGTTCAGTACTCTAGTCGTGAAAGCGTAACAGACAGACAGACAGAGTTACTTTCACATTTATAATATTAGTAAGGATTATATCTCTAACATCCATAGTACAAGCTCTGCTTAGTTTAGGGTCAGGTGGCCGTATGTCGAGATGTGCCAAATTATACAAAATAAAAAATAAAAAATATAATATTGCTTCCAACTGCCTCTAAAAGTACATATAAATAAATGGCGAGGCCTATAATTTTAATATCGTTTTCGGCACGCGTCATAAGCAACCGTTTTTCATTCAAGTTTAATTTTAAGGTATTAAGTTACGGCTAATGGTGGGGTGTGTGTTGAACGCGTTAAGTTATTTTGTGCTAAGGTATTAAGAGTAGGTATGCTGCTTGCTTCTTAGGATTCCTGGGATAGAATATATATGATTTAAATATGTAGTGGATGTACCTACCAAGTGAAGTAGGTACTTAACAACTAACATCTCGTAGAAGAAGAGCACCATCTGAAAACAGCATCTAGATTTCTAGATAAGCCATGCTGAGATGTTTCCTTTTGAAAGACTAGTATCTTTTAGTTATAAAGCATGTTAGTTGTTAGATTTATGAAACAATAAACGTTTTTTTAACATAAAAAAAAACATAAAATCACGCCTTTTTCCCAAAGGGGTAGGCAGAGATCACTTCCAGCGATCCACTTTTCACCTCTGTGGGAAACGTGACGTGACGGGTTGTGAACCACGTCGCCGCCATTCTACCTTGTGCATTGTTTTAACAAGGTCATTGCGTTCCCAAGAGTAGCAAGAATATATGACGGGGCAAGGAAAAGGGCAGGAAGGATACTATCGCCTCGGATGATTTGGACTGAGTCGATAGTAGCTCGAGGAGCCGGGGTCGCTTACCCGTATACCGTTCACCAACCACCGGACAGATAGTTGTGACTGGTATCCCCTGACTTTAAACCTTTCCTTATGGACGTGATGATGGAGAAATAACATTGTGTTGTTTTTTTTACTAAATATCTGCTGGACTGGAACCATTCAGACGAAATTTCACTCAAGATAGACTTAAGCTTGAGAATAATTATAGGTTACATTTACATGAAAATGACACAAGTGTAGCCCATGTATGCAAATGTATTTTAAAGAATCTTACAGATTCTTTACGGAAACGAA
This sequence comes from Maruca vitrata, assembly GCA_039566165.1. NCBI lineage: Eukaryota > Metazoa > Arthropoda > Insecta > Lepidoptera > Crambidae > Maruca > Maruca vitrata. Next base: position 5,292,095 of record CM076941.1, on the reverse strand, counting down.
ATCTCGTGTAATAGCTAGTATAATTTCTAATGATATTTATGAAAATGGCTAATACTCCCATACAAACATTATTGACTTACAATAAAAACAAATTTATTAACTTAGGGTTCTGATTGCAGTAATTTTGCAATAGTGCACCCAGCGGGAATCAAACCCCGTACCGCCACGCTCCAATCATTAGCCCTGATTGTGGACCCTTAGGAACGGTTAATTATTTTATACCCCGGTGGATTAGTTTATAATAAGTGAAGTGTGAGGTATGGGATTCGATTTCAAAAGAACAATTTGTATCTATTTGTGTATTTTTAAAGACTTTTTTTAAAATTTGAAAAACATTTCTTCATTGAGCTTTAAAAGCAATAAAAATAACTAATAAAAAAGACATGTTTTTGTTTGAAATTTAGATTATTTTTGTAGACGGAACGAAATTAATTTAACATAAAATAATTGAGGTAAAATAAGATCAAAATTCCTAACCTTATGTTGCTCATATAAGAATAATTATACTTTTGTAAGATTACCAGCAAACTAGTCAAAAGTTTATTATCTTTGCCCTTTATTTTTGGTTATATTGCTAAAGTCCCCAGGCATTACGACCTTTGACCTAAATTAAGTCAAAAATCATTACGCTTAAAAAGAAGGTGATCACAAAACTACTTTCTTTTAACAATAAGTGTACAAACACGAAATTCATCCGCAAACACACAATATACATACAAATCCAAAATCCATTTTAAAGTATCACTTTATTGATAGCAGTACAAAAAAAAACATCTTAAATCTCAAAGTATTTTATCATACAATACACAGTAGTGAAATAATATACCCACCATCCTGTCTTTTGTACTAAGATTGGGAGTGGTCATCCCCACAAATGTATTTGTGCGTATTTTTTGTATGGCTCCCATACAAAATGTGTATTGTTGCGTTTTTGAATGGTGCGTGCACGAGTTTGTGATTTTAATGGTGTATTGGTGTGACTACCTTTGGTTGATGGGGGCAAGCGCCGCGTGGCGAGAAGTCCCGGGTTCGATAGCCAGTCGGGGTAAAACGTTGTTTGGGAAATAAAAGTGTCCTATCTGTTATTTGGTTGTTAAATATTGGTAATAAATCTCTTCTTGACAAGTTTTGACTTTTGTAACACTAATGGTTCTAATGACCACAACATAGCTGCTAAAAATAACTTACCACAGATGGATGTATGTATGTATTTACATACATTCACCTGTGGTAAGTATTTTTTTTCTCTGTCTCTCAGTATTTTATGTCTGTCTGGCTGTCTGATATCTATATATTTTTTTATTTTATTAACTATTTAAAAATAGTCATTGCGGGCACGTTTTGTGCACTTGCAATAATCCTTATGCTTTAGTATTAGTATGACGGTAAAATGCTTTCTACAACTACATGTGTTTTTAAAAAGCCAAAATAACTAGATTATCTTTCTAGGATGTTTTTAAAACCTATTGAGTTAGCTTCGAACATAATTCTCAAGTCGTACTAAGTACTATCAACACCATACTAATTCGACATCAAAATCCATTACCACCAAAAATGATCTCCGCTTTCAAAATGAGTATCATTTTCAAATCTTCACACTTTTTGCTGTCCACCGCTCCCGGATATAACTTAGGTCACAAGAGTGTGTTCCTAAAAAGACCTAAACTACCGGAATCACACCTCATACAAATCCTTTGTCGCAAGAAACAACGAGTCGTTTTATTGTTCCCAGGGAGAATTTATTAATATTGAATTGTGAACGAAAAAATGACCTTGGTATGGTTGGGGCCACTTGGTAACTTGAGGTTCGTGTCAATGTTCATTCAGTAAAAAATATTAATAAATAAATGCCTCATTGGTCTATTGGTTACAAGCGCTACGTAAGGACCGAGAGAAATTAGGAAGTTGGCGGTTGAACGCCCGTGCCTCGGAAAGCACGTTAAGCCGGTGGTCCTGCGCCCGATCTCTCATCTATGTATGTATTTATAAATATCTAAGTATGTATATTAGTCTCTAACGCCCATACAAGCTCTGCTTAGTTTGGAGTCAGATGATAGTGGGTGAAAAAGTCCCAGATATACGTCATCATCTCACCGTTTTTTACACATTTTCAACTGTTTCTTTGCTACCATTGGTCGCAGCGTGATATTAAGCAGCCTCAAGCCTTTCACTATAAATAAAAAAATCTCGATAAAATCCAAAACAAAAAGAAGTTTTCAATTCGAACCAGTAGTTCCTGAGATTAGCGCGTTCAAACAAACAAACGAACTCTTCAGCTGTATAATATTAGTATAGATTTAGATATTTAGTCTTAAGTCATTCACTTCAACCGGTCCACTCCGCTAGCGCCAAGTGGCACAAACCAGTCTTCGTTCATTTTGGTCAAAAGCGCCGCTGAAAAAAAGGTCATTTCTATATATCAGGACTCCATCAAATGTAAATTAATGTTGCGGCGGAAGGATTTCGCGCTTTTTGCTGCCACGTTTCGGAGATCTGTTGCGAAATCGACTTGACTCACTCTTAGGTCAGTGATAACTACACTTGTCAGTATTTTTTTTATTGCAATCATGTAATTTGTTACGTTCTACTTTGTACTTTAC